>CM051363.1:15588425-15913425 GCA_028015245.1 Cardamine occulta | reverse complement strand
GCTTTTTTCGTTGTTGAAAATTGTGTCTTAAATCTTTTGGGTAAATTAAAAGTCAATGTGGGTCTCGTGGTTTTAGAAGTTTTCATATTTCAACTTATATGACTCTACTTAATAATGTATCTGCCTTTAAAATCCATTTTTTGTTTTTAAGACTTTTTAACTTTTGAGATAATATCTTCCTAATTGCAAGAAAATAATTCAATAAAATGAGTCTCTTCGAAGAAACCTTTTTTTTTTTTGGAAAATGTAAAATTGTATACTATTTTAAAATTTTGACAAATTTACAGAGCAAATAAGAAAGCGGAAAAGACTGAAGCTTGAGCCTTCAACGTTGCAAGTCGTCAACAACAGCTCGAAAAAAAAAGCCAAAGCCTTAGAAGATGACTGTAGATAACATTACAGATTCTAACGAAGCTAAAAAGCCCCAGAAGATGACCGGAGCCAGCACCGCAGACTTATGAAAAAAACAAAAAGCCCCAGAAG
The DNA here is from genome assembly GCA_028015245.1 of Cardamine occulta. Lineage (NCBI taxonomy): Eukaryota > Viridiplantae > Streptophyta > Magnoliopsida > Brassicales > Brassicaceae > Cardamine > Cardamine occulta. The sequence continues at coordinate 15,912,942 of CM051363.1, read as the reverse complement.
AAGACCGGAGTCGGGAGCCAACACAATAGACTTATGACAAAAAATAACCGGAGCCAAAGTGGAAAATATACAAGAAACACTTTCCAAAGGGATATCTGATACAAAAGAATGGCTAGATAGCCGAGAATGTGACCAAAGAACTACGGAAACCTCTTCAAGACCAGTTTTTCATAATACGGAACATGGGCATCTACCACCATCTAGGTTGGGCTAAATGCAACTATGATGTATCTCATCACATAGGCAATCGTAGCTCTGGGTTGGGATGGATTATACAGAGTAACAATGGAAATTTTTTACATGGAGGAATGGGACAATTTCAAAGTTGCCATACAGTTGAAGAAGCAAAATGCACAGCTCTAATATGGAGTCTCCAAGCTGCTTAAAGTTTGGGATATATCCATGTAGAATTCGAAGGAGATAACAACAATATTATCAATATCATTAATCGTAAAATAAATAATTTACGACTACAGCATTATCTCCAGGAAATCTACCAATGGCAGGCACAATTTGAAGTAATTAAGTTCAGCTATCGATCGAGAAAACACAACCAGTGTCCTGATACCTTAGCTAGAAAAGTTCTACTTTCAAACCAACATTGGTTTTTATTTGACTCATGTCCTGCATTCTTGCTTCCATATGTAAACAGTGATTATGATTATTAACTAATAAAGTAATTGGATGAAAGAAAGAAAAAAATAACCGGAGCCAACACCACACACTTATGAAAAAAACAAAAAAAAAATCAGAAGATGACCGGAACCGACACCACAGACTTATGACAAAACAAAAAGCTCCAGAAGATGACAAGAGCCAACACCATAAACTATGACCACGAGGTAACACCATCTCATTTGCCGCCTATATTAGACGCTGAAAACACCACTAGAAACCTAAATCGCTAAACATATCAATTCACTTCATGGTATCCAGGGGCGGTTCTATGGGTGTGGTTCTATGGGTGTGCAATCGGTGCAGCTGCACAGGGCCCATGATTTTTTCTTACAAACAAGGGCCCAAATTTTAGATTTTCTTTTATGTATTAGAGCAGTTAGAAAAAAACACAATTTTTGGACCTAAATATTAGTTTATTGTATAACAAAAGACCCATTATTAATAAATATGGTATAACAAAAAGGCCAATTTTTTTAATAGCACTGGGTCCACAACAAGTTTGAGCCCCCCTGATGGTATCTCTCATGCTATGCACGAGTGTTCTTAGCAGTTTACTAAAAAAAGGTTTTGTATAAACTAAAATAATACTTTAAAGAGAAATTCTCTAAAATAGTACTAAAAAAGTTTTTGTGCCAAATTTAGCATACATTTTCATTTAAAACAAAAATAAAATTTTTATAAAGAGCAATAATTTAATTTTTTGGTTTGGATTAAGTATTTTAAGATTTAGGGTATAATTTAGGGTTTATACCTTATGGTTTAGGGTTTTCTAAACCCTAAACCTTAAATCTTAAACCCTAAAAATATGAAGTTAGGAGATTTGTGCTATGTAAGAGAATTGCCTTTTAATAAAAATAATATTTTTGTCTTAAATAAAAATGTGTGCTATTTGTGGCACAAAAACTTGATTTTGTGCTATTTATGAGAATTGCCCTATGTTAAATGCAATATATACATATATATATATTCTATATTAAACAAATATTATTCTGATGGTTATTATTTGAAAGTATAAAAGAAATTTAAAATTGTTATTTTGTTTTCAAAAATTCAATATGAACCTAGAATAATATCACTAATTCTATGCAAATAAAAATTATTGAATCAATCAACTAAATTTAATTGTACAGTTACATAAAATCATTCTGCTTTTAGTTTAATACACTAAGGTTTCGAACCCACGCTATGCGTGGGTCTGTTTTATATATTTTGGTCAAAGTTATATATAACTAATGATAGTTATTAATATATATTCAATAAATGAAAAAAATATAAATTACTTTGAGACAAAATTTTCATTTCAAATACATAATTTGAAAAACTATAATTAAATATCAATTAATTACCAATGGTAAATGATTTATATATTTCATTTAGTGGGTTTTTATAATGAAAATATTAATAATTTTTAGTTTATTTTTATTTTTGTGGTATGTAGTCATATAATACAACTTATTAAAAGTAAATATATACTTGACGTATTTGTTATTTGATGAATATTGTACTTATATTTTCTATTTATTAAAGAGCTATAAATAAACATTAAAAATATAAACATAAAGTAGGGATGTGGCAATATATACTCAAATGTATATCCATATTTGTAAAAGTTATGATGCATCAAGTTTCATACGCCTTAAGATTTAGTTTTTTTTTCTCATATCATAAATATCATAAAAATGTTTTGATGCTTATTTCCAAGAACAAAACCAAAAACATACTGCAAAACACAAAGTATTTTTAACATAGTTATGAAAAATCAATCCAAACTGAGTTACATAATTTTTTTTGTTTTGTTTTTGTCGTCTATTACATTATAATATTAAAGATTTCACGACGCATACTATCCTTCAAAAGCGGTTCTGGATGTAAGATATCCTTATGATGGATAAACTACCTACGCAACACTCAGATCTTTGAAGGACAACTCTATCTGATGTACTCCAGAACTTCTGAAAAGATTGGCGCTCATTAACATGCAATAAACTACGCTTTCTGAAAATCGAACCCTAAAGCTGGTGTAAAATTCTTTAAACCCTTTTAACCAATATGTCAAGTGTGCTTCTACGAGTTATATGAATTTGAGCGAGGTTTAATATCATATCAAACAATAGTAGATAAAACACATCAAAATGAACTCAATCTTGAGACTAAAGTATGAGATGGTACTAACTTGGTCTTTAAAAGTCATATCATATTTCCATATCTATCTTCATTGTTTTCTACTCTTCTTTTATATCATTATAAATATGGGTTCTTAATTAAACTTGTGCTACTTTAAAAGTCTAGAAATTTATATATCATGTCCATAAAATATAAAATTCCAAATATACTAATTACTCGTAAAGAAATATTTTTTTGTTTTTGTTTTTAATACAATGTCTTACAATACAAACAAAAGTTTTGAATCTGCTTTCTAACAAAAATCTTTTGTATTTCATTTAAATGGCACATAGTGATAAAATTTTCATTTTTTTATTCGAATAACTTCAAGAATTTAGGTTTCCTCAGCTCACCCAACCTAAATAAAAAATTCTTTACATTTCCCCAGCTCTCCCAACCATCGATGCCTTTTTAATATCACAAGAAACTATCATTGCCGGCAGTCATGATTAGAGGTTTAGAATTTTAGTTAAAGTCTACCTATTTCCACATCTAAGAAAATAAGTTTTTTTTCATTTGGACATTTATTATTCTCATAAACCTATTTTGATTGTATGACAATGAGATCTAATAAACAATATTCTAATCTAGTCTTTAAGAACGAGGAGGACCATTAACATCAACCCACATAATTTCACTTTGAGGACAAAGTGAGTCTTTCAAGAGGCGTATTGATAGATCCGAGTGGGCTGAAGTGAGTTTGAGAACTAGTGGCTAATAGTAGCGATTATCTACGTGGGAGAGGAGATGCTAGCTAAGTTGGCCTAAGTGGTTTCGTATTTAAGAGGAGTGACCTCTGTATTGAACAGAAATCGAATGAATTAAGGAAAATTACCAATGAGATGGTTATTTAACAAGATAATTTGTGCAGATTCAATGGTGAAAATTTTCCATCAAACCTTATTCGAAGATACGAGTCAATCATGACATAACACTCTTGACATTGAAATACAGAAAAAAACAACTCTTTAGCTCACATAGTTGTCAGATTTGTAACCTGCACATCAAGAAAAAACCAAGATTTCAGAATTGGTTTTAATGATTTCCATTAATATTCATAATCACTTCAGATTTCCAAACCAGAAAATAAGTTAACCAAAATTACATAAACTAAAAACTCAGACTAGTATGAATTTGTTCCTCAATTCAATAAACAAAGGTCTCTGTGACTATCATAATAGACTACAAAACTATCCATTCCAATTTCGAAATCAGAGAACAAAATTTACCAAGTTCGTAAAATAAAACTTAGAATCGTATGAATCTGGAGTTTTTTAACAATTGTTTAACCAAAGATTCTGATATATACTAACACACACAATTTTTGGATCAAAGGATAGATCATAAAGCAGATCAATCACAAAAATCACTTAATTCGAAATTAAATCAGAATAAATCGCAGAATAGGTACCCTGACCATAAAGAATCTGACCTAATTGGAAGATTTAGAGAATTTGGAAAAATCCGGCGGCGAGTAAATGAGAGATGCGACCATGGTTCCCGGTAAAACGGCGTATTTAGCGAACGCAGCAAGCTTCGTGACTAAGGCTTCTCCTCTCATGAACGACATTTTTCCTCTTCTGCGAATCTTAGGATCGAGCCGGCGACTGAATGACGAAGACGAGTCCTTATGGAAGGACGAAATCTTTGGAGTTTGGGCCGATCTCTGGCCCAAGCCCAATCTTATGAAGCTTTTTACTCGTTAAAAATCTTTAGAGGCTCTTTTACTAGAGAAACTATTTTTTTTTAAGTAAAAATATTATATATTAAATCAAGCGAAAACCGGTCATAATGAATTACAATATTACATGGAATTAGCCCAATAGGATTTCAAATGAAGGAGTTATTCAATTTACTAACCGAGTGATCTCCAACTTGCCTTATTTGGAACTTCATGAGGTAAGGAGGCTAAAAAGGTATCATTGGCGCCCAGGAGATGCTATACTACTTCTAGAAGCTTTCTAAAACACTCTAAGGTGCACCAGGATGCATTGGATCACGCAGACCCTCCCACACTTTCACTTTCCATATCCGAAGCCGAATTTACCTTATTTGCCTTGTTTGAAGCCAACTGAGATCAAATCACAACGGCTCTATTCTGTTCATTTTGGACGCCTTCTAAAACCATATTTAGTGCATCTAGACGTTCCAATATCGCATCACTTTCAGTCCAAGCTATCAATACTCAAACATCATCACAAGTTACCTTATTTGGCCGGATTTGTCAATCAATCACCAACGGCTCTATTTCTCATTCATTGCTGCGATTTGCTTACTTATTTTAGCTTATTAATGTTGTATTAGAGCATCTATATAAGCTCTCTTTAGTTTCCATTGTAAAAAATCAGTCTCGTTCAAGTTATTAATAGACCTTTGTGTTTTCTTCAAAAGAGTGTAGTCTTTTGTGTTCTTGTCAATATAAGTCTATTGGTGTGATTCCTTTAGCTTTGTTTGACTGCGATTCAAGATTGTTTGTGGGATTCAACGTTCTGGTTTGTGTGTTGTTGTGTGATTCAATGACAAAACTCCATTCTCCATCACTACCTTCGTTCATCAATCCCTTTCAAGCCGAAGCCTTGAAACCAAGAAGCATAAATCCAAGGTATGATTCCGAGGGTTTGTATCAGGTATATAGATATGCTCGGCACGATGCTCGGCTTAGAGATATGCAAGGCTTGATGTTAGGCTTAGAGATATGTGAGGCTTGTTGCTAGGCTAGTGTAGCTCGGATGGCGAGCAGTGTTTTTTTGTGTGAGCTTTGGGCTTTTTGTTTTTTTTCCCATAGGCGGTGCCAATTGTTGAACCATAGAAGTTCAATTAGGGTGTTATTGATGTTATATTGAGATCGTGAAGAACAAGTAAAAAGAGAAATTAGGGTTTTTGAGCAAAGAAGGCAGAAGCTATGTGAAATATAGAACTTAGGTCTTCTTAGCGATTTGTGGATACCCTCCAATGTCTCGAGACCTCTTCTTTTATAGTGAATTTACAACGGTTTCAGTCGGTTTTGAGCCTTGATCGGATTTTTCTTTATCTTTTTGTTCTTTTCTTTTCCGATTTGGATTTCCTTTTCTCTCAGGTCTTATTCTAGTAGGTCGTAAGACTTTCTTGATGGGCCAAAGTTGATTGGGTTTTAGATGAATAGATCTTGATTCGGATCGGGTTTATGGTAGGGAACTAAACCCGGTACCAACACATATACATACATATATATATATGAAACAGATGGTCGTGTGATGAAGTGATCGGCTTAAGTATCTTTTTTCTACACAAGGTGTAGAAATACGACTTAAAATGAAGAATGGTCTTCTTATATGTGTTCCTTGTCCTCAAGTTACTCTTTCATTATTATTTAGTTCAGAGCCAAGCAATATTAAGGGTGAAGAGAGGATCGAGTTCTATTATAGCCCTTATCTATGGAAAAAGATAAAGGCTATAATAGAGGCCTCTTACACTAAGTCTCTAGTAAGAGCACATCTTTTAAAACTGATCAGTGATATATTTAATCATGAAGAGAATATGAGACAAGAAACGAAAAGGAATGTATATATCATTGCCTTTTGATACAGAGTCCTCTTCGTTATAATACTCAAAAAGAAAAATACGAGATAGAGAGGAAATAAGTATGCATTGTATGATTTCGACAAATAGCATAGAATAATAATAAACCAAATTATTTAGAAAAGTACTGTTTGCTGAAAAAGAATGGAATCAAAGTTTCATTCATAGACTTTGCATTCCTTCACCGCCGGGTTTGTCTTGCAGAAATCCTCCAAAGGGTCTCCACTTCCACCAGCTACCTCTCCCGGCCACTTAGCCGCGACGAGGTGAGCCAAATCCACTACTCTTTGGCTAAAGGTAAACGTAAATGCAAACGGTAAATAAACAATCATAGGTTAAAACTGAAATCATATATATAATGTGTAACATCTTACCTGTAACCCCACTCATTGTCATACCAAGCAACCACCTTGACCATATCATCACCCATGACCATTGTGAGGGAAGAGTCAATGGAGGTTGAGACATCAGAGCACCTGAAGTCAACTGAGACAAGAGGCTCGTCGCAAACGTCTAAAATACCTTTCATCGGTCCATTAGCAGCTTTTCTGAAGGCCTCGTTAACATCCTCTGCTGTTATACCTTTCTTCTCAACGTTCACTACAAGGTCAACCACTGAGACATTTGGGGTTGGTACACGGAGTGCAATACCGTTGAGTTTACCCTTCAGCTGTGGGAGAACTAATGATACCGCCTTCGCTGCACCTGTACTGGTAGGTACTATGTTTAGTGCTGCGGCTCTTGCACGCCTTAGGTCTCTGTGTGATGCATCTAGAAGCCTCTGAAATATTCATTGCAAAGATCTATATGTTAGTATTAGTTGGAGGAATGTATTGTAGTCAAAGCTGTGGGAATGTTCAGTCTAAGATAAACCGAACCCAAATAACCGATCCATAAATCGGTCCAACCAGATTTATTTGATATGTATTCAAAAAAATAATAATCCAAACCGAACATAGAAAGAAAACACTATGCAAAATGTTTTAAAAAATATATATATTTGTTTAGAATCCGAAATAAAATAAAAACTGCAAATTAATTGAATACTCATAGATTTGGTAGCTTATATTCAAAAACCAAAAATTCGAACCGAAACTTAGATTGATACTCCTCAGTAATATTGAGAGAACTACTTGGAATAGACACACAAAGATGGAATCATGATAAATATATTACTTGGTCTCCTGTGTAAGAGTGTGTGGTTGTCATTGTCCCCTTGATGATTCCTGTAAATTCATTTCATGTATGAGCTATAAAAGAAACCATTTTAAACACATATTGAACAAAGAAAAGCAATTTACCAAATTCTTCATCTAAGACTTTGGCAAAAGGAGCCAAACAGTTTGTGGTACAAGATGCGTTACTGCCAAGACAAACCAAAAATGAAGACATTATCAATAATCAAAACTAATTCTTATAATCTTAATGAGAGTGGTTTAACTTTAAAACGAACCTAATGATGTTAGCAACATCATGACCATAGTCTTGTTCATTAACTCCCACAACATATGTAGGGATATCAGCACCTTTAGCTGGCGCGGTAATGATCACTTTCGAGGCTCCGGCTTGAATGTGCTTCCCTGCTCCTGGCCCATCAACAAACACTCCTGTTCCCTACATTTATCATTTATCTATCAATCGAGTTTCTTTGCGATTTTGCTATCATATAATAACATTAAAGCTTTAGATTATCACCTCGATAACAATGTCAATACCGAGTTCAGCCCATGGAAGCTTAAGAGGGTCTCTGTTTGAGACGACTTTGATCAGCTTACCATCTACACTAATAGTTTCATTATCCACAATTTTCACTTCAGCCTTGAATGTTCCAAGCATGGAATCATACTTAAGCAAATGTGATGCCTGTGATTTTCATCAATGTCAAAAATATGTTTCCACAAGAGTGACCACACAAAGTTAACACATGAACTTACGTTCTTTACACCACCACTGTCATTAACCACAATAACTTCAAGAGGAGAGTCCTTGCGTCCGTGCCAACACCTGAGAAAGTTCCTGCCAATCCTTCCAAACCCGTTTATCGCAACCTTCAGTTTCGCCACTGTCTCTCCTCTAACAGGAGTTGATGTTGTCACAGCCTAAATATTTCACAAACTCATCATCATCATCATATATATATATATACACATTCATATATAACAATACAGTTATTGATTCAACCAGTCACCTTGGGGGTGATTTGTGCAGCTATGGTATCAAAGAAAGATGTTTCACCACCATTACTGCTGACTCGTAGGCCGGAGAATTCAGCCACTTCTAGCCTCTGTGCAGTTAGTAACAAGAGAAACAGATTAAACAAACTGTAAAACACACAGACTCATATACTTAGATATAGGGACTATGTACCTTGGAGGAGCATTGAGCAGGGAAAGAGTGGATAGCACTCTTAGACTGCAGCCTCGGGTTAACCGGAATTCTAGAGACGGCAAGAGCTGCATGTGTGGCCATAGCTGCAGATGAAAGAGCTCCGAATACCACTGATCAGTTTTTGAGGATTGACATATATACATACTTACACACCTTTTGATTTTGATCAAAAGGAACCTATGGTTCAAAGTGAAGGAAATAAATATGTGGTTATTATGTAGGTAAGATACAAATAGAGATAAGATTCTGTAAGCCATTGAAATAATAGTCATCACAGGTCTCTCAAGTCCTTTATTTATTTGATTCCAAGTCATATTTTTCGCTCTTCAAGAACTTGGTTCAAAACCCGGAAATTAAGATTTGGAATATTATGATATCTTTCAACACGGTTTTGAGAAAAAAAAAAAAAAAAAAAAGATAAAGTAGTGGTTTGAAAGATAAATGAAAAGTTGTACAACATTAGAAAGAAACAACAAACAATTATTTAGTGTCATAAGAAGTGATTCATCTTTCTAAAACAGATTTATTTCAGGCTGTAGCCTCGACTTCATCGGTGTTTAAAGCTGCACCGTTTGGGGTATCTTCTGATTTCAGCTGAGAGGACACATCGTCGATAGCAGAGTTAAGCTGAGCAATTTTCTCGGCCAGTACCTTCCGTGTTTTCTGCATTAACAGTACACAGTTTTGTGAATAAGTAAATCAACTCTATTACAAATTGCAAGATATATTATAACTCACTTCCAAAGCTTTTTCCTCGTCATATATGAATTTAGGCAATTTCCTCATGAGATCCTTACGGTCTGCTCCAGCTATAGCCTTGCTAATCTGATATAACTCAAAAAAGTAACATTCACACATTGACGAATCTTAGTCAAGGGGAACACAGAGAGGTTTTATAGTAATGACTACAAGCTATAAGAGTGTGATCAACTAAACCATTTGAAACAGAATATTACCTGTGGTGCATATACACACCCAAGGGCACCGACTATGAGTCCACCCAAAATAAACCCTCCAACAAATAGCCCTGTGCTCCCTGAACCATCATCATCTCTGCAAGATTTGATGCTATTAGACATTGGAAACAGCCTGTTTAAACATAAGTTGCTAATTGAAAAGTAAAGTACAATGAAATCTTATTCAGAAGGCACGATGTTTATAGTCGAAACATCTACACTCTATTTCGTTTTGTTCACAAAACATTACGGATTTACAAGAACTACACCTTATGATTAAGAAGAGGATCAACTCTATACCTGTATGCTGACTGAATGGTTAAGATCTTTTTGCTTCTAGGAGCAGAAAAATACAATTTGTTGGAGCTATTCAATCCAAAAGAAACACTAACACAATTTGCTCTGGGTTTCAGAGAAAAGCCTACCATAAAGAACAAACAAAGGTCAGCGACTCAATAAAGAGAGAGATTATCGTACTCACGAATTCCAAAGAGAACCCCAAAGAAAATGAAAGTAAACCATGGAAGAGATCTAAAAAATAATAAAGGGTAAACATAAAAATGGATTCAGAAACAAAAAGTTCCAAACTTTTCTCTTTCTCTTGAGATTCTAAAATTGCAACTCAGATAACTTCTGACAGTGAATCAGCAAAAGCAAAAGAGAGGATCCCTACATTAAAAAATCTTCAATTGTGTTATCATCTTACTTAGTTATATCCACAATAAATAATGAAGTCAACCAAAAACAAACAAAGAATATTCACTTTCAACTACGAAATGAGAAATAACACCATGAATGTGCCTTAAGAGATCTCTAAACTATGCTAAAAGGGCAAACACAAAAACGGATTCAGAAACACAAAGTTCCATACTTTACATCATTTCAATAAACTATGCAACAGAGCAAACAGAAAAGTTCCAATCTTCACAGCTCAGATAAATGCTCTTAAATATCTAAAATTTGCATTTCAATGAATCAGCAAAAGCAAACGAGAGGATCCACAATAGTAACCTAGATCTTCTTATACAGAATCAAATTGGGAAAGTTTGAGTTACTGAGATACTAATTAGAATCGTCAGATGGAATTTTTTCGGAAACACGATCAAATCTCAAGATATAAGAATGAAGAAGAGATAAGAGTGTATCGAGATTCGAGAGAGTGAAGAGCTTAACCAGAAGAAGGATGGAGTTGTTGAGAATTCCTGGGAAGGGAGAGAGAGGTAGAAGAAAGAGTCGCCATGGATGGAAGAAACTGAGAGATCCTAAGAGCAGTTGTGCAGTTGTGACTTGGGAGGACGTTCGATGATATCTAAGCTTCTTCGATTCAGTGGTAACTAAAATTTTAATTATTAAAAAATAAATTATACTCCATCCGTTTCAAATTAATTATTTCACACATATTAAAAAAAAAATTAATTTTTCTATTTTACTCCTAATTAATGTTTATTTGATTTTATTTTATTGGTCAAGACATTAAAACATGAGAGACAAAATTGGAAATCTTATCAAACATATGCATTGAAAACGTAAAACGACAACTAATATGAAACGGGTTTTAAGGTCCAAAACGACAACTAATATGAAACAAAAGGAGTATATCATATGACAATAATAAGAATTAAGAAAAACATGGGAAATTACAATTCTGGATATGGTTTAATCCGGTTATAGCTATGTTTTTATTTTATTTTTCAGAAATGTTAAATTGTATATTATTTTAATTTTTGATAGAATTTACATAGATAACAAGAAGACGAAAAAACTAAAAACTACAGAAGCAGTAAAGAAACAAAAAAAACACAGACATACTAGGATACAACGAAATAGCAGACGCCCCAATATACAGAGAAACCAAGCAAAGAAAAACTAATTTTGAGCGTTTATACCGCAATTCAAAAAGACTGGAGTCTTGATCTTTAAAGTTACGAGAAATCCTTCCCCGAAGACTGCGCAAACTTCATGCAAATTGAAGAGGCCATCAAAACAATGGTGAACCATAGAGATCAACCCAAAAGCAGTTCTAAGCCCATCCTTGTCCATGAAACCTTCAAATGAACATATTCGGATCTATTTATAAAAAAATTCAATTCCGCTTGTTTTGCTTCTGTGTCAAAGCAATATATGAAAACCTGGAGATATTCTCATTCATCTAAGAGCTCCACATGACGTCCATATATGCAACACAAATCACATGATCAAGCAAATCCATTCAAGACTAGATTTTCCTTATTTGGACCCAATTGCATCAAAATGTCAACAACTATTTCTCAAACTGATTGAGCACGATAAATCTTCTACACGTTCAAGAGGCTTCCAAAAATGCATCATTACATGCCCAACCTGTCAAGATACAAGAAACATCATGTTTTCTTTATTTGACCAAAATCAAACTTTAAAGACCATATCAATCAAATAGTTGATTGATTTATATTTTATGATGATTTATTTGTATTCATGTTTGTTTATTTTCTTATATATTGTCTTTGATTAGCTATGCATGACAGCATGAGCCTATAGAAGCTCATCTCTTGATTTGTTGTAAATCACACTTGAAATGTGAAAGAAATAAGAAAAACCGAGAATTTTCTCACATTTGAAGCTTTGGTTTTGTTAGCTTGTTTTTTCTAATCGTGTGTGACTCACTTAGAAAGTAAGTGGGATATCTGTCTTTGTGTGCGATTCACATAGAAATCGATATGTGTTCTTATCACAAAGTCATTCCGCAACTTTGTGTGGCAAAATTTGATATATCTCTTGTTTGTTATCCATCTCATCCTTTAAATAAAGAGCGTTATACGACAAGCTGCTTAGACTCCATCTCCTATCACCATGCTTTTTGGATCCTATATCACAAAGGAATACCTACAACATCTTTTAGTGACTAACACAAAAATGCAACTACTCTGATGAACCATAACTCTTCCGGCGGTAAGGGAGCATCTACGGGCAATCAGAGAAATCGCCTCCAACTACCATTTCTGAGCTTGATAAGCAATGAACCAACTCCCACTGAAGAAAGATAGGTGGCAAATCTATAAGCACTTGTTCTATTTGATGCTGAGGAACCTCTAAGACTTGAAGCAGAACCAACAAACTATTGGATATTTAAGTTAATCAATGGTTGTTTATTAACCATCACAACTGTTGAAGAGGTGGTTATTATATTAAATGTACGGTTGCAAACGTACGTCAAAACCGTTGAATACTATAAAACAAAACACAAAACAAAACACAAAAAAGTTTATTTGTATCTTTTGTATCTTATCCTAGAACAAGAGGGAACATTGTTTGTCTTATCCTACAAGAGATTTCATGTAACCCAAAGCTTAGTAAGGGTCAAAATACTCTTTAAGAAAAGTGTTCTCGTGCACGATTCAACCATTATCCAAGTACGATCTCAGTTCTACGACACAAACACCCACAAACTTTGAGGCTGCTCCATACACCAATGCACATTGACGAAAGGAAGAAGGTAATAGACGAGATGACTGAGCATTTAAAATCCTAACCTGCTCTCTACCACTGAACCTTAGCCAAAGACGAGATCACATCAAAGTAGCCTCCATTAATGGCGAAGCTATGAATTTTTTTCTGTGGTCAAAACATAACTAAAAAAAATGTCAGTATAGATATGAAATGTCTTACATCATTGATAAAAAAAATCCTACAAAATCTCTTTGCGCTCTTTCATATCCTATAACATTTTTCTTAATATAACAAACTAAACAATTATTCAAAAATTGATCTCTAATTCGATTGCATTGATGTGTCTTCAAGATCTTCATTGCAGAAAAGCATCTCTCAACAGTTGCATTTGCAACATACAAAATCAAAACCAATTTCAAAAGTCTATACACCAAAGGATGTGACATATATTTTTGAGTTTTCACCAACATTGAAGCAAGTTCTCCAAGATTCTTTAATTGAGTAAATCTTTCATCATTTCAAATATTATCAATGTACATATCTAATTCTCGCTCAAGATATATGTACTCACCATGAGTAAAATCATATGGATGGAACTTAGATAACCTCATCAACTTTACGTGGCCAAACTCAAAGAACGAATCAATGGAAGATAAAAAAAAAGCAGTAAAAATAAGCAATTCAGTGTTCACCTAATTAAAGTGATTAGTAAACTCCTGAAGCTGCAAATCCAAGACAACATATAAGTAATTGACTTTATAGTGATGCATATTTGATACTCCTAATTTTTTCTTTGTCTCCTTGAGTCAACATTTTCAATATCATGTTTCTTACAAAAAGAATAAACTGTATTCATGAGAGAATCTCATCCATCATCCCTAAATTTCTAAAGTTGTCTCTTAGTTGATTTCACATATAACATAGCATTCTTCGTGGTATTTCCTTCTTTGTTGAGTTGGTTCATGCGTGCGCAAACGAGCACCAGCCGCAACAGCAGGAAACTATGACTAATAGAGTCAGACACTTAGCTATATCCGCACGCAAAAGGAATGTGGTTCTGGTTGAGACTTTCTTTCCGAGGCGCGGGACGTTCGCGTGGTCCGTTCCTTCCGTACCACCACAAGACTGGTCGTTCTTGGGCTTAACAGCCCCATAATCATAAGGGATTGGGGAAAGGTAGTTGGGCCTATCATATCAAAAGGGTTATAGAAAGAGAACCTGGCCCCCTATTTCATTCGACGTTCCGAGGCAGGAAAAAACCATTCGACCAACTTGATTTTTTGGTAACAAGAAAGTAGGCAAGTTGATCTGCTTTGATCAAGGAAAAAGCTAGAAAAGTTCTTTGTGAGCCCTAAAACATGTATCATCATTTGCAAATAGAACACAAATCAAAGCTATGAAAGTACTTGAGTAGACCATATGCCTGACATCATTCTAAGTCTTCTACGCCTTCATTCTGAATGTACTCGAGCACCTCGACAATAGAAGAAAATAACTCAATCAAACGCAATAGTGTTTTAGATAATTCCAACGAGTATTACATGGTCTTTGAAGAGAAACCTCTTGATCCAACCCTGATTCAGTTCTGGTTTTGCCATTATTAATCCCTTCCTCAATCTTTTTTTACATGAAGCTCATACCACGTTCAACAATAGAGAAATTGTATAAAAAAAACCTCCAACATCAAAAAAAGTTTTGCTACCGCTATTACAACCAGTTGCTGAGCAATGCAATGAACGCTAATGAGGTTTCTTTTAAAATTAATGATCTTAGCCTATTGAACTCACCCCTCATATTACTTGCTCCATCATAACTTTGTCCTCTCATCTTTTCAATGTTTAGCCCATATTTTGGAAAAATGCATCAATATCATTTTTCAAAGATGTTGAACATGTATCGGTCACATGCGTAATACTCATGAATCTTTCTTTGACCATCCTACTTTTATCAACAAAACAAAACACTACATCCTTTTGTTCTTTATCAGAAACATCATTCGACTCATCCACCAATAAACCAAAAACATCATGATCAATTTCTTCAAAAATAGATTTGACTACCTCTTCAGCAAAACAATTCACTAAATTTTTATGAATCTTTGGAGACATCTTTTGATTATTCCCAGGAACTTTTTCTAGAACAACCTTACTCACATCTTCGTTTTGATTAGTAGTGTATTTCAAGAGCCCTACAAAAGTACTTTTGTTAGCAGATTTACTGACTCATCATGAATATGAAAACATAATCATTTTCATAATAAGTATCTGGAAGAATCAATTAAAACATTCAACCGAACTTGATATTCATTTTTCATAATATCATCTTGTTAATGCAAAGTATGCTTGATAGAGTGACTTTGATTCATCAAGTTTCACACTTCATAACTACATTTTTATGAAAAACACTTCTCCCATGTCTTGAAATTCTTTTGAACTTATTCCAAGTAGATAATTCTTCAATGCTCTATGTATCATTTTTTCTCCCTTACCAACATTATCCCTGAATAAGTAACAACATAGATAAAAATGTGATTCTTTCTTCACACTATACTCTAACCAGATTTGAAACATATCAAACCAAGCTGCAATAATTTGCCTCATTACACCTCTTATCGGTGTTTGTTTAAAATTATGACCCCGGGACTGGCAAAGACCTTTAACCAAGTACATGTGAATTAGCTTATCTCTTTAATTTAGATGAAAATTTGTTTTTTTTTTATCGATCAGCAGAATCTGATGGCAAATCATCTAAATTACTACAAGATGGAGGTTAATCTTTTCTTTTCTTCAATGACTAACTTCTTCAATGACGTTTGATTCATAACAACAAAGAATTAAATATTTTGTCCAACTAAAATTACTGAAATAAAAAGTGTGCATAATTCTAATAATTTAAGTTAGAAGTCATTTGTTATCATTATTCTAATAATTTAAGTTTCAGACATTTAATAATTCAGTTTCACAAAAAAAAAAATCAAACTGGTAAAACAATTCAACAACGTGATAACGCCGGTCACATGCTCACTAGTTTGTAATATGGATAATATCAAAATCTTAATTTCCTGAGTTAATTTGTCTTTTGTCTTTGATCATAATCTAAAACGATTAGCTAAACTGAATAATTTATGTTATTCAAAGTCAAAACTTTTACGGCAATTGACAAATATACATTAATACATACTATTTTTTTTACACATTTAATAGTTAAATAAATCAAAATAATGATAAAAAAAAATATTTAAAACCAAGATTTACTTGAATGAAAGTGCAGAAGAGAATATTGAAAATTGAGAAGAGAAGTTGAAGAGACTGTCATGTTCAAGTTATGTTAGAGGTGAAAGAATGAAAAATTTGATAAATAATTGAGTTTTCTATTTGGGACCCTTTCTATTTTTTCTATTTTTAACTAAGTTAAAATTTAAAATGGAATTTTTTAATTTGGATCAAATAACAAATAAAAAAAAACTTTTTAATTTTTGGGTTCAATATGAGATGATGGGCTAGAGAAATTTATTTTTTTGTGGATTCAAAACAATAAATTCAGCTAAAAATCAATAAATTTATATATGGGAAAATTGAGAGATTAAGTAGTTTTTATGTTTTAATTGGAAATTTGAGTAGTTTTAATTTTTTTTAAGTTTTTAAGTTTTTGTCTCTATCTCTCTTCTCTCTATCCCTCTCCTCTCTATCTTTCTCTCTAAAACTATCCTCTATTTTTCTCTAAAAAGTAAAAACTACCTTTTTTCCTAATTATAACTTCAAACTACCCAAACATCCGATAAAAACTTAAAAATTATCTAAACCTCTAACAATAGAATGTCAGCTGACCCCACATCCATACAATAAAAAAAAATTAAAAAACTAATGGAATGTCAGCTGACCCCACATTCATGTATGTGGGTCTGTCTTTGGTCTTCCACCAACGAACTAGCGCATCCACTATATCACCCCAACCATGTTGCCGGAAACTACACGCCCAATGCTCTTAACCTCTACTAAACATAAAACTTCTCCCACAATGCCAAGGAAAAACAAACATGCTTGGGAAGCCAGTAAGAACCACTACAGATCTAAAATCAATCACGGTCCATGATGTCACCACAAGCAAAGACAAGGAAATCTCCGGCCAAACATACGCACACAACATGGATGGCAGTGGCTCGAGGCCACCGAGCCACCCATCGCTGAGTATAACCAATCGAAGAGGCCACTGCCCCCAACGAGGCAAGCCACAACACACAAGCTGACTAACATGGTATAGACAATGACTTGAGCCAACACCTCTATTGAAGACCGCCTCATCTGACGGAACCACCATCGCATCTCAGAGCCAAACTGCGACCAAAGCAACCAATGAGACAACCTCTGAAGACACACACTTCGCCCAAGCCAAAATCGTGAAGAAAGCAACCCCTCGATCTAAGAAAAACTACCTCACTACTTCAATGGATCTCCAAATCCCCAATCAGATGCGCCACAACACAGCATGTTCACCGGTGAGGCGAGATGAAGATCAACCATTTGCCACCGAATAGCGGCTAGACGAGCCATGAGTTCCTCTCCACCGCGAAAAGCAGAACTGCTTCTACGGGATGGGTTAGTAAGAGGGGGAAGGGTTAAGGATTTACCCGGTGTGAGATATCACATTGTTCTAAACAGCTTCGAGATCTCCCAGTTACAAAAATATTATTTTCCTTATCAGTTTTGGAAAAAAATTATGATTATATAGGATAACAAAAAAAATTACCACCTACAAAGCCATACGCTATAGTTTTCTTCATTATTGTCGAACATCAATGAGTCCACTTTGATATGTCAAGTCTACCAAATCTACTACTAATTCTCCTAGCAAATAATTATAAAATACAAAAATGGAATTCAATTAAATAACGATGTCTATTTCTGTTATTAACAACGTATATTTTTTTAAACAACGTATATTTATTTTAAGATTTTTTTTTTGCATATTTTCAAAATTTCTCCACCAAATATTACGCACTCATTCTTCTCCGTACATTTCCAAATAAAGGATGTGAGAACCATGTTAAATAAGAAAGGAAACAAAAAAAGAACCTGAAGTCAAATAAATAATTAAAAAATAACTCACCGGATTTGTCTACAAATTTTCTACTATTTTCGTATGCATGTCAATGGCAACATCATCTTCTCCCTTTATCCTCTAATCTCTCTTTCATTAGATCTAGATTTTATTGTCTCTTCTCTGTTGATATTGAATTTATGATTGTAAAATCATATCAAAGAAAGAAATATAATCATCACTTTTTAAGAAAATGGCTGGAGGTGGAGGAGGCGAAGGTGCAAGACAGCTAGATCAAACACCGACTTGGGCCGTCTCTACAGTTTGTGGTGTTATCATTCTAATCTCCATTATTTTGGAACTTCTCATTCACAAAGTTGGAGAGGTCATTTCATAAACAACTTATATCTTAAGAATCAGTTTCTTGTTTATTATTATTATTTAATATCTTATATTTCTATACTCTTAGGTTTTCGAGAGAAAGAAGAAGAAAGCTTTGTTTGAAGCTCTTGAGAAGATAAAAAATGGTACAAAATCCCGAATTTGGATTCTTGAATTCTTTTTTTTTTTAATGGTGTCTAGTTAACTCAATCTGTTACTTATTGTAGAGCTCATGGTTTTGGGATTTATTTCTCTACTTCTAACATTTGGCCAAAACTACATTGCAAGCATATGTGTTCCATCAAAATATGGTCATGCGATGTCGTTTTGTGGTCCATATGATGGACCTAGTGGTGATGATGATGATAAAAAACTTAAGAAAACAGACCATGAAATGAAGCTTCTCACCATTCAACGTCGTTCTTTGGCTGATGCTCCTACAGTGAATTGCGAGACAGTAATATTTATAATTCTTAATTATTTCACCTTGTGGCATGAGACTTTTATGTTGTTTATAAGTGATAAAAACAAATTATTTTTTTGTTGTTACAGGGTTATGTACCGCTTATATCGCTAAACGCATTGCATCAAATCCATATTTTCATATTCTTCTTGGCAGTGTTTCATGTGATATATAGTGCTATAACCATGATGCTTGGTAGAGCCAAGGTAATTTGAATAAATATTTCACCATCTCTTGATGATCATTTATTTGATTGAGGTAATATTAATCTTTTGTAAGTAAATACAGATTCGTGGTTGGAAAGTATGGGAGGAAGAGGTCATCCACGAACAAGAAATGTTGAATGGTAGATTAAACATAATTTTCAAATGATATATATCTCCTAAAAATGTTAATTTTCCCTAACCTTTTTTAATTGTTTTATTTAAAGACCCATCAAGATTTAGACTCACGCATGAGACATCATTTGTCCGAGAACATGTCAACACTTGGGCTAACAATAAAGTCTCCTTTTACATTGTACGGCTTTCATAGAATCTAATTAGTGTGCTATTCTTGATCAATCGGTTGATCTCTTTTTTCTTAGTTTTGTTTTTACATCAAAATTGATCTCTTTTTTCTAATAGAAAGTGAAAATACTTTTATTTTTCAGATGTGCTTCTTTCGTCAGATACTTAGATCGGTGAGAAAGTCTGATTACTTGACAATGCGACATGGGTTCATAAGTGTGAGTGCATTAATATTTACATTAATTTTTTAGAATTATCAAATTTTGATTTATTTTTCCCAAAATGTTTTGTATTTAGGTCCATCTAGCACCTGGTATGAAATTTGATTTTCAAAAGTATATTAAAAGATCGTTGGAAGACGACTTCAAGGTAGTTGTTGGAATAAGGTAAATAAATTTACCCTTCTTTACATTTTTATTTTGCTTATTTTCAATAAAAAAAAATTCTAAAGAAATCTCTCATTCATGATGACAGACCCGAGCTGTGGGCCTTCGTAATGTTCTTTTTGCTTTTTGATGTTCATGGTTAGTCTTCATTTATCATTTTTTCACAATATATATTTTCCTCAGTTTCGAACATAGAAACTAATTGTTCATTTTTATTTAAAAACAAACACATAATAGGATGGTATATTACTGCCGTGATCACCATGATCCCTCCACTGGTAAGTGATTAGTTAATTTACTATACAAATATCATTTTTACTTCAAAACAAGAAGAGCATAAAATGTTTTAGATGCTAATTGTTGTTGGTTTAAAGTTAACACTAGCCATAGGAACAAAGCTTCAAGCAATTATATCATACATGGCATTGGAGATCCAAGAGAGACATGCTGTAATTCAAGGGATGCCTGTTGTCAATGTTTCCGACCAACATTTTTGGTTTGGTAAACCCGCTATAGTGCTTCATATGATCCACTTCGTTTTATTTCAGGTAAATGAACTTTATGCATATTATAAGATCATGTGTTTCTGGTTAAGTGTAAACTGGAACACTCTCTATACAAGAGTCTGGTGTAACAGAACAGTTTGAGAGACTGTTCCGATTTACAATAAATCAATACAAGCTAATTTATCGGTTTACACTTAACAAGAAATACATGATCTTAATTATAATTATAACATATATAAATGATCGATATATGTGATGTTTTAAGTAATGATTTACTTTTTTCCATTTTGAAACCAACAAATGCATCTTTATGTAAAGAAAAGAAGACTCCACATCAGCTAAAGACTCCACATCAGCTATTGCAACCTCACATCTGGGTTCCTTATAGATTTAAGCCACATATCCGCCATAACTCTAGACGACAAGCTCCACAATATTTCTTCCTCTTCTTCCACACTTTCCTTCTCCTTCTTCTTAACATTACTCTTCTTATTCCCTTTCTTCCCCATTCCATATTCCACAAGCCATTGTGCCGCCGTCAACCTCCGCTTCTCCGCCGCATTCTTCTTCACTCCCCCAACATGCAAACTTCCCACTTTCAACCCTTTCCCTTCTTCCTCTTCCGCTTGCACCGCCACCACAACAATCCCTCCCACCGCCTCATATCTCCTCGTCGGGTCTCGCAACTGCACCGTCGCCAAAACCGTCAGTGATTTCTGTGTGTGATTCTCCTTTAGCCACTCATCTAACGGAATGGTCGACTCTAGTGGATTCTTCTGACCTTTGGCCGCGGAAACCTCGAAAGGAGCATCATCCTCAATCATGTCAGCTTGAATCTTTAATCCTTCAATCACCATTTCCTCCAATTTCTGTAAAGAAACGGCTAAAACCTCCTCTGCCGACGTTAATGGATTCTCCTCCACGTTCCAGATTCCAGTCATTATCCTCTCCCGTCTTCCGTTATTCATCGCGTTAGCCATTGTTTTAACCGCTGCAACAGTCCGCGCTGCGCTCGTATTCGCTCTCTCTTTGTTTCTCCCTTGTATAATAGCTGAAGCTATTCCTTCAAAAGCCACTTGTTCACCTGTTTTCCCCATAAGCTCATCTATCGCCATAAGCGAAGATATCTTCAAATCTAGTTCCTTACCTAAACCGGCCATTCTGTGAAAAAGTTCGAATCCTGTCGCTGATCCCGCTTCTAGTAGTATCTGTAATAAATATTTCAGATTCATGTATTTATGAAATTTATTGTTAAGAAAATATTTGTTAGTCCGTATGGTTAGCAGAGTTGCTCTCCACTCTTTGATCGAAATTGTTTCAATTTCCTTTATTTGTGTTAACGGTTGTATTGATAATGTTTCTGTATCTTCAAAACTCTTTATGATATCAATATATTTAATTGGCATTAAAAAAAAAAAGGTCGTACCACAATTTGTTTCGAGATTTGCATAACGAGCTTAGGAGTATCTTTCCTCATAACGACTGTGTCGAAAGGGTTCATAGAAACTAAGTAACCACCGTCTCTTGTTTGAACAACGCAACCGATCCCTTTCCCGAGATCTGAGAGGTAATTCTCAGATTCTTCGTCCGCGGATTCGCTAGACCGAAGCTCAGAGATATCCATTTTATTCTGGTAGAATTTGAAACTCTCGGTTTCTTCATCCTCAAGCAACTGAAGGAACTCTTTTGTCACTGTTTGTTCCTCTTCATCTAACCTCTGTGACTCTGTTTCACCTTCTGTTCCATCACTCTCGTCTTTCATCATCGATTCAAGTGCTTTGATCTGCTTTGCGATCGAATCTAGCTCGGTTAGCCTCATTATATGTCGTGGATCATCAACATTAACAGGTTGTTCATGTTTTTCCTTGATGATCTCAACAGATCTTTCGCCTATTGTTCCATCAGATTTCTCAGTTTCCATATCATCATCAAACTCAACTCCTTTATCAACAACTTCAAAATCAGGTTCTTGTTCATCTTCTGGTTCCTCTGTTTTCTGACTCGGCTTCTCCTCAGGCTCGTCTAGATTCAAGTGCTCCATTACTTGAAGATCTGATTCTTGCTCCGCGGCTGTCACTGGTGTCCATGACGCCTCACTCCGGCTCGTCATCTTAGGGCTGGGCACACTAAACGATGTCTTTGATTGCTTTCTCCCAAAGGAACCTGAGAAATTCTTAGGCTTACTACTAGGTTTAATCCCAAATTCACCTTGTTTTCCATAAATCCCAGCTCCACCATCTTTCTCCATAATCTGAAACCCTAACTTGAGAACCAATTCACCTCCCTTAGCCTTACCTAAAAGCCCCCAACTCATATCCCATTGCCTAACCCTAGCTCCTTCAGAACTCATCTTCTCCACTGACTCCTGAATCAACTCACTCAAATCTACTACATGTTTCCCAAACTCCAGTTCCTTGGCGTCCACGGCGAAGAGATAAACCAAAAACGGACGAGGCTCGAACTTCGCCGGACTACCTTTCCCATTTGCCGACGAGTAGTACACGTGGCACTTGATGAACAACGTCTCTTCGAAATCAGCAGCCCCTTGGGAAACCCTACACGGCATCGTTTGAACCGCGCTGTCTTTCGTTTCCTTCTTCCTCACGCAAACACCAAGACGTAAACCGTTCATCGACGCCGGTAGATTCTGCGCCGCCACAACTTCGACTGATAACAAACAGCTCAGCTTTTGCATTCCCATTCGAACTAATCCGCGAATCGGCTTCCAATTCCATATCCCTTTTTTCTCTTCCTTCCCACTCAATCCAGATGAAGATTCCTCTGGTTTTTTTATACTCGTTTTCTGAGTTGTCATATTCTCTTCCTCTTCTACCTCAAGCTTCGGTCTTGACCGCCATGGAGACAGAGACAGACGCCGAGCACGCGGCTTCGATACTGTCAAATCCTCGGCTTTTGCTGTACTCACTTCATCAGCTGAGGTAACAAGTGATGTAACAGAACTGCGCGGGAGAGCGAGAGAGTTGGTTCTCCGGTTAACCTGAGGTTTCTGGTAAAGGTTTTCACTTAAGGCTTCGAGTTCAGCTAAAAGCTGTGTGTTGGATCTCCGGCTACCGGAATATTCTCCCGCCATGATGAAGAAGGTTTTGTGTTTTCTGGGTTTTGTTTTGGTCCCCAGAAGGAAGATAAGGGTTTAATTGTGGAAATCAGAAAACTTTATTGTGTGGTTAATATTGTTGATAGGTTTCAATGTTTGGTCTGTACGATACGAAAAAATTTATTTATTCGTGAAGGATTGGATGAGGATTGAGAATATCGTGGCCTTATGTCTCGACTCTCATTTCTGAAAAAGACACCAACCATCTGGTCCCAGATAATTAATTGTCACGGTATGGTTTCTTTTAGAGGTGTGCAATCCGGTTATAGTTTTGTTTGGGTTCGAAATTTTTGGTACTTTTTTTCTGTTAAAGAAATGTTTTTGGTATTTTGGTTCTCAAATGGTTTGTAATCCTGTTTGATTTTGGTTTCCATTTAATGCAATTTTGGTTTTCGTTTGGTTTTGTTTTCATTTCGGTTTCAGTTTTTTCTTTGGTTAATAACAACTTATACATATATTAAAATCAAGATGTATATCGTTTTTATAAATTATCTAATATGATTATGCCAAATTTCGTACATCTATGTCACTTCTAATGAATTTCAATTTCCCCAGTTCGGTTTGTTGGTTAAATAAAATTTAGGTTTTGTTCGGTTTTAATTTTTTTTTTTCAGTTTATTTCTATTATTTTTCGGTTTCTTCGGGTTATTCGGGTCAGGTTATTCGGTTAGCCTAAAATTTGGTTAATGAAAAATCTTACCAAATTACACAAATATATTACACATTCGGTTCGGTTTGGTGTATTCGGGCCGGTTTAAACGATTTAATTGTCTTCCTAACAAAAACCAAAAATTTATCTATTTCGGTTTTTTACACCAAACAAGACATATATAAGCGAGAAATCAAATACAACAATCCCAAATACATAACAATTCGATTGCCTTACAAGTAAAAACCATTACATATCATTATAGAAGCTGCTATGCGCTAGCATTACATCAAGTTTTATCTAGAATTTCCCCATTACATCAAGTTTAGGCTACCATTACATCAAGTAGCCATTACAAAAACATCAAATAGCCATTACAAAAACATCAAGTAACCATTACAGGTAACTAACTTCTTAACAAATACTTGAGAGAAATGGTAAGAAGTTAGTAACTCTTACCAAAGTTTTAGTTACGAGCTAGTTACACAAAAGCATGCTTATCCGCATCAAAAAGTAGTCAAAAGAGCAGCTTCAAAATCAGTACCTAGCTATCCAGTCTGAGTCTATTGTTAAGGATGCATATCCGCATCAAAAGGGCAAAAGCTTCCTACCTACATGTGGACAATGAAATATTGAAAATCATAACAAAGACTTAACAATCATCACAAACCAGAACATATACTTAAGTAGTTAACAACAATCAAAAGCTAAACAATCTTTATTCACAACCTTAACAAGGCACAAGTAAACAGAGATTTCCGAGAATCTTCATACATGCCATACTATGAAGGAGCTGCAGTTGAATTCCGAGAATTTACATAAGAAAAAACATAGTCAAAGTTCAAAAGAGATTTCAAAAACTCAAAACAGAATAGAAAACTAAGTTGTACTTACCAAGAGATTCAAGAAACTCAATTTCTTCCAATATTTTCTTCAAGTTTGCTATTTTTCTTATGATTTATTGATATCTCAGTATTTTACTATTTTACATGTTTTAAGCATCCATTTGTCATCACTTTAGCATTGTTTCCCCTTGTTTATACCATTATTTATCATTTTCATCATCTTAGCATACTTAGTAGTTTTTGCATGAGCATTGCATATATCTTGCATATTGGAGTTGTTACCATGTGATTATGGAGCAATGGAGACTATTCTGGACGAGGAGTGTAGCTGACTCGATGGATTGACTCGACCATGAACCCGAGCTTGAGCTAAAGCGAAAACCATTGGATTTTTCTTCCCCACTCGACATGAAGACATTGAGCTGAGATGCGAGTTGACCATCAAAGTTGCCACCTATGGAGAATTAGCCGAGCTCGACGTGACCAAGCACCTCGAGCTTGCCTTCCTGATTTCTTGGATTTGCTATTTTGTCTTTTTCTGTTTTAGGGTTTTGGTTGAGACTATAAATACCTTTGCCTCTTTAAGTTACGAATCTAAGCTTTCTTTCTTAATATTTTCTCTACCTCTTTAAGATTTTATAACTCATATCTTTCTTAATCGATTGATCTTTTGCATTTACTTTCTTCTACAATCTTGTTTATCTCTGATTGATCTTGCTGCTATGTCGATTTTAGCATTTTCTGGTTTAGAATATTTTGTGATGATATTTGGGTAGTCAATTAGGGTTCTTAAGGATGAGATAGATTATGGAAGATTCTTGATCATTAATGATGTCTAAGCTTAGTATTAATTGTAATTCCTTCTAGGTTAGTGATCTTAGTGCTAATTTCTCTATGATCAATTGGAATTAGATCTTAGCATGGTTTTGAAAACTGGACCGGACCGGCCGGTCGGACCGGTTCAACTGGGAACCAGTCACCTAGCCGAGTCCGGTTTGAAGCAAAACCCGGATTTAAACAAAATCAGTAAAACCGGCCAAAAACCGGTAATACCGGTGACCCCGTTCAACACTAAAATCCGGTTCACAAAAATTAAATCATATTTTTAATTAATCAGATATTTTGAGTTAAGATTCAAATCATAATTTAAAATTATTTTTTTGACTTTTTCAATTTTAATTATATTTTATAATTTTAATAGAAATAAATTGATTATAAATTTTTATATCTACAATTTTTTTCAAGTGTTTCTCCTATAAAAGATTATTTAATATTGAATTTTAGAGAAAAAACCATGTTTGATTTTTTGTTATTTATTTTTTGTAAGTTTAAAAGATCAACAATAATAATTTATTTTCAATGATATTTCATGTTTCTTTAAGTTTAATATTAGAATATATATATATATATATTTAAAATAAAAATATTCAAAAACCCGGTTCGACCGATTGAACCGGTCCGACCAGCTATCCAGTGATGATGCCGACTCGATGTCCGGTCCGGTTTTCAAAACATTGGATCTTAGGCATTTTCACACCCACCAAGTGTTTGATGAAATGTCTGATCTAACTTTTTCCAGAGATTTTTGTTCCTAACCCAAGATATTGATTGTTTAGGGTGATTATTGGCTTTAATGAGTTGAATCATAATTCTTGTCTTGCTATGTGTCGCCATCAAAAGTAGGTATGTCAGTAGTTTGATTTGAGGATCTCTACCACGAAAGTGGATTGATTTGTTGTTGAATTCACTGTCAAGGGATTAGCTCTTTGTTTTATTTTTGTTAGACATCCTAGGTTGATTAAGAATAGTCTTTAATCAATTACCCCATCCTTAGGATCTTTTTGTCATCTGATTGAGTTTCTGTTTAATTTCTCTGTTTTTGTGTAGCTCGATTACTTGACTCGCATCATTGATCGCGCATGGTCTCTTTTAGTTTCATTTTCATGTTTTTGCCTAGCTCAATCTGTTAACTCGACCACTTGATCGTGCCTGGTAACTTATTTTCTGCTTTGCTCGATCTCTTGACTCGACGTGTGTGACAGCACCTGGTCTTTAGTTTACTTTCTGCATTTCATTTCTGTTTCCACTTAGGTTGCTAGATCATATTTCTCAATATTTGGCTTGACTTAGCTAGCCTCTGATCTCATCATGATTGCTTGCATCATACCCATTTGGATTAACACCTTATGTATTGCAATGATATGAATGTGCATTAGGGAATTGAATCATCTTGTTTCCTAATAGGAGTAAAATCCTACTATTAATTTGGCGCCGTTGCCAATTGGGTGTTTGTATGCTCCTTGTAGGATATCAGATCGTTTAAGATCAAGTGCGTTTTCACTCTACTCTCTTTACTTCGTGGTAGGATCTTAAGAAACTTCTTAACAAGTTTAGGTGTTTCAATAGTTTCTCCCAAGGTTGATATTTTGTGGTTAATTCCGAGAGTTTACCAACAAAATCATCGATTGTGTCGGTCTCTTTCATCTTCATTCTGTCGAATTCGGCCATCAAGGTTGGTATCCTTACTTTTTTTACTCTTTCAACTCCTACATGTCTTGCTTTTATCCCATCCCAAACTGCTTTAGATGTGTCAAGGTCTCCAACTTGTAGAATTAATGTTTCTTGTATAGATTGGAATAGAAGAGGTCTAGCCATATCATTCTTGTCTCCATCATCTATTCATGGTTCAATAGCTTCCCACACTTTGTGTACCTTGAGTGCTGCCTTCATTCGCATAGCCCATACCGTGTAGTTTTTGATGTTTAGCATCAGACATTGTATAGACGAAGGACCACTTTCCTTAGGTTTGTTTGTTGCTGGTA
The DNA here is from genome assembly GCA_028015245.1 of Cardamine occulta. Classification (NCBI taxonomy): domain Eukaryota; kingdom Viridiplantae; phylum Streptophyta; class Magnoliopsida; order Brassicales; family Brassicaceae; genus Cardamine; species Cardamine occulta. Next base: position 15,885,060 of record CM051363.1, on the reverse strand, counting down.
TTATATCACCCATGTTTTGATTTCACACAAATGACTTCTCTTGTTTGTCTACTCACCGTTGGGATTGCTTCAAGCTCTTGATGCGACTTCGTCGAGTGCTCCTCTTCGTGATGTTTGATTCAATTAAGCTCTGATACCAATTATTGAATCAAACACTTAGATTAAGAAATTGTTTGTATAAAAGACTCTCTCTTTTATTGCTTTAAAAAAACTCACTCAAAACTAAAGCTCTCACAATCTCTCAAAACTCATAAGTTATGCCATACCTTGACATCTTCTTATATAATGAAAGACCTAGATAGTTTCCTAATCCTTTTAGGAAAAATACATATGTATATATAGATAATTCCCTAAATATAATATATTTTTAACTATATAAACCGTATAAACGTTAGAGTTAATACAATGCGTTTAATAAATAATTTTGTAGAAGAAAAGTCCTTTTGAGAATCCTCTGCCACTTTGAAACTAAAAATGAGTTAAAACAATGTGTATACGTCTCTGTAACTACAACTTTCAGTCTACTGGGTTAACCGAATTGAAGCTTCTTTCTCTATCGAATCCTCGTGACCGTCTTGATCCCGAGCCCGAAGTATCATTCACAGATCCATCTATCTTTCTCTTCTTGCTTCCCCCCTTGGAAACGTCTTCTTTCTCATCCATAAGCGACAAGAATCGCTGCAAACGAGTAGAACGCAAGGAAGAAGAGTCATGATTCTGCGACAGCTCTCTCCCGATGGCGTCTTCTTCACTCGGCTTTGCATAGAGCTGACGTATGATCTGAATAAAGTAGAGTAAAAGAGCGAGGAGACACGCAACCCCACAGATAAGAAACAGTCCCCAAAAGCTTTTTAGATGAAGCCTATCTGATTCAAGCTCTGCGTTCTCTAGAGTACATGCGTTCTTCATTAGCCATTTGTCGTGGATCCTCTGTAGATCTCCGTTCTCTGCTAGCTCCAAGATTGCTGTTGATAAGTCTATCGCTAGAGGAGAGTCTCTAGGAAATGCCTACATAAAAAAAAATTTTGTAAAAAACTGAAAATTTCAAACCAAATGGTAACGTACACTAATATCTTTATAACTTACAAATCCCCAGCCGCTTTTGGTGAACTCTTGACCAACAATCCTATAAGCACAGTTGCTAGACAGGAAGAGTTCGACATAAGGACGTTCGTCTACAATCGCTGCAACGCCTCCTTTGCTTGGTCCATCTTTTAAAGCCTTAGCATAAGCTTCAGGTGATCCAAGTGGGACAAGCCGTGACTCTGAAATGTTGAGCTCATTCCTTAAATAACTCTCTGCAAACGAACCTACCTGGAACCCTATTGGATCATCTCTTTCTCTAAGGCTTTCAATTCCTTTGATAGGTGAAGAGAGTTGCTGAACTGTTAATATCGATGTGAGACTAGCCGTGTAGCTCGAGTTGATGATTAGTACAACGAATAGCCATATGATTAGAACCAACCGCCCAAGTGTACTAACTGTGTTCTCTCCTGCCAAAACCAAGGGAAAGAAAGGCTTGTGTCAGTCAAAGAAAACAATCACTAGTGCCATGGTTAAAGTTTTATTTTCTTGTTTTCACGTACTATGCGCGAAAAACATGGTCGAGAAGCTAAACCTGCAGATATAAGACAAACAATAAACAGATCAGCCGATTATAACATGTAGTTGATCGATAGGACTTCTTCTTTGGAAAATCTAGTAAACTGACCAGAGAATTGTGACGCATTGTCGCTTAGGCGGGCCTCTAAATTCGTCGTTAGTCCTATGTTCCAAGATCCAAACCACAATGCCAACAAAGAGAAAGCAACAACCCGTGACTGCCCACATAAGTCTATTGAAAGGTCTAAGAAAAGCCCAAGCTCCTGAATTCAGTTTCTTAAAAGGAGCAACAACAACTAATCCAGATGCTGCATAAGGTTGTGTGAAATCTACAATCTTTGTCCGGTTTGTTACAATTGCGGTATCACCCACTACACCATCAAAATTCTGCAGCAAATCAATTTTTATAAGGAGAGAATAAAAGAAACAAACTTTTGTTAGAAAGATTAATGTAATAGGAGGCACTTACACCAGTTGTTATCATCTCAACCATATGTGTATAGCTCGGATTCTTTTTTCCGTCTCCATAAGGAATAAACTTGACGGGTACTGCATACGGTAAGAGGTTCACTGCAGCTGTGAAAACATCAATGCAGAAGCCTTTGAACATATTCTCTGTTCCACGAATCTGTGACACAAACTCTTTGTAACTGACTCGACGAGGCACACCGATCTTGAGCTCTTTCCCATTGTTAGTAAAAACCCATCCACGAGGCTTAACAAACGTTTCTCCTGGCCAAATCACGTTCTTTAGTTTCGGATTTGTTGTACCAAAAGACATATTTGGTTGCTTCTTTGTGTCGAGTGACTCGGGTGACGCGACTGATAAACCAGAATGATTAGACCAGTAGCCTATTTGGCGAACACCAGTTCCAGCCACATTAATAATATCATAAGCTGGATGGGTCCGAGACCTATCTGGAGTGAACTCAAGCTGTCCCGTTAAACCAACCATTTGCGTTCCGAGGATATCCTTAAGCAGAGTTTCTCCACCATCAAAGATAGTCATGGCTTGCAGGTTGAGATTTCCGCTTTTTCCCAACTCATCAAGCAATGTATCATTAGAAAACGATATTTTCCCACCGTGTTTGAAGAACTTATCTAAAGCACGAGCTAAGAGCATAACCGAATCATAAGCATAGAGAGCGTACGCGTTAAGAGCTAAAGGATAACCAGGAATCCTACGCCACTTCGAGTAAAACTCGCGTTTCAACATAGTATCAGGTGTGTGCGGACGCAAAACAAGAACACCTTGAATAGATTCAAGTCGCTCAGGGGGAAGCGGAGAAGAAGAATCAAGATTAGTAGAGAGCCAATCCGTAGCAATCCAAACGTAACCATTCCCCATCATTCCAAGATACTTAGCCTCTTTAAAAACCGCAAAACCCATCTCCGAGTAAACATGAATCACAATGATTCTTGGTTGAAGCAACATAATCTTGATAAGTATATTCATAATCTCGTTCTTATTCACCACCGTGTCAGGATGTAAACCAGCCTTATAAGTAATTCTCAATCTCCTACTCGCAAGCTTATCATTAAGCGCAGCTACACCGTTCCTTCCATAATCATCATCAACAAACACAGCTATTACTTCTTTCCAACCATAGAAGTCAACAATAGAAGCAATAGCATCCATCTGATATAAATCACTCTGAGTCGTTCTAATGAAATACGGAAACTGTAATGGAGACATTACAGGATCCGTTACAGCAAATGAGAGAAGAGGCACACGAAGTTCGTTCGCCATATGAGATATCATATGAGCTACTACAGAACATTGTGGTCCTATGATCCCAACTATATCTTTCTCCATAAACCGCAATGCTACAACAACAACAACAAAGAAAAGAAATGACTCAACATTGATACCATCCAAATGATTAATATTGGTAACATCTAAATCATTTAATAGTACCTTCAACCATGCCCATAAAGCCGCTGCAATTAGAGTTTTGCATTGAAACTTGAAGATGTGTTTCCTGGAGAATGTTGGGGTTTGAATTAACATCTTTTACTGCTTCCTCGATTGCAATCTTAGCAACTTTTCCAATTACTGAATTAAAACTGAATATAGCACCGATTTTCACAACTGTTGGTTTCCCACAATGTGCAAGACAAAGCCAAGAGAAGAACAACAAAGCCCAGAGTTGCTTCATCTCTGCTACAAAGATGGAGAGAAATAAAGAAATTAGTTGACTTTCTTGAAAGTTCAAGATTAGCCAAACAAAACCCAGAAATGGTCCGAATTAACGTCTGAAATTTAAAGTAATTGATTAAGAAATAATATGTAAATCGAACGAATTAAATTACAAGTAACTAGTGAGTTGTACCTTTTATTTTGTGGCTAATGAAAAACGACAAAAATTTCTGCAATTACTAATGAAAAAATTAACCAATATATGAATATTGAAAAAGACAAGAATTTCAATTCAACTCAAAAAAAAAAAAGAAAGAAGAATTGAAGAAGGAGAAGAAAGACGCAAAAAAAAAGTGGAGGAATCAGATTCGCTGATGAATTCAGATTAATCCTAACCTCATATTCTTCAAAGAACTGAGGAACGACACATTGACGTGTCTCTTTGCTCAAGTTTTCACTTGTTTTTGGTTATTAAAGAAAGCTTTCAACTTTTTTCTTGTGTGTTTTCATTTTGTTTTTTTCTTCTTCTAAATACTATTTGTCTATCTTTTTTTCCTACTAATTTCTTTTAAACTTTAAATAATAGAAAAAGGACATGTGGGAATTGGATCTCAGAAATAATAGAATAATATATAGCTCAAACTTCAAAACAAAAATTGTTATAGAACTATTAATTTTATAAGATGAGATATATAATTTCTATATGATACGTGTATTGAGCCATATTCTAAAAATCAACTGCCTACCCGATTAAACAGTTGGGTTAGCGTTCGACGGATACACACTGCCGCGATTAGCTTTAAGCGGATCAACTAATCGTTGAACTGATTTCTTGGCCGACTAACGTAATCGGCGTTAAAAATCTCCGAATTGTGGATATTGGATCCAACACTCGGAATATAAAGTTAGAATTTGTAAGGAAATTGTATTGCACAAAGAAAATGTAAGAAATACTTGTATTATTGTTCCAGAGTTTCGAATAATCGGCTCTTTTTACGTAGTTATGATGGTCAATATTTATACATAACTTATGACTTAACTGCCGCTAATAAATTCTAATTAATCTCGTGATTCTTCTTAAATGTATCAGTTTTGATTTGATATTAATTGTTATAACGTCTTGATTTTTGAACATGATTCTCTTCAGCTCGCTGGGTATTCATTTTTTTTACGAGCTCTCGCCTCGCTCCGCGAGTTCTTGGCGGTTCACCAGATTCCTCAGTGATTCTCCTGAGCTGATTTCCCTTGGTCCGAACTGTTCTTGGTGACGCGGCCGGTACATGTTTCCTCCGAGTCGAGCAACAACTCATAGGACTTAGGGGACAATTGTTGATACCGGACTCATATGAGTTGTTGCTTGACTCGGAGGACTTAAGTTATTTATTCCGAACGGATTCCTTTGATTCCAATCCCGTAATTAGTTTCATGTCGCATCATAGTATCCCTTAAATTTCAGAGTTTGGCTGATCTAAATGCCTTACATGCGTCACCATTTATTTTGGAATTTTTTATTAAAACTCAGGAAACTCTTCAACTTTCTACTACTGCGGAGACGGTTCTTCGTCTTCGATTTAGGTAAAATCTCTCACCTTCTTCTTACTTTTTACTTTTCTATCTCCGTTAACTTCTTAATTCCTCCTCTTCATTGTTCTTTGTTGGAAAAATCCTCTTTTGCTCTTCTCACTTTTGTTTATCTTTTCAATCATCAATTTATCATTCTCTGAAATCATATGAGATCTTTCCAGAACTCCTGTAGTTGGCATTGACGAGGAAGAAACCACAACATCGCCACCGGTTGATTGTACTCTCCCCGTTGATAAATCCGGCCTTCATTTTTCGACATAGCCCACGCCTAAATCCCTTAAGGCCATTGGAGACCTTTGTCGAGTGTCGCCGGAAGTTGGGTTCGCCCTACCGGGCCTAATGAATCCCCTGAGTCCATTCGCTCTAACTTTATCTGTGTCCACTTACTTCTCAGGATGTGATAACATCGTATTTTTGTCCACTTTTAATATGTTTGTATTTGGTTTCTAATGAAAAATACAAGTGATTTTGGAAAATTCATAGCCATTTATACTTCCAAGAGACTTTTAGAGGTTTCTGAGCAAAAAGGACAAAAAGACAAGCAAACCCCGTTTTTGGACAGTTTCAGAGCTTCCAAAATTTGGCATCCATTGAAAACCTTCCCGCGCAGAAAATCAAGAGATCTTAGAGTCTATGGAAAGCTAGAAGCGTAAATATTTAACCCGAATAAGAATCTAAACAATCCATTAAGCCGTTTGGAAGACACAATCCGAAGAGTGAAGACATATCGAAACCGGCCAGAAACTATCTGACTGCTCAAGAGCCTTGTGACCAGCCCGGTCATAGATCCTGTGGCCATTCTCTGGCCTGCTATCCACACCGGTTACAGCCCCCATAATCGGTATAGAAGCCCTCGCCCCTACAATACGAGGCAGTTTTGATGTTTTGCCCTAATCCGAGACCGAGCCTATAAATACCACAACAAGGAATAAATTCCTACTTTTCCCTTAGGGTTTCAAGAGACGCCTCTTACAACAGCCTCATTCACCTTCTCCAGAGCTCTTTCGTCGCCTCCAAGCCCTAGAAGTCGTCCTTTGAAGTTTCATTCTTGTTCTTCATTGTTTCTCATCCTTTTCTTACTCTTACCGCTTTTGGGAGATAAGATATCTTTTGTGACATTTAGAGAAGTTTTCTTTGAACCCCTTTTGATTATTTGAATCATTTATGATGTTCTTCTTTATGATATTCATTGTGTTTCTTTGCATCCTGAGCGAGTGGTTTTCTTTGTTGGGTTTTATGGGGTGATTCAAGGGGAATTCATGGTTTGATTCACTTAGGTTTTTAATTAGATCTGATTTTTGGCAACTTATAAGAGTTCTCTTGGGATATATTTTACTTAATGCATGTTATTTGAATTGATCACCAAGCACTGAGCTTAGAGAATGTGGATACTGGATCTCACACCCAATAATATATTGAATTGTTAAAAGAAATAAAATAGAATTTGTTTAAGATAATGACTGAAAATAGATATAGATTTGTTAAAGGAAAAGTATAAATTTGTCTATTTTGATTTTAAGTGGAAAAATGACTGATCCCCCACATGACTATGGGGGTCTTTATTTATACACAAATTAAGAAATAAATGCTAAGAATAAATATTAATTAATCCTATTATTCTCCTTTAGTCTGTTGGTCTTTAATGTTGTAACATCTTGACTTTTGAATGATTTCCTCCTTCAGCTTGTAGATTCGTCTCGCTTCAATGACACTCTTCGCTTACTCCTTCCTTCCGCGAGGTTTCACCACTGATCGGACCCCAGTTCGCTCTCCCAAACTCTCTTGCGGTTCGCCCGTCTTTACTTACTCTGAACTGAGTCAGCCCTTTCTTCTATTTGCTGAAATGGAGGAATGAATCTTAGGTTAAACCAGTCCCTTTTGTTTCTTAACTTCCATTCCTGTCAACAATTAAACCCAGAGATGGAGGAATGAATCTTACTGCAGGCCGGGGCTTTGTTACTAGCGGACATCCTACTTGTGTTTCGAGGGTTAGCACTGCGTAAGTAGGTTAGTCTGCTTATTGTGTTTCAAGTTCTAGAACTTTATATAAATCTCTAGTCCGGTTAAATTTCTTTCAATCATTGAATCCCTGCAATTTCCCGAGCCCAACTCTTTCTTTTAATTTTCACATCTCGATTTATTTACTGATTTTAATCGGTTTTCTCGTGAAAACAAGCCCCCCCCCCCATATTTTATTCTAGCTCTGTTTAATCATCATAAGTCTAAAGTGCACTCTACTTCTTGTGGATTCGATCCTGTAATTTACTACAACGCATTTTACTGTGCACTTGCGGATTAACTATTTGGGTTAAAACTCGAGACATCACTTATTTAATGTCATGACAGACTTATTTTCAAATGTACTGATTGTCACATTGCAGATTTATTGTAATCTTTATCGCAGACTAATGGTAATCTTTGTCGCAAACTTATGGTAATCGTTATCGGAGACTTATTTTATTTTAATTTTTTAATTATGTTAGATATTTTGAATTATGTTAGATTAAAAAAATTAATGAGACATTTTTAAATTATCTTAATAAACTTTTTAACAAAAAAATTAAGATATTTTTGAATTGTTTTAAATTCTGTTAATAATTTAGTTATTTTTGAATAAGATTTTTTTTGTGTTTATTTTTTAATTATATAAGATATTTTTGAATTATGTTGATAAATTATATTTTTAATAAGATATTTTTGAATTATGTTAGATATTTTGAATTATGTTAGATTTTAAAAAGTTTTTTTATTAAATTTTATTTTAAAACATTTTACTTTTTATTTATATTTTAATTTTTAATAATATTTTTACCCACCCTTTCCAAAATGAATTAAAATGAAGTTATTTAGTTATATAACTAGAAATATGTGGTCATTCTATGCAAATTAGATTATTATCCCTGCGCGTTGCGTGGTATTCCAATACTAAACTGTTATAAAAATTTCAAAATTATTTATAAATACTAATATAAATTATTAATTAAAATAATAATCATTTTAAAAAGTAACACAAGATATAAATCTTTACTATTAATGCAAATTTATTTCATAAAGTTATAAAAAATTGTATATAATTTTATTATTTATTTTACATACTTTTGTATTAAATGGAATGTTTTACTCTTTCTTATTCTAAATAACATTCTATATTTTTGACAAAAACAAACAAACAATAAAATAAAATAAAAAGTAAAACATAAGCAAAACCAAAAGAAAACATAAGCAAAACATAGATAAAATGACCAAAAAATATAATATTCGTTGACGTGTAGTAGTATAACAAATTAGTTATAAACAGATATACATCGAGTACACTAGCTTTAGGAAAGCCGACACATGAAATGCAGCTAACCCATAGAACATCATTTCCCATATCAATTGCCACATTGAACTCTCTTGGCAGTGTCCCAAGTTTTAATGTTGTGTAGGAAAGTCATGAAAGCAAAAGAAGAACACAAGAAAAGATCTTTAGAAAGTAGGTTGACAGATGGAATCAAATAAAGAAACATAACAAATCAAGCAGCTAGGAGAAGTAGATTAGCAGCGTCTCTTTCAACCGAAAAATTGAAAGCTCTGCGGACAGGAGACTGTAAGAACCTTCCATGCCAAGCTGTGTAAGATCGATTTCATGGCTCGGAGGAATCATCCTCTTCAACGTAAGAACCGTCCCCTTGTAGCCGCATACCATCATTGTCGTAGTAAGAACAAACATGGCAGCAATGACTAATCTTACAGGAGAATCCACCGCCATTATCGTAGACCACCTGTTGAGAGGAGGTATGCAGTTTTAGTAAACAAAATTGGTGTGAGATTTCTAAGTTTCATGAACTTGGAATACCATCTTCTCCCTCATTTACACTCAATCTTTCTTCTATATATAACAAGAGAAAATCCTTTTTTTTTTTCTTTACCTCACAACTTTGTATTTTTAAGGAAAAAAAAATCACTTTTAACTATCAAGTTGTAACACAATTATTGAAACCATGATATCTCATTCTTTGGAAAACTTGTATTCTTTCAATTTTATCATAGTTAGAGCCTTAGAGGTGGTTGAAATGAAAAATCGAAGCGTGGAAAGTTAAACCAAAGGACATGATAAATAACACACGCATCATAATAATAACATAACAATAATTTTGTTACTTGTTACACAAACTTGGCATCGATAATTGATACCAAAACCAAAATGATTTTACTCATGAAACTAAAAGTCTGTGATTAAAGAAGAATGCTCTCTACCTTGTTTTTTTCTACCCCGTATTCTTATGTAACGTACATGATTTCAAACATATACGAAACTAACTCTGTGTTACGGAATACAAAGTAGGAAATAAATACATACAATAACTATAGTATACAACAAATTAGGCGTTACTTGAGTGGCAATCAAAGTTTCCGAATGTTTCTTTCTTCTTCACACAAGTAGATCTAGACCCTAGTTACTATACAGAGACTCTTTAATTACTGAGTGAAGATTATTACGAAGAGCATAAAGAGAGACGTTGTTTTACGAGTAACTCGTTAAGCTTCTTCATGAGTTTAGGATCGGAGCATATATATTCTTCCATTGACTTTCTCAGCTTCCACCGTCAAGAGATTGCTTTTGTCCGATCTCCATGTATGTGTTGTGTTGCATCATGTGGACGATTACACAGAGTCCATAAGTGTCCACCTATATAACACATTTTCCAATGGCCTCGAATGGATGCAAAGAAAAATTCTTACTGAAACAATGGGATTAATAAGACTTGCCTGAAACTTCCAAGGTTTTATTCTCCTGAGGTACGACAATCTCCTGAATAAACGTGCATTCTCTGAGACAAACCAAAACTTGATCTCTAACATAGTATGAGAGTAATTAATAGGGTGTGAAACGCATGTGACCTGATGATATAGTTTATGGACAAGGGCATACTTGGCGATACATGTGGAATTCCCAAGGGAAAGGAGGCTTTTGTACCTGTGAAGAAGAGACTAGTATGTTATGTGACAATTGTGAGTCTGTGACAATTTCCATCAAACTGTATTTTAAAAAACTATCTTTAGAGCAACTACTTCATCTGGATTGCTGTCAATGTATGCTTTGAACACTTGAGCAAAATCACCATGGCCAGCACAACCCTTGATCTAGTACTTGCTTCCACCTTGCAGATATACAGAGACCAATGTTTCCGGGTCATTTTTTGCTCAGAAAAGAAATATCGTCCAAGATGAGAGCTAAGGGAGAATCAATTCTTTTTACATGGCAAGCATCACTACTAGTATTAAGATTTGAACAATGCATATGTAACTTTAGAAGAAGCACTCTTTATCACACAGAGGTGTAACACGCCTATAGGATCAGAGCTGTGGATTTACTTGTGATAGACTAAACTGATATGACAAAAAAGTATACGTATCTCAATGACCTTATAATTCCTGGAATAATTCTGCACACTTGCTTTTCCGGGGAAAACTTTGTTGCTTGCAAAACATAAAGAGAGAAACTCAATCGACAAGCCTCTCAAGTTAAATCATAGAAAATTTATAAGATTTTCCATTTACCTTACATCATATTTGACAAGCTGGGGAGTTTTCCCATGGACTTACAAAACCCGTCTCAAAGTGAGTGGCCTGAGCTTCATCACCAACCTGTCACAAATAAAAGGATGTGTATATTCATAAGGAAATTAAATTCCCTTCACTCCTCAACTAAAACAATCAAAGTACCTTAGAGAAACCAAATGTTACTCGTTAATGTTAACAATATTATAGAATCTAATGAACCTTTTGAAGGGAAGATGCCTTGGTTCTCTTAGAGATTCTTTGTAAGAACAATGTGTGAGCCTCTTTTAACCTATAAAATAAATGGTTCAGCTTTCCTATAATTCTCCAAGATCAGCACACAAGTGAAAATTAGAAGCTAGAGGTACAAAATTAGGAACATGCAGATAAGAGAGACCTTGAAAGACCAGTCTGATAAACCGAATTAGCTCGAGAAAAAATAGCAAACCATTCATAGAGCAACGAATATCCTATGAATATCTCATTCTCTTCAACTTCTTTATAAACCCTCTCAAAATCTTCACTACCAAAAGTGAAGAAAATAATTCAACAACTTAACCCCTAAATTCTATGTCATATGCATCAATTGAATCTAGGATATAACAATCCCAAACCTGATTATGCTAATCAACCAAACAGTTCAAGGCAACATAAGCACAATCTAAGCTCAAACAACATTGAGAAAGTAGTAATATGTTCAAAATTTGTTTTAAAACTTTTACTTTCGAAATTCAAAATTTGTTGGACCGCAAGTCTTCTATGGCCCGAGAATATTAATGGGCCTAATATGTTCTCTACTAGGCCTGCATTTTGAAGCCGTTGAGAACAAACGCAATGTTTGCAAATAGTATTTGTTTGTATCGCAAAAAGAAATCTATTTGAAGTTTGAACCATCAGACAGATCAACGGTTAAGATGCTTGAAAATAGATCCGTTAAGGAAACGTGTCGTTGTTAAGACGCAGCAGAATACATAAAGCAAATCGAAGCAAATATTTCCCACACTTGGAATTGTCTCACAAAATTTTCCCTCTTGTGATTTTTTTCGAAGAGCTCTCTCTATCAATCCTTCGATTTTGTGAATTGAAGATCCGTTTCATATATTCCTCGATCAATTCTTCAATTAGTAAGTTTTTGATTTTTCTTATATCGTGAATTTTGTTATAGAATTTCTAATTTTTGTGTAATGATTCTGATGTTGTATCGATTTAGGGTTTTTGATTTGATGGTAGTTGGGATGCTTGATTCAGCGTGAAAATTCTACCATCAGTCTTGATGATTATTTAGGTTTTTTTTCTTCCTCTTTCTCAATTTTGATTTTAGGGTTTAGTTTCCTAATCGAACTTCTGTTTAGAATTTTTCTTCACTGGGTTGAATCTTGTAGTCCAGGCTTGATAGAGTGATCTTAATTAGCTGCAATGTTAAAAGACTAGTTTCTGATTAGTTGATCTTGCTTACTGTTGCAAAATTTTGATTCAAAGTTGATCTCACATTGAGGCGAAAACACTTTATTATTGACTTATTGTGTCTTGAATCAGATATCGAAGTGTGATCTCTTTGTTGGGAAATGGATCCCAGACTCATTAGGACCAATCAACAGTAACAACTCATCGAGGGTCACCCAAAACTGCATCACCAATGACAGGCCTGACTCAGATTTTCTCTACTGGAAACGGAAACCTCATGATTGTTTGTTACCACGTTTTCGACCCTCAAAGGTTTCTTCAACTTATGAGGCACAAATCTTGGGTGACTCCATATCGGGTAACCACGTCAAATCTCTGCTTTGTATGCTCTCTACGGTATACTGCTTTGCTTTTAAGTTTTAACACCTCTTTTTCGATTTTTAAACTTCTTTCAAAAATTCGTATTCTTGGGTTTCTCAAGTTGAAGTATACCCTTTACATAACCTTACCATATCCAACATTTGTTCACCATTTCTTGTTCCCAAGATTCAAACGGTGTCTCCACCGCTGCTGTTCAACTACATCTTGATAAACTCGATAAGACATGAACCAGTCTCATGCCTAGCCTCGACTACGCATGCTTGACCCTGAGTTTGAAGCCATCAAGGTATTTTCTATCTTTACTATTTCGTTGATGTTTCTTAGTTTGGTTTATGCAGATCTGTTTATGTTTTTCCATATTTGAGCTTGAAATCAGACAAGGAAAAACATCTAAGATCAGTCTTTTTCCATGTGGTTATTCCTTTGTTTCTTTATTTAGTCAATTGACATCCATCATCGTATTTAAAAATCAGAATAGAGAAATAGAAACAGGAGTTCGAACTCTTCTCTCAAATTAGAACAAAGTAAGATCAGCCACAAGCTCTTCAAATCTCCAAGACTCTTGTAAACGTAAGATATCTCAAAACAAAGTCTAAAAACCCTAATTATATGTCTAAACACGAGCTTGAGTCTTTCTGTAAATACATGGAACTTATGGGCAAAAGTTATAAATCTCCAAATAATTAATTTCTGTGTGGGCTTCAGAAAATTGGGCCATGTCGACCGACACAAAAAGTCGTGTTGCTTGACACAGTTGAACTTCAAAGACACCAATTTCGAATTTTCAGATACAATGCTCCATGAATGCTCCATAATGTCCAAATGATCCCAATTGTGTGTCAACCTGTATAAGACTCGATAGAAGCTCAAAAGACACATGAAAGACACATAAAAGACTCGGTTATATACTTATATCATGGCTTAAAAACCGGTAAAAACCATGATATATCAGATATTTACAAATTAAGTAAAGAAAACTAGAAACGCAGATTTAAGCATCGTCTATAATTAAAGTTTTACTAGTGTCTATCTATTCATAATTAGAAATTGCAGATCTATGCACCGTTTCTTAAGAAAATGTCTTGATAACATTACTATCCTTGATTTAGTATCAGTTAGGTTCTAGAAACTTGTTTCTTACATATCCTTTGATAAACTTTGGGTATTGGAAAATTACATTGTGTGTTTTAAAATACTCATTATCTCTGTTTTATTGCTTGTTTGTATCATAAAGTCTCTTGTTTTTTGAAATGGATGCATCTTGGAGTTTCCTATAGATATTTGTTTTGAAGTGAGAATCATGCAGATTATGTAGTAATTTCTTTGAATCTTGAATGTATTTGTTTTCATGCTTTAAACCTTAGTGATCCTTCAAAACATGTATAATGACTTTATGGAATTTCTGCATCAGAAAATGATTAAGTATTGGAATTAGTTTGGGTATTGGAACGTCACATTGTGTGTTTTAAAGTACTTATTATCTCTGTTTTGGTGTTGTATCATAAGGTTTCTCATTTTTTGAAATGGATGCATCTTGGAGTCTCCATAGATATTTATTTTAAAGGTGGGACTCATGCAGTTTATGGTAGTAGTTTCCTTGAACCTTGAAAGCATTTTGTTTTGTGTTATGCTCTAAACCATTGGTGACTATGGTAAGCATGTGAAATGACATTCTGGAATTCTCCATTATACACCCATGAATGATGATGACTCTATTAGGTTCTACTAATTCTATCTGTTGCCTTGAGTTCTTACAACACACTGAACTGAAAATATATATGTCATCGTTCTAGTGTCTATCCCTTTTTCTCTTAGTATTGCAGAGTTGATGGAACTTAGATACTTATTAAATCATAAGAATGTGCAATGGATCTTTCTTGATTTTTCTACCTGTCTTTTTGTTTTAGTAACACTTTTCCAATGATTGATGTCAAAATCAGACATTAGTAGACAATTTAATCATCCACATTGTATAAATTTGGCATAATAGGTGCTTTGATCCTCTATGCTCTTACTTAAGGTCTACTAAATCTCTGTCTAATGTTTTGTTTAAGTTGTTAGTTTGCTATCATCGCTTAGAAGTTCTTGACTACTCTAGTACATAGGTTTATGTACAAAATCCAGTTTTATGTTTGTTACTAGGCAAAATCATAAGGTCTCTCATACTGTTTTGGTTCTTGTATTTGTATGTATCATATGGTCTCTCTTTTTGTGAAATGGATGGTTCTTATAGTGTTTTGTTAGGAAAGAGATCGATAGATGAAAACTGCTTGTGTTTCTTATTCACATATCATTCATATTTATACACTTCTTAGAAAACCCTAAACTAACTTATTGACTTTATATTTACATTTAATTTGCACCATAGTAATGTAAATATTATATTCTTCGTATCTTCTAGACCTGCTCAACATCCCCCCTCAAGTTGGAGCGTATAGATCACAAACGCCTAACTGGGATAATAAATAGTTAAAACTTGATGTACCCAATGCCTTAGTCATCACATCTGCTACTTGCTTTGTGGTACATACATGTGTTGTTTTGATAAGCTTATCTCGGACTGCATGACAGTCTTTTTCCACGCGTTTTGTTCTCTCATGAAAAACTGGATTTTCCGCAATGTATATTGCAGATTTACTATCACAAAATAACTCAATCGGATCCTTGTGAACTACACCAAGATCAGCAAACAATGCTTTTATCCATTTAAGCTCCTTCAAAGCTTCAGACATGGCTCGATACTCTGCTTCAGCTGAGGAGTGTGACACAGTATCTTGTTTCTTTACCTTCCAAGACATGGAAGAACCTCCTAACTGAACTACATAAGCGGACAATGATCATCGAGTACTAGGACACGAGTTGTAGTCCAAGTCACAAAATGCTTGAATGTGAAGATCATTCTCCGCGCGAAGAAAAATTCCAAGACCAGGATAGCCTTTCTAGTACCGTACGATGCGCACCGCAGCATCCCAATGATCCTCTCTCGGATCATGCATCACTTGTGACAGAACATGAATCGTATAGCATATATCTGGTCGGGTATATGTCAAATAGACCAATCGTCGAACCAATCTCCTGAACTGACCCGGGTCACTATATTTCTTACTTTTATTAGAAGAAGCTTGTGATTAAGTTCCATAGGTGTGCTGAATGGTTTACTTCCAAGCATACTTGTTTCAGAAAGGATACCGAGAGCATATTTCCATTGCGACAGAAAAATACCCGATGCCGAACGAGCTGCTTCAATACCCAAAAAATACTTTGCCTTTTCCAAGCCCTTCATATGAAAACATGTGCTCAAGTATTCTTGGAATTTTGCCAGAACTCCCAAATCATTGAAACTAATAATCAAATCATCATAGACGAGCACACGCAACTGCATATCACCTTTAATAAAAGTAAATAGAGAGTAATCCGCATACGACTGCACAAACTCATACTTCAACAACGCATTTTATAACTTTGCAAACCAACACCGTGGAGCCTGCTTTAAACCATAAAGAGCCTTCTTGAATTTGCATACCTTTGAAGAATCCGATGATAAGAAACCTGGAGGTCATTTCATATACACTTCTTTTTCTAAATCTCCATGAAGAAATGCGTTGTGAACGTTCATTTGATGGACTTCCCAACCTTTTGCTGCTGAAACTCCCAGCAGAGCGCGAACTGTAGTCAGTTTGACGACGGGGGCGAAGGTTTCATCATAATTTTGCCCTTAGGTTTGAAGATTACCAATAACAACAAGTCTTGCTTTGTACCGTTCTATGGTTCCAGCTGCATTGTATTTTATTTTAAAAATCCACTTGCAACCAATAGCTTTCTTACCCGGTGGTAAATCCTCCAAATCCCATGTTTTGTTAGTCTCAAGTGCTTCTATCTCATGTGACATTGCTTTTCTCCATCTCTTATCAAGCACAGCATCACGATAGGATTTTGGTTTGACACCCACAGTCACCGCTGCAACAAATGCCTTGTGGTTCCATGAAAAATTTGCATCGGATACAAAATATTCAATAAGGTACGGAGTGTTATCTTAGACCGTAGGAGGCACTCCTGTTGTGTCGGGAAGTATCGCGGGAGGGTGTGTATCTTTATGTGTATTCAAATCTGTCTTCGCACTGTGTGCCACATAGTCACTCAACCTGACGTTTGGAAAAAAATTTCAAAACCCAACACCAAGACGTTCAGCGGTAGGTTCAACTTGTCCTTGCGCTGTTTCAACTACAGGATCTACCTGATCCTCACTATTTGTATCACTCCGCTCAAGTCCAACTCTCTCATTACTTTGCTCAGTTTGAGATGTACCGGCTCTATCATTATTCTGCTCAGCTTCAGTTTGTGGAACTAGAAGAACAGGAGCTGGATCTGCACTTGACATCATCGTATCTTGAGGCTCCTCATCCGTGACATGTTCATCAACCATCGGAGGATCAACCACGACTAAAGTTTCTCAAACACTTCTTAGCTTTGTATAAAGAATAACTCTCTTTATTAGGTTTAGAAAATAACTCAAAACTAAACTCTCAAAACTCTTATGTTTGATGATATTGAATGGCTGCACCTTCTAAAGAAGATTGCCTACGTACCCTTTAGAAGGGATCAAGCCAAACACGTAGTTCTAAATTTTTGTCTCTCTAAAACTCATAAGTGTTACCACAAGTCGATAATTCTATTAGATTTAGCTCATAATAAAACACATATAATAATATTAGATAACTCATAATATCAATCTCCCTAATCCTAATCTCTTTAGAAACCATAACTCAGTAGGATTAGGATAACTTATAGATCAAGCTATCAAGCTTAATCCAACATTGTCCCCCTTAAGCTTGAAGCTGCACTTAGACACATCATGAACTCCCATGAGATCTCTCATCTTTTTGAACTTGATCCTTCCAAGTGTGTTTTGCACCATCACTGTGACCATTATTTAAGAACACGAGATTATAAAAGACTCACTCTTTTATTGCTTCTCGAGTCTATCTTTGGCTCCTTTAAAAACAACCTCCTCGTTGATGTTAGAATGCCCTCGTAGTCATCTCGGATAACTTGCCCGCAAAGTTATCTATTGTTTCCGAATCCGTCATCTTGATCCTCTCGAATTCAGACATAAGGGTTTGTAGTCGCGCTTTTTTTTGATATTTATAGGGATGTTAGTACCTCCTTTGCTAAACATATTCCTATTGCTAATAAAAAACTTCTTTTTCCTAAATCTATTAGAATTAGATAGCTCCTAATTCTCTTAGAATTACATTAAGCTTATCTTATTTCTAATCCAACTTGATTAAGGACATCTTAAGCTTATCTCTTTGAAGCTTATCCAACAATCTCCCTCTTAAGCTTCAATCTTGTTTCGGACACATCTTGCATACCAATCAAGCTTCTCATCTCGATGAACTTGATTCTCTGCTACCAAATAAAGTTTCTCGTGAGTGATATTGCTGACTTGTTATCAATCTTGATGAGAACATGCTCGTTCTTCCATCCGGTGATTTGACTCAAAAGATCTTGAAGCCATATTGTTTGTTTAGCTGCCTCTTTAACTCGTTCTGCTCCAAGATGCATTGATTTAATCGCTTCCCATATCCCCTTCAGTGAATCTAGATCACCAACTTGCAATATGAGACTTTTGGGTATGGATTGAAACAACAAAGTTATCGCTAAGTTGTTCTTATCGTCTTTGGTTGAACCGGGCTCGATCGTCTCCCATACCTTGTGAATTCGCAAGTTCACCTTCATCCTCATCGACCTCACCGTGTAGTTTGATGAGTTTAACATAGGACAAATCACCGCCGATGGAACAAGGTTCTTCGTCCTTATTGTATTTTCAGTATCTCCCATGGCTCAGGAATACTCTTGTCTTTGTCTCTCCCTTATCTCGGATCAACAACCTGGTTTGCTCTACTACCAAATAAAGTTTCTCAAACACTTCTTAGCTTTGTATAAAGAATAACTCTCTTTATTAGGTTTAGAAAATAACTCAAAACTAAACTCTCAAAACTCTTATGCTTGATAATATTGAATGGCTGCACCTTCTAAAGAAGATTGCCTACGTACCCTTTAGAAGGGATCAAGCCAAACAAGTAGTTCTAAATTTTTGTCTCTCTAAAACTCATAAGTGTTACCATAAGTCGATAACTCCTTATACAGTGTGAGACCAATCCTAATTCTATTAGATTTAGCTCCTAATAAAACATATATTATAATATTAGATAACTCCTAATATTAATCTCCCTATCCTAATCTCTTTAGAAACCATAACTCGGTAGGATTAGGATAACTTGTAGATCAAGCTATCAAGCTTAATCCAACAATGACTAGGACTGAGATTACCTCCTCTACACTTTGAATTTTTCCCGTACCAATATCATGATCACCATTAAAAATTTCGACAATTGGTCGTGGCACAATTTCTTCTCCTTCACGTAATTGATATGGAAAATGTTTTTCATCAAAACCACATCTCTTGATACAAAGAACACATCTCTTTCCAGGTCGTACAACTTCCAGCCCTTCTGCCCATAAGGATACCCAACAAATACACATCTCCGACTTCGCTCACCAAACTTGTCTTTGTCGCGAGATGATCGGTGAGCATATGATATAACAACCAAATGTCCTAAGAGATTCATAAGCTGGAGACTTTTCATATAGCAACTCGTAAGGTGTTTTTCCTTTTAGCACACAAGACAGAGTTCTATTAATCACATGCGCAGCCGCGAGCATACTCTCGCCCCAAAACTTAATGGGAAGATTCCCTTGAAACAACAACGAACGAGACACATTTAAAATATGCCTATGCTTACGCTCTACTCTACCATTCTGTTATGGTGTCCCCTCACATGATGTTTGGTGAAGAATACCCTTCTCGTTAAAATATCTCGACAAACACATAAACTCTGTGCCATTGTCGCTTCTCACTATTTACACTATTTTTCCAAATTGTCTATGCGCCATCGCCACAAAATTTGGTAGAATCGTCTTAACTTCGCTTTTTTCTAACTAGTATATCCTCACTGCTCTAGAAAAATCATCTACGATAGTAAGAAAGTACACAGCTCCACATGAAGACGGTACGTGATATGGACCCCATAAATCACAATGAATCAAATCGAAAAAATCGTTTGCTTTATTAAAACTTTCGTAAAACACCTTGTGTGTTTGTTTTGACTTGAAACAAACATCACAACTTCCGAACTTATCGTGATATTCTAAACACCAAACATAAAAGGAAGAAAATCCAAAACATTAAAAGAGGGATGTCCTAGGCCATGGTCTTAAAAAGCCATTAGGTGTTTGTTTGTGTCCTAAACGTAAAACTTGTAAGTCAACAACTCTGAGACAACTATCATGCATATTATGAGACATCATCTATTTCTTTAAATCTTCTCGAGATTCATGGATTTTTTGATAATTTGAGGGATAAAAAAAAGCATATTTACTTGATAATTTGAGCTGCATCAATTTAATATTTGGCCAATCTGTGTATCATTTTGTTTTTTTTTCACAATTGTTATTAGAGTTTAGGCTCTTAGTTGTGTATAAATAATTAAATACTAGACCTTAATTATGGGCAAAGAAATACAGTTGGAATATTCTGCTCTCTTCCCCTTGTTTATGAATCAAGAAGAATTTAAATTTGGCTTTTTGAATTCATCGAATATAAATTCCTTTTATCTAGATATGATTGAAAAAATGGAAAATGACTCTGAATCTTCGGAGCAAGTGGTGAATCCATGGGAAGTCTCAGCAAAAGACGGTGGGAAGATTGATTACGACAAGCTTATTGACAAATTTGGCTGCAAAAGGATCGATGAGTCACTGATTGATCGTGTCCAAAGACTGAATTGTCGTCAACCACACGTACTCCTCCGCCGTGGTGTCTTCTTCGCCCACAGGGATTTCAATGAGATTTTGGACGCATACGAAAGAGGAGACAAGTTCTATCTCTACACTGGAAGAGGACCTTCATCAGAAGCTTTGCATTTAGGGCATTTGATTCCTTTCTTGTTTACCAAGTAAATGAAGCCATTTTTTTTTTTTGGTCAATGCAAGAATTGTCCTTTATGCTCTCGAAATTACTTGTAGATACTTGCAAGAAGCTTTCAAGGTTCCCCTTGTTATACAACTCACTGACGATGAAAAATGCATCTGGAAGAACTTAACAGTGGAGGAAAGTCAAAGACTTGCCAGGGAAAATGCCAAAGATATTATTGCTTATGGATTCGATGTAACAAAGACTTTCATTTTCTCCGACTTTGACTATGTTGGCGGGTAAGTTACATTCGAATCTCTCATGTAAAAGATTAAACATAAGATGACTCTTATATTGTATCCTAGTGTATATATGTTTGGATTTTTATTTATATTACACTTTTTCCTGGCTGACTATGTGTAAAACATTTCGTGTGTGTAGTTGCAGGCAGCTCCATCTTTTTCTAGCTCATTTCCACATTTGTTCTCTGGCAAAGACAAGACCTGTTTTGGTTTTGTTAAGATAAACCACACTTCTTAGTGGTTCTTTTATCTGTGCTGCGTTTGTATTTTATAAATTAAAACCAATATCTTTGCTTTTTTTTGTTCAGGATCCATATTTTAGAATGACTCGTGATGTTGCACCTCGGTTACACTATAGCAAGCCTGCTCTAATTGAGTCATCTTTTTTTCCTGCTCTCAAGGCAAGTCTTTCTCCTTAACTAGTCTTAGGATATTATTACAAGTTACTGATATGTACTTTACACCACACTTTCTTGTTTACAAACAAATTGAATGCCTTTTAGTCACTTTTCGCAGGGTGAGAATGGAAAAATGTCTGCTAGTGATCCAAATTCCGCTATCTATGTGACGGATACCAAGGACATTAAAAGAAAGGTGAATTCTCTGATTTTAATTTGTTTTGTTCTATTATTACAAGTTCATTCTATGTTTCCGCATGGATATATATATATTCACTAGGAATGGAATCATATCATTGCTTTCAATATCTTAACTTTTGTGGTTTCCATATGCAGATAAACAAATATGCGTTTAGTGGAGGCCAAAAGTCTATGGATCTGCAAAAACAATTCGGAGCAAATCTCGAGGTACAAAATCCCTTGGTGTGGCAAAATTGTTTTCTTGATAGTAAACCTTCTTCCTACTATTTCACAGGTAGACATACCGTTCAAGTATTTGAGTTTCTTCCTTGAAGATGATTCTGAACTTGAACACATTAGAAAGGTACACTTGTCAATAAATACGTTATTAGGAAAGGTTTTTTTTTTTTCTGAATGTATAGTATATTTCGTGAGTATGGAGAAGGAAATATGCTAACCGGGGCTGTAAAGGAGAGACTCATTGAATTGTTGACAGGAATGGTGGAGACACATCGTAAGGCTCGAGCTGCTGTTACCGATGAGGTTAATATTTTTTCTTTTCAAAATTATCAAACATTTTAATGTTTGACTTAACGAAATTTTTACAAACAAAAAAATTCAGATGGTGGACCTCTCCCAAGCATGTTTGAGTAGGAGGACTCATAAACAGATTTGGTAGCTCTTAGCAACTTCACTTGGATTTTTAGACCATCTTTATGTCTATAAGCTACATTTACTTATTTGATCTATTACAATATGAATCCTAACAGTTTGGCTTCACCTTGAATGTTTTGTAATTTCTTAACATGAAATTTGTAGCTGCAAATGCTAATTTCAAGACCCATCAATGGAACATAAGAATTAAAAAGGTGTTTGAACTACATATGAGTTATAGATAGATGTCTCTATAACATGGCTACTAAAATGTGACCTTCACTTGATGGTGAGGTTTGAGCTATAATTCATCTGCATCGTCGTCCTCGTCCTCTGAGTCTGTTTCACTGAGTTCAGAAAGCAAAAATGCGGTACCATATCAGACTTGTAATCATGGTTTTAAGACAGATCAATATAGGAGGAAGAAGAATTAATTGTACTTAACCTTGATTGGCTACAACGGTTACTTAAAGTTTGACACAGAACCTTGTGGACGTCTCCTACTTTTAAGGACCCGTTCTTTATTACCTCAGCTAGCTGCAATCACTCATCAACATCGAAGATATTTGGTCAGACTCTAACCGTCACTTAAGAGATAAGTTATTAGAGAGTTTACCTCATCTTCAGTTTCCTCCAGCAATCTGTAGTAATAAGAGATAGATTTTAGATGGGTTTGATGAATTTTAAGTCGAAACAAGACCCGAATAACGGACCTGAGAAGGTTATTATTGATTGTCTTACCTTCCACAATAAGTTGAAATGTCATTAGCATGCGCTTTAGCTTCTTGTTTATCTATACGACGACACACAAAGACATGGAACATTAATCCCAAACAAGTCTATAAACCATGATATAACAAGAGGTGAAGATTTCCCAGCTACAATACTAATTCCAGAATTTATCATCATGAAAGCTCTATCCCAGTTACTTAGTTGCTCAACAGAAATTTTAAAAGGAAAGGAAAGCAAACATTACTTGTAAGATTGTCAAAATTTTCCACTTTGACCCATTGTCTGTTCTTAGATTCCACCTGCACAAGTGTTTAGTTAATAATGATCAAAGAGATTATTATATCTGAAAATTTGCAAAGATGTTGCTATTGGAACACAGGCGTGATAATAATAATTCTACAAGAACTCTGCTTACCTTTTGTAGAGTATAGTCCTGCATTCTATCACAAAGCCCGTCCAACAAATCAACCACCCTCAGGTCGCTTATTCTATTTGCATTTGAAAGGAAGAAAACAAAATTTACAAGAACATCATTCGCGGGGAAAAAATTTAACAAACTGTTTAAGAATTCATAGTGTATCGATTCTCTTTTAACATACACTCTTACCAGTGTCCAACTATTAGATTTTTTGCCTTTCATCATTGCTCCTAACTATAGATACATATTACCCTAGTTAGGAATAACATCTAATAATCAAATCGAGCTTTCAATACACACTTGTACTTGTAATAAATATCACAATTACAAATCACATAAAACGAGCCTAAGAAATCCCTGTCCAAGTGTGTCCAATTTATCATACTTATTTTCAAGAAGTACACATAGAAACTAAGAATACACAATCAAAGATTTCAATGTATACCTGTAATCAATAACCTTTCCTTCACGCTGACCTTTAGAATTTAGTCGGTTTCTCATATCAAGATGGTTTCGTGGTTTTTCCTGTTTAAGATATAAATATCAAGTTACTAAAACCGTTCTTGTACACAACACAACAGATACTAAAGATGTTCTTACCTTTAAAAGTTGTGACTCCAATTCTTCCTGCAAAAAATCAAACACGCTTATCAGTATTAGGTAACGTTTAAAATCATTCCTCCTGAACAACGCCGAGTCTTCTTTGAGAAAAAAAGTTATTAGTAGAAGAAGCAAAAGCAGAAACTCTCTAGTCTATCTACTGATGTCAACCCCAACAAATTGAAACAAAAGAAAGTTCCTATTGCAATTCTTACGACTTATACTCGAAAATCAACCAAAGAACTCAAATCAAGAAGGGTCAAACTTAAATTCACAGAGTGCTATAATTCAATCACAATAGAGAGAGTGTACCAGAACGATTGAATTTCACATTTTTTCGTCAACAGATATATATATATATATATATATATATATTAATCAAAATTGTTCACAAATCCAAAACAGAAATACAGAGTTTACAAATTAAGAGTATTACCAAAACATTGAATTCACTTTATTTTATCCTAAATCAAACATCAAGAAAGCTTTCAAAACTACACAATCAGCTCAAATTTACTTTAAATTCCAAAAATCAGATCAAAATCTAGCCATCTTCATGTATGTATTCAGCATTCGTTGAAATTGAATAACTCGCCCTAAGTTATAAGAAAGCAAAGGTGAGGAAAGTTAGAGATTCCGACGTACCGCGACAGCGTTACAAGCGGCGCATTTGTCATCAACGGAGGCTCCGTGGGAGAAAATCGCGATAATTACGACGGTGAAGAGGATCAGCTTTGCCATCGTTTCCACTTCTTCCGATCTGCGTCTCTCTCGCTGGGCAAAGGAGATTTTGAAAATGTAAACAAAAAACACGTCATCGCTTGGTTACGTCGCTACGAACCAATGAAATAAAGAGTTTTAGCCACGTAAGATACGCCTCTTGACTTGTTGGCAATGTTAATAACCGATATACAGTATTGAGTATTCGTAAGACATCGCTTTGATACGTCGTCGTTATACTTATTCCACAGTCCAAAGCAACACCTTTTTTCTTTATCTAGTTGACTACATTTGAGTTATCATTGTTTTAAACACTTCTTCACATATTCCTACAAACTACATTCAAACAATTTTTATATCTTTATATCTAATAAAACTAAATATTAAAAAAAATTAATAATATTGAAACTAACACTAATTTCATATTTTCTAAAATCTCTCTATCCAATTTAAACTAATATACTTGAAAAATATAAATCTCTTTACACCTTTATTTGATTTTTTAAATGATTTTGAATTATTAAATCATATATACAATTAATAAAATTTTAGATTTTTCTACATATGTTTTGATTAAAATTTTTAAAAACGGATATAAATAACTCAATCGTTGAAGATAATATTGTGTTTGTTCAACGTCCCACGTCGGCTAAAATTTTTTATTAAAAGTTTCAAATATTATATATATTTAAACTTTAAATTCTATAAAATATTTAAAATTCAAAGTGAAATAAATTTGAGTTATCATTGTTTCCAAACAACTTTAATATCTAATAAAAAATCTCTATACTATTAAACTCTATAAAGCATTTTAAAAGTCAATAATATTTAAACTTTAAAATTTTAAAAATTAATAATATTTAAAATCTATAAAATATTTTAATATTTAAATCTATATAAATTTAAAATTTTAATAATATTTAAACTCTATAAAGTTTAAAATATTAATAATATTTAAACTCTACAAAAACAAAAAAAATCTATATATTATTAGTTGAGAAGTTTATTTAAAAATTAATTTATGTTTTAGTTATTATAAAATGCAACTAAAGATATACTATTTTTTTGTTTGAATTCACTAAGAATATAAATGAGATTAAAAGTAATCTAAAACCTTGATTAGTCATCACACGAGATAGAAATAGAAACAAAGTTTTGATTTGCATGATTCGCATATTACCATATAACACTAAACTACTATTTAGAATGCGTTGCATACAAGTTTCCGCTATATTTGCGATGAATGGCAACAAGAGTCGAAGACAATTTCTGACCGAAATAAGACTATATTTGCCACATGTGTTTTCTTGCTGAAATTATATTTAATATAATATAAATTGTAAAGAAACAAAAAAAAATTATAATATTAATTAAATGAAAAAATAAAAATATTTATAAACAGTAAAGAAAAAAAACTATAAATTTATATTAAAACAATTGATCCGCGGTAGACTGCTGGTTCAAATCTAGTTTCTTACCAAAAAAAAGTTTGGACCACACTTAATCCCGCTATAAATGAAAAAATTAAGAACCACCAATCCACCATACACGGTTAGGAAAAATATTTGAGATCCAATCTGATTCGGTCGAAAAATAGTCAATTAGTATCAGTTAGGTAGCATAAAAACTCTCTCCGAACTTTGTTTCATATTTCATAAACGTTTCATAATAAAAATAAAACATGATGAAAATGCGTATCCTGAAAACCGCAATTTAAAAACGCAAATAAAAACTTTTTTTATTTGGAAACTTATTAAATAAACAATTTGGAAACATGTATGATATTTTTTGTTTACTTACAAAAATCCTAATTAATTTAAAAAATATAAAATATATCATAGTTATTAAAATAATAATATCAAAATATTTTAAGAATGTGAATGAAAATGCTGATTTAAATCTTTGATTTTGATAGTTATGATTTTTATCTCTAGTTAAACTACTTAATACTTTTGCGTTGAATTTGTGTTGTTTCGAATATTTATTTAAAATATGGATTTATTGTTCTACTATACTTGTGTGTTCCCATTTCCAACACATTGATTTCCTAATTATTTTCAACTCATTTCCTAATTATTTTCACATTTTGCTTCCACATACTTGTTTCTATATACTATGACCTACCTGGGATAATTTGATCTTAAAATACCTGCGAAAACTAATCTGAATAGTTGTTTATAGGATCCGGTTATCTTGAAGTTCAAGATATCAGGTTCGTGCTCCTCGCACAACTAAAACAAAATTTGTGATTGCTACAATTAGATTGCAAAGCAAAATTATGAATTGATATAATCGAAAACAGTAACACCGGACCGGCCTAAAAGAAAAACATTTGGTGAGATTTTTTTTTTTTTTTTTACGCTATGCACTGAACTTAGCTTTCCCTGTGTCTGTGGGAGAAACAGTTTAAACCATTTACAAATAGATGCTATAAATTAAAAAGAAAACCTAAAGAGAAACCCTAGTTCAGTTACGGCTGTGATGAGTCCGCAGGTCGATGATCTTGCCTTTCCCCTTCATGTCTTGGAGCTGGACCAAACATGCTCAAGAACACCTTCATCAATGAAACCAATTATCTCCCATGTCACAACAACAACAAATCTAACATGAGGAAATGTTTGAATGATTATAACTTACCGGTAAGAATACAAGACCGTGCAAGAAACCGAGGAGGACTAGTGCTAGATACATCTTGAAGTAGTAGACCTATCGAAAAAAACGAAAAACAAATTTAGAAGTCAGATATGAAATGGTAAGGAGGAAAAAAAAAAAGGCTTCAAGAGATTACAAGAACATACCACAAATACTTCTGATCTTGAGAAGCTGAGCACAATCACCCCAACTAGCTTAGTCAATGTAATTCCACTGCCCACAGTACATAATAAGAATATTAGAATAATTCAATATCCAAAACATATGTTAATTAAGACTTTGGTTCGTATTAGAGATTTTTCTTATAAATAGGAGGCAGGACTTGTTGGTGAGATCCATAACACGAAATTGTGAGGTTCATTCTGAGAAATATACGATAGGGAGCTTATCAGCTTTATACTGACAGATACAGATTCTTCTTTTTGGTGTTCTGTTTATTGTTTTCGGTCGTGATTTTAACTATATTAAAAATACCTGAATACTGAAGCTCCCATCCCACCGAGTGCCTCTTTCATCCGTTGGTTTCGGTCCCCAGTGCTTATCTGAGCATTAAGGTAAGTCTCATCAGGATGAAAGTAGCATATAGGTTGTGAGTACTGCTATATAGACAAAGGAGTACTGACCGAGAAAGCGTGAGTTATGTGTACACAAAACTCAACCGCTATGCCCACGGACATGACTAGATTTACAACCGACAATGCGTTTAGCTGGATATGAAAGACTGCCATTACTCCCTACCATGTTTCAAATCAAAGGTTAAGAGCAGGTATAACATTAGTAACCTGAGCGTATGAAAACCGTTATCGATTTTTTTTCGTAACAATGAAAGAGTGAATTACCAGGAGATCGATAATAATCATTGTGATTACCAGCAAAATAATAGCGGAGCTCCAAAAACTGAGTTACAAAGCAGACACAGGAAAAATATTTATAGAATTAGGATTAACGATATCTAGTTAGAAAACTCGGGTTAATTTCAGTGGGAACGAGCTTAACAGCGATACCTGCATGTGATGATTAAACACACAACAAAGACAGCAGCTGTAAAAATGATGGAACATTTAAAAGTCAGTTCAGATGAGAGGTCAAAATGTAAAATCAAGACCTACCAACTAGAAACATCTAGGATTGGAAGGTTTACAAACCGATGGCTATGGAGAGGTTGATTAATGCAGTTTTCCATATGTCAAGATATTGCTCAAAGAACATATAAAATACTGAATATGGATATATTTCCATCTGGAAAAGAATAATTACAAGCTAGTCAGTTCACTAAGAACATACCATAGTGATGACGAATTATTGCATGCGACTTGCATCAATCAGTATATTAATTTTACCTTTAAGGAATGGGAAACTTTTTCACTAAACTCTTGAGCAGCTCTCATTGAATTAACATAGTCAACCTGAAAACAAACTTACAGTATAAACTAAAGCAATAATAAAGAATTCTATTAAATGTGGCAAAGTTGCTTATGAGATAGGAAAAATACCTGTTTGTTAAGGGGTGTGTGGTAAGTGCGAAACGACGAAGCTTGAATGATACCATTTTCATAGCCTGATAAGAAAAGAGAACATAAAGATCACTGATTTGGGTATCAATACAACGACAAAACTGATGACTGTAAAATGGATTAAGAAAGAAAGACAGGACAGTGCGAAAACCTTGCAAATCAACACTACTAGAATAAGCACCATGGCCACCTTTTGCACAATCAGCGGAAGGAAGTGCGTTGAGGAACCAAGGGAGTTTCTCTTTGAATTGGATTGTGGACGGGCGGTCACTACTTAAATCTGCATGACGGAAGCACTGGACAACCAGAAAAGAAGATTATGCGACTCGTCATTACAAATGTTGCCAAGAGTGACAAACACTTAACCCAAAAAATGGTCATTATTTCAATTAGATCATCGTGAGTAAATTACCGTGGTGCAATCTTTGCATACTTCACTTAGACCACAGCTGACTTGATCAGGAGAGCAACAAGGAGGCTACAAATACAACACCAGTACAGATAAGTAATTAAAAAAAAAGGCTGATTTAGAGATAGTTTTCCAACATTTGAAAGAATAATGCTAGTAAAAATTGAAGCTACTGTTTTCCGCATGTTAGTTCACACAAACTTCACCTATCTGCGGATATATGATGGGACCACTAAATCTGAGCTCTAAAGCTCAAAAATGAAATTAATGGATATACCTGGTCATCAGGGGGACAAAAGGTACCATTTGTAAACTTTCGACAACAGCCAAATGCCTCGGGAGATAGCCACACGAGAAAGTCATCGAGCCATGAAGCAGCTGGCTTAGCTATGTAGCTTAGTTCTGGAGTCAAAGAAGCCTTTGTAATCTATGAAACAAAGTGAAATTTAGATCCTGAAAGAGGACAAGAAAAAATACTATGCTAGCAATGTGCCTATTCGATTAACTGAAACACAGTTAATACCAACATCTAAAGATGTAGCAGATACTATTAGCATGGCTTAAAATCTTGTGAGAAACACATAAAATATATTGAACGTTTTTAGATTTTCCTAATCATTAATCAGATTTCAGTAGGTTCTAGCGTCAATTCCAGATTATATGCAGACTTAGATTCACCAATTCATTAAACTAAGTTGTAAATATCTTGGGATAAATATGATTAAAATGTGGATGGTTCTCAATATATAAGAAAACAAAATATAGATATATATAATGGAAGAGCCATGGTTCAAACACAGGTAAACATATTATATTAGGAGGAGAAATAGAAATAAATGGAGACATATACCTCATTTAAAAGAGAATTAGAATCACACTTGTTAATGGAACAAAGTTGATTTGTATGTCTTGATTCTGAGCTGAGACACGAGTCAAATTTGGTTTTAATACCAAATTATATCAGCCAAACTCTTAAAGTTAAGAACCATAATGTGAGATACCTGTAGTTATAATTCTTCAGAACAAAGTATAAAGGTGGACCAATTCGAAGATATGAAGCAAGATCGTTGAAGTAACCCTGAAGATACGAGTCCTGCAGAAGAACAATTTTTTGCTCCAAACCAGGCTCAATCCGAGTGGACAAAGCCTACATGGTCCACGAACAAGATAAATAACAGATGATAATTTCAACAACTAAATGAACTATATAACATATCTCTTATGGGTTAGAATAATGTATTAACTCACAATTCCAGCCAATGCTAAGCCAAAGAAGAAGGCAATAACCAATATTTTGACTGC
Organism: Cardamine occulta; assembly: GCA_028015245.1. Lineage (NCBI taxonomy): Eukaryota > Viridiplantae > Streptophyta > Magnoliopsida > Brassicales > Brassicaceae > Cardamine > Cardamine occulta. Next base: position 15,854,549 of record CM051363.1, on the reverse strand, counting down.
CCAATGGTTAAGAATGGGTGCATGCACTTCCTGAAAGTGAGTAATGAAGCATTAGAAATTCAACTATGTAGAACTAAAAAAATGTGCAAGTGATAAGGTTAAATGTACTTTTCTAAGAAATCTCAATTATAGTAGAACTGAAACCGTCTCCTAGGCATAAAGTGATTTATGAAATACCTTCATATACCGAGTCAGAAGGCCAGCTTTTATGTGACCTGAATGTGATATGAGACAACTCCAATGAAAATATGATTTCACAAAAAACTACAATGAAAAGAAAGAATGTGACATTTACCTCTGTCAGAACTATCTGATGATTTTGATGTCTTAATACATGGGAAGCAATCAACCCGCTTACTCTCCGTCCGTTGGAAGTCAAAAACTATCAAAGCAACGAAAGCAGTAACCTGGAGAAGAAAGTCCAAAAGGACAGCCAATGCTGCAAGCAAGATGCATAGAATCGTAAAAAGCCAGAAGGAAGATAAAAAAAAAAAAGCATTCAAACTGAATATCAAAAAGTTTTACTGACCAGCAAACATGGAGAACACTCTAACAGCTGGCATTTTGATAAAAGCACCAACGGCAAAAGCTAAAATCTCAGCTAAACTTGCAAGAGTAATTGATGGTCCAACTTCCATAAGAGCATTGCTTATTCGTCTTTCCAAAGGCAGCTCTTGCTCTTGCCTCTTGACAGCATGAACCAATATGCACATATTATCAACACCGACCTGTTGATTAACATTTCGTGTAAAAGTAAAGAACAAGTTCAAGAACGTCCAACTCAACATCAGGCTACAAATTGTAGTTGCAAGCAATATTAGAACAAAATACGACTTACAGCCAACACAAGAAAAGGTATAACTTCCATTATGATTAGTGTTGATTTCCTCCCAATAGCACTGAAAAATCCCACGGAGCCGAGTACAGACAGCATGACAAGAAGAACACCAGATAGACCAAGCAGAACCTGAAATTAAGAGGTTACATTTCAGAATAAAGTATAAGGAAATATTTTTCTTTAGACTATCAAAGTAACACTATAAAATCATGATCATACCTTTGATGTAATGTAAAATGAATTTAAGCGAGGTGCATTCCCAAGTGCGAGTGATATATAGGCAAACATGACAAGATAACTTATCTGAAACAAAGAAACAAACCGAGCAGGAACGAAAAACATAAATTAGAAGCAAAAGATGGCATAAAAAAGACCATAGAATCTTGAAGGTAACAAAACAAGTAAACTCACCGCTATTGTTATGATATCTGCTGTGCTTTCTCTTTTCAGTTCTTCTTCAATAGAACTTTCCGAAGAGAAAGAAAGAGTTAACTTTTTTGCTTTAACCATCGGCAACAATTCATCCTATCACATAAAGAATACTAACGTAAATGAAGGAACAAAAAGGATAGCATAGACCAAGTATGCCACAAAACCAATGAAATGAAATAACATTTATATATTATTTGTTTTCGTATCGAAAATTACCTTGGCCAGTTGGATAAAGGCTTTCTCCCATGCCACTGCTTTCTCAGTTTTGTTACCTTTGTTGTCAACAGCATTGTCCACAGGATAAGTCACAATAAAAGCAGAAGCCTGTCTTAAGCATGTCAATTAAAGGGGTGTATTAGATACTTATATAGTCATATTAATTGACTTACTCTAACAAATAGAAGAATACTACCTCACTATAACTGTTCCCTGAGAAACCTCCCAGTGCAGTAGTTGGATCAAGAGGACCTTTAAACGCACTCAAACATGACTCCGTCGATGTGAAATGCTGAAGAAAAATGGTGAGCATATTATAAAATGGTTAAATATCTAGAAACAAATGGCCATAAAGACATTATAAAATGGAACAAGGTAGACTATTAATTCACAAGGTACCTCAAAGCAATATTTAACATGGTCAACGCCTCCAAACTCATCATAATTTTCTGATTTCATCTTGAAATACTGTCTCCAGAAGCATGAAAATACACCAGATACGTTAAAACTATTGGTCAAGTGAATGAGGTAATGCTAAACTCAAGTATTATAGAAAGGAAGTAATGCAACCTGCAGAACACTCTGTGTGGCACAATCCTCTCCAAGGGGTTTCATGCAAATGTCTGTCAGAGAAACCATTGAACCATAGTGATTTGCTCTCAGTCCATCAACCTACCATATTAAACAACTTTTTACATGTCTAATACGTAAAAATATTATGTGGATGATGATCAGATGGATTTGAAAAAGAGTGGACACGAGAAAGCAATTACCTTCTTTTGTATGTCAAAAAGTAACTTCATATTGTCATCTGTCAAAATTTCTGGCGCCTTTTCGTGAGGAGTATTTGGAACTGTTGCTATTATTAGCTGCAGAAATTTCCGAAACAATGTTTAAAAGAACACTCATAAAAACAAATGATGCATAAGCCAAGGTCCCATGAACTTTTAATAACAGAGAGACAAGTTAATCAAAATGTGAAACCTGTTCAATTCTGTAGAAAGGAGCAAGATGGGTGTCAAAGAATCGTTTTTCTTCGGCAGCCTTGCTTCCTGGTCCTACCCATAGCTTCAAAATACAGTAAAGAAACATTTTGTATGAACATTTATTTACCTGAAAGGTTTATAAGGTTGCATACAGCATAGCTTCTAAAAGCTTCAAATAGCAGCTACCTTATCAGGCCGTGTCTCGACTTTGAATCGGATCAGACCAACACAAAGAAGAAGAACTACAAAGACTGACAAACACAAAACAAGAGTTGGGTGTCTTGCTACCCAAATCCCATACTTCCTGGAAGAAGATTAAAACGAAAAATGTCAACAACAGCATTATGAAGCTAAGCAGCCAAATGTTTGAATGTAAAGAACCTATAAAAATCGGCCATGTATCCTTGTACTGTCGACAGCTGAGCCGAGTTTCTCTGTGGAGTATGTTGTAGCATCTGAGAGAACCAAAAGAAAACATAACAAAAACAATGAGCATCCATATTATTAATCATCAACTCAAACTTGAAATGTTATTGTGCTACAAGGCTAAGCACGGATACCTGCGACTGAATAGTATCTGGTTTTTGCGAATTAACAGCTTCTGGCAATGGTCTCATTTGGGAGCTCTTTTTCTTACCCTTTATTCGGTGAAGTAAGCCGCCTCCGAGAAACAGTGAAACCAAGACAATATACAAAATAGCTAGTATGAAATCGACACATTTTGCCTGCATGATTGACAAACCAGGACCAGGTTAAGCAAGACTTTTTATATCATATACATTATTAGTTCATATAAAATCCATACTCACCTCAAGTGATCCAATTCTGATTGAGCAAGAATGCTTTTTCTGAGTAGGAATCGCTGCTTTACTTGAGCAAGCAGCTGTAGAAGGACAATCACCACAAGAACAGCCAAGAGAATCATCACTACATGAATAAGTAGACACATTCATAGGCTTCATTCCAGATGACACAGTTGGTGTTGGTAAAAACTTGATCCCATATGGTGAACCGGGTAAATTATCACCCGCTTTTTGGCCAATAAATGCAAACCACTCTGATAACAGAACATACATCTCAGTAATTCCAAAGATAAGATGAGTAAATTCAATTGAACTAGTATAAAAAACAGATATCTACCCTTAAAATTCTTAGCACCCGCTCCGAGGAACTCTAAAGCTCGGCTATTCGAGCTACCAAATTTCACATCTTTGCAGGATTCATACATTCCAGCTCCAAAAGCATCAGTTATATAGTACTGAATCCCATCCACGGTCACATTATTCTTGATCTACCAAACAAAACACAAAGCTTAAACACCACAAGCCACTTGATCTTGATAGCCGATGCATTCGTTGAAAAAATTTGCTACCTTTGTAGTAGAAGTTATATTGATAAACAAACTTTGATCCGGAGAGCAAGTAAGTTCACAGAAAAGATTCAGAAAGTTTCTTAAACATGCTGGACAACCTACAATAAAGGGAATAGCCTAGCAAAAAAACATACATTTCGATTTTAAGCAAAAGATTTTAAAAAAAAATCTTGATTTTTGAAGAGAGTGTTGAAGCATATTATTACTTGTTGAACTTGTGAACGTAATGTATCAAATTGAGTCTCAGTGCAACAAACATTGCCAGTGATGGTTGGACACAAGCTTTGAATTTTGGAGGACAACAAATCATTGGGCTGGAGAAAAGAAAAGCATTTAATAAGTAGTAACTTAAATCAACGTTTTGGTCATTTACTTCAGCATTAAATGAAAAAGCACACTCACCTTCACTGCAGGGATGTTAAAAGGACAGTTTAGTACTTTCCCATCACTGCGTGCTCCACAGATATCATACATTGCACAATATCCTGCTGATTCTTTTGCTTCTACTCCATCGAGAATCAACAGAATCTGCATTTTGAGAAAAAAAATAAACACAATTATTCAGAGAAATTCAAAACCAAACAGTCTAATTTCACGTAGTATAATAGAAAAATTGGATAGAATCCACTAACTAAATAAACTTCAAATACAATTATAATCTTAAAAAAACAATAAACAGAGTCATTTATCAAAATCAAAAAAAAAAAAAACAATAAACAGAATCTACATTGGAAAACCATAAAAAATAAAATATAAAAACAATTCAGACAAATTCAAAAGGTGAATTTATAACTTCAGATCTTTAGAATTCACTAAATAAACTTCAAATGCAATAACTTCAAAAACAATAAACAGAATCTGCATTGGGAAAAAATTCAGAGAAATCCAAAACAAAACAGTATAATTTCACATAATATAAAAACTGGATTTCAAAAGATTATAATCCACTACAAAAAATTATCCAACAAAAAGTAGATAATAAAAAGTGTGTATATCAAATCCTCGAGCAAGAAAAAACGGACAAAAATTAAATGGAACAAAAAAAATCAAATTGTAGCAAAAGCAGAAAATTACAAAATCAAACCAAAATATATTTGCCAGAAGCGTGGAAAAGTAAATCAATCTAAAAAAAATAAAAATCAAAAGAGACAGAAGACTTTCCAGGAGAAGAAGCAATGAAACAATCTTCATAATTCTTCGTCGGCCGATTTAGTTTCCTTAACCGACAAATAGATGCAGAAGTCTGATAAATCTCAGAAGTAATAATAATTCATCACAGCGAATCAAACCTGGCGTCGAATAAATAAATAACAGACAAGGAATGAATTATCTGGTTTCGGATTTAATGGAGAGAAAGAGTTAAAGGAGAAGAAGAAGAAGTTTGATGGATTTATAGAAATGTGTGTGAGTGTTTATATACACAGTGGTGTGCTCAAAGCTCTGCCATCTCAGGTCACCTAGGGATGAGAGAGAGACGACAACAACAACAACATCCCACAGCCACGGGTCAATGTAATTTGACTATTTTACCCTTTCTTTCGGTTTGTTTTTATTTGTTTACGTGTTTTTATCAAAGAAACAACCAAAGGGTGTTTCAGTAATACTTGGGAAGGAGGATTTTACGCGGTTACTCCGGAAACAGATATTTTTTTCAACCGGTTTGGAAAAATATTTAGGATTTAGGTGTTGAATAAAATGTTTGTTTTTAGTTTAGTTTTAGGTTTTTGGAAATCTATAAAACTATTATATTTTTTTCGGAAAAAATATCATTTTTAACTTGAAAATATCAGATGCTAGCACTTTAAATCTCAAAGGTATTACACTATTATTTTAAACCTTCAAACTATTTTTATTAACACTTTAAATCTTGAAACTTCTCATATTTTCTCCGCCATAAAATTCACTTCAAAATAGTTACCGAACAATTGACGGAATTTTCGATAGTAATGCGACAAAAATTGCATGACGAAAATCCGATGGATTTCTGACAAAATAGTTTCATTAAAATTTTAGAAAATTAAACGACTATATTAATGTGCATATTTTTCAACGGAATTCCAACGGTTACTCAAAAATCCGTCAGAAATTGTTTCCTTGAACTATTATGTCAAAAATTCGTCGAATTAAGATCTCATCGAAATTCCGTCACTAAAAGAAAAAGTTACAGAAAACTAACGGAATTTCCTACGAGATCTTAATTCGAAGGATTTTCGACATAATAGTTATGTCGATAATCCGTCGAACAATTTCTGACGTATTTTCGAGTAACTATCGGAAATCCGTCGAAAAATATGTGCGTTGATATAACCGTTTTAATTTTAAAAATTCTGATGGAACTATTTTATCAGAAATCAGTCGGATTACCGTCAAAAATTTCGTCATATTACCGTCAGAAATTCCGTTAGTTTTCCAGTAAGTATTGTGTAATAAATTTCATGGCGAAAAAACAAACGAGATAGTTTCAAGGTTTAAAGTATTAGTAAAAATAGTTTAAAACTTTAAAGTGTTAGTGTAATACTTTTAAAGTTTAAAGTGATAGCAAAAAACATTTTCGATGTTTAAAATACTATTTTCCCCTATTTTTTTCGATCTTAAGAAATTGAAAAATATTTTAGTGTTGGTTAAGAAATCTAAAACTTTGTTAAGAAATCTATAAGACATGGTAGGTGATTGGTTCATTATAATCAATTAGTTAATGCTTTGCATTTTCTCTAGGACTAGTGTTATGAGTTGTGCTATTCACGGGTACAACACATGTATTGTTTTTTAGTTTTATACTAATTGTGAATTTAAGATTTCGAACAATATGAGTCCATTTTTAATTGTGTTGCTTACAACAATGACAATGAATAGTAATTTTGTTAAAGATCGTCTATTCCCGGAGCACATGGTTGTAACAATGGAACTTAGTTATCAAGGATTATCACAAAAATTCAGTTTTAGCTAATTGTGCTCTTCAGCTTAAAATGTCTAAAGCCTTTGATATGGTATGTTGATATTTCATAGTGGATATATGTTACGTCATGACTCTCCCGGATATATTCCTAGATTTGTAATTGTATTTACACAGCGGATTTTTTTTTTTTATTAACGGTGAACTTGGGATGTTTTCACTAGTTCTTGTGGTCTTCGTTAGAGGTTCGTTATAGGTGTTCTCTTTCATCCTATATTTTCCACATTGCCAATAACATGTTCTCTTTTTATTCTGAATAAGGCTGCAAGCGATGGATTTATTGCTTTCCACCCGCAATGTCGAAAGGTTCATTTAACACATTTTAGTTTTCGAGATGACATTATAATATTTATGGATGGCATGACATCTTCTTTGCGAGACACAATGGAGGTTTTAAAAACTTTTGTTGATATCTTAGGGTTAGTAGTCGACACGGCGAAATTTTCTCTCTAATTGGTAGGGAGAATAAGCGATAGTCACTTAATCGAAGTTGCTCATCTTTGTCTTTCAGTTGAAAGGATGTTCATACGGTATTTGGGGTTACCCGTTTCTAGTTCTTGACAAAAAAAATCTATTTTATTTGTCGGTTATCTACAACTTATCAAATTTTTCATTATAAGAACAACAAATTTTTGATATGTGTGGTTAGTAGTTGACACGGACAAGTTTTCTCTCTAACTGGTAGGGAGAATAAGTGATAGTTAATTAAAGCTGCTCATCTTGGTCTTTCAGTTGAAGAGATGTTCATACGGTATTTGGGGTTACATGCTTCTAGTCTTTGACGAAGAAATCTCTTTCATTTGTTTGTTGTCTACAACTTATTAAATTTTTCATTATAAGCACAACAATTTTGGTATGCATGGTTAGTAGTCGGCACGTAGAAGTTTTCTCTCTAATTGGTAGGGAGAATAAGTGATAATCACTTTTCATCTCGGTCTTTCAGTTGAAACAATGTCCATATGGTATTTAGGGTGACCCGCTTCTAGTCTTTGACGAATAAATCTCTTTCATTTGTCGGTTGTCTACAACTTATCAAAATTTTCATTATAAGCACACCAAAATTTGGTATTCGGGGTTAGTAGTCAACACCGCGAATTTTTCTCTCTAATTGGTAGGGAGAATAAGCGATAGTCACTTAACTGAAGCTGCTCATCTTGGTGTTTTAGTTGAAACGATGTCCATAAGGTATTTGGTTGGGGTTACCCTCTTCTAGTCTTTGACGAACAAATCTCTTTCATTCGTTGGTCTTCTATAACTTATCAAATTTTTCATTATAAGAAGAACAAACTTTTGGTATGCAGGGTTAGTAGTCGGCACGGCAAAGTTTTCTCTATAATTGGTAGGGAGAATAAGTGATTGTCACTTAATTGAAGCTGTTCATCTCGGTCTTTCAGTTGAAACGATGTGCATATGGTATTTGGGGTTACCCGCTTCTAGTCTTTGACGAACAAATCTCTTTTATTTGTCGGTTGACTACAACTTATCAAATCTCTATATAATTATTGGAGAAATGTTAAAAGCAAAATAACCTTGCATTAACATGGGATATTACAACAAATATCATTAGACAATCTTTTTTATTTTTTCCAAATCTTACTAATAATCATAATCATTTTTTATTTAGTTAATCAATTTTCTAATAAATAGTAAAAAAATCAAGATATAGATATTTTAAATTTAAATAAATTATTTTATTTAATATCTTCTAAATAAATATAATTTTTAATTAGAGTATTTAAATAATATAGTATTTAATGTTTTAAAATAAACACATTAAGGAAACAACAATAATCACAAAATTAATATAATTAAATAAAAATTTAGAAAATAATATTTTGAACAATTAAACTCAAAGGGGCTGAATAAAAATTAATTTTTTTACCATACAACTTTAAATCGTCAGAATCTTTAAATATTCTAACTTTTACAATAGGTCAGGACGGGTCAGAGCAAATAAAAACTGGTTAAGATGGATCATGACGGATCTCATATCGAATTTCTAATCATTGATGATAATTGATATCTTGAAGTAAATAAAATAATTATAGATTTTTTTTGAATAATGTGAAAATATATACATAACACCATTTAACTTTTACAACGAAATTATATTATAATCTAACTTATTAAATAAGTTTGTCAACAAATAAAACACCCACATAATTTTATATTAGTAATTTTAATTAATACACCACAAGCCATATGTAATAATAAATAAATAAGATATTAAAAACATAACATAGATCTAATTTTAAATACTAATAATAATATATAACAATATAAACTAATAAAATATGAAGTATATATTTCTCTGCGCTGCAAAACACGGGTTACTATCTAGTTTTTCATTATAAGCATAACAAAATTTTGGTATTCGGGTTAGTAGTCGACACGGCAAAGTTTTCTCTCTAATTGGTAGAGAGAATAAGCGATATAGTCACTTAATTGAAGCTGCTCATCTTGGTGTTTTAGTTGAAACGATGTCCATATGGTATTTGGGGTTACCCTCTTCTAGTCTTTGATGAACAAATCTCTTTCATTCATCGGTCTTCTACAACTTATCAAATTTTTCATTGTAAGCACAACAAATTTTTGGTATTCAGTGCTGAGATTATCCAAACATTATTTTGATACCATTGAAAGCATATGTGCAGCCTTCCTCTCGCGTGGTTCTACAAAAGTTACATCAAAGACTAAAGTATTGTGGGCTGAAGTTTGTACACTGAATTCTGAAGGTGGTAAGGGCATTCTTATGTTGCAGGACTCGTGGCAGGTTTTCTCACTCAATCTTATTTGGGTCCTCAATTTCCCTTTGGGTGGCTTGGACCTATTGGTATTCCTAAAAGACTCGTCATTCTGAGATGTTGGGGAGAGTACAAGGAGATATTGGATATGGAAAATCCTCAAGTTTGTGAAGAATATAATATCCCACATCGGATGATGGAAAGGGATTTTACGTAACATATAAGGAATATGGGTCAATCCACTTATTGCCAATTGATTTTGAGTTAGAAGTCCATAGAACTTAACATGGTATCATAGTCTGACACACGATGTCCCACCGAACTGAAATCAATCCGGTCCATCAAAAGAGGCCGGATTGATCTTAACATATCTAAACTGAAATTAATCCTATAGCGTGATATATTCGAGATTAATGGTTAGAATGACTATGATCTCAAAAGAGCGTGTGAAAAATATAATATCCCACATCGGATGATGAGAAAAGATCTTGAGTAACATATAAGAAATATTGGTCAATTCACTCTATTGGTTTTGATTTGGAAGCCCATAAACTTAAAAAAGTTGCATCCACTCGCATTGGGGTTTTCAAAACTGAGATTTGTAATGGTGGTTTTACTTGCTTCTGGTTCGATCAGGCTACACCTAGGATGCATCACTAATATTAAGGGTGATCATGGAACTCTAGTACGTATTAGGCATTCACCATCCAACAAAATTATCACAAGTTGGAGTTTCACATGGCTAGAGCTCATGCAATGCTGTGTCCTGCACATACATAACTTGCAGAGAACTCGTGTCTCTACTCCTCCAAATCCATGTGCTGGATCGGTACCATTCTTTGGAAACACGGAGAAAACAAGTACAAAACCTTCATCTCAACAATTGAGTAACCAATAGTGTTAAAAAACCTTAGCTAATTACACATTGCACTAAAATATTCATATAAGAAATGACAAACATTGATTTGTATATTATATTTTATAAAGATGACTAAATATTATTTTTTAACTACAGTAAAACATCTATAAATTAATAATATTAGGACCAAAATATTTTTTATGATATTTTATTAATTTATCGAGATTATTAATTTATAGAGGTAATATTTGGGTCAAAATAGCAATTTGGGACCAGAAAAAATTATTATTTTAGCGAAGTATTAACGAATCGAATATTAATTTATAGATGTTTAATTGTAATTATAATTCATCATATGTTACGATTCATTATATAAAGTATTTCTTTAGTGTTGGGTTTCATGCAGTATTAAAAAAAGATTTAGTTCTCCTGTTTGTAGGCTTGGATCTGAGTTGTGTCGTCTCCGGTGGCTAGGTTCGTGACCGCTGGTTTTCTTTCACTTGAAGAGGGGATGATCTCCATCGGTTCGGTTTTTTCTCTGTTCCCGGTTTATTTTTAGTTTCTTTCTACTGATTTTTCGGTTATTCTGTAACTCAAGTTTAATCAAATTCGGATTAATCCATCATAGTATATTTCAAAAAAAAATCTAAAAAATGAAAAAAAAAAATCACAAAATGTGTTATCCATTTTTTTTAAAAGGAAAACAGACTAATCCATCCTAATATATCTTAGAAAAGTTTCTAAAAAATGGAAATTTAACAATAAAATTGTGAAAGAATTCATTTCAAAAATTAATTTAATATCTTCATGTGCAAGGATGATCCACCTATGAGTAAGACCAGACCTACCTGGCTTTTAAAACGAACAATTTAAAATTTGAGTCTTAGGTATGAAAGAAACATTTGACCCAAAAAAAAAAGTACTAAAGAAAGATTGTAGAGAATGTGTGTACATATACTTTTAACTTTTATAAACTGAAACCCGCTTCAAACACCAACCTATCGATTGTGGAAATAAATAAAAAAATGTGAGTAGGTGTCCATATGTGTCTTGTGAACCTACCTCTGTGGCTGTGCTATCTTCCATCATCACCCACGATTATAATTGTTTTATATTATTGTTATCCACAAATTTGTAAACAACAAAAAGACGACAAATCGCCTATAATCATCTGATACTATAATGTTACGTGACTTCATTTTCGATTTTCAAATATAGATAATCCCCGGATTTCTTGGGATATTTCCTTATCCCATTCAAAATAAATTTTTAAATTCCTATGCTTTGAAGGTAGAAAAATAAGAATTGGCTTAAAGTATGGAAAATGTAAAAAAAACATAAACTTTAAAAAAAAATTACGAACTTAAAAAATACGATTTAAATGTCAATTTTTTTGTTGATTTTCAAATTAAAAAAAAATCTAGGAATATTGTGTTTCCATTATTTAATCCTAAAATCGAATAAATTTTTAATTCAAATTTAATTAATAAAATTATTTAATTAATTCCAAAGGACAGTACTGTTATCTTACAAGTCCCTTAGGTTTATTTGTATTTTACCAAAAGACTAGAGTGATTCTAGTTGCCCATTTCTAAAATCTAATTATTTTCTTCAAGATTTAGGTCATTGTAGATAAAGTTTATTATATATTTTCATAAACTTTTAAATCTACATATACGGTTCAGCACTAAAACAAACAATTAGTGCGTCTTATAATACTGGCTGAAAATAAACTCATAGAATTTAGTTAAACAAATTGGATTTGTGATCATTCGTCTCATTTAAGCCAGCATTTAATTATAGATTGTCTCAACCTAATAAAAAAACTGGTAGTTGGTGGTCATTTGCAACAATTAAATGTAGTAGTTTGGGATCATCTATCTAAGTTTTATGCGAGAAGTATAACAACTAAGAAACAGAAAATAACTATAAATTAGAAAAACTGGCATGGATATTGTAAAACAAATCCAAACTATTCTTGTAGCTTGTGTTTAAAACATATTCGAGTTATACACCATACTGTGTTTAATTTTTTATCCTTCTTAGTTCTTCCTTTCAGACAATTTTTTTTCGTATAATCTGAAAGTTTCAAGACTATACATTTTCCAGTTGCGAGATCAGTTTTTGATAAATTGTCTCTTTCAATAAGAATCAAACTCGTGTTCTCTTAGATATGGCTACTATTCGGTTTATCTGAATGCAACTACTAATCCAACATTATGTTGATGAAACTACATTGGAGTTGATTTTTCAAACAGTACAAATACTGTGTAACTCTATAAAAGTTTTAGAATGATACAATTTCAACATCAAATGCAAATAGTTCTGAAAAGTGAACATGCGTGAACACTATGTCAAAGTATACAAGTTTTAGAATTATACAACTTTCAACATAACACAAAAATAGTTTGAAAATTTTAATACTAATTGCACCATGTTTATAAAAATATTGAACATATATAGATATTACTTTCAGTGTTTTTTGTGTTGTTGTTGTGAACTTAAAAAAGAAAAAAAAAACTCAAATCAAACTATTCAGCCTACTTCTTAAAATATTCATCCGGTGCACACAAGTTATACTAAATGAATTAAGAAAAAACGTATGCTTTTCAGGATGCTTTTTCTTAGTTGGTAATCTTTTAATATTACAAGGAACTTAAACTAACATAATCTTGTCCAAGGACTTGTACTAACATATTAAATATATTAAACTTTTTTCCGCAAAATAATAACATAGACATCTCTATTAATACACCAAACATAGACATCTCTATTAATACACCAACCTTTTCCACAACCCACTCAAAGTAATGATGATCACTCATCTGATCCTATCATTTCAACGCCACGCCTCCTTTATACCAAAAATAAACAACTAAAAGAGCTATAGATTCCAAGTTCTCATAAGTGAAAAGAGAGAAAAGGCTACATGTCAATGTTTCCTATTTAAAATAATGTAGTTCGTGAAAAGATAATGTGAGGGACATATGGTTTAGTGTACGGCTACATGTCAACTGTAGGAAATTTTAACTTAGAAAAAATCAAATTATAAAAACACGATCAAGTGCGTTAGGAGACATTCCTCGAAAGATATTCGTTTTTCTGACGAGATGTTCTTGAATGTTCGAGTAATTAGGAGCTTTATAAAAGATATCTAAACTACTTCGACTAAGCATCTTGTGTGGCTAGAAGATGCTATATTTTTATAACTCTATTGATCCACTGTTATATACCACCCCAATGCTGCGGTTTTGGTGTCTAATTTCTGGTACGTGATTTAATGCTAAAACACAACTATGCGATTTTGACATCAAAATTTATTATGCGATTATGACATCAAATTGACATTTGTTAGTTTAGGTCCACATGACGATTTTACTGACTCGGCACTATACATGAAATTATGTTCTCTCATAATGGACTGATTCTCTTAAATCCGTGGATGCTTTTGTGTGTTCTTATGATGAGAGTGTATCATTAGTATATTGGAACATTTTCTTGCAAAAAAAAGTCTCAATTCCTAAAAATTTAAGCCCAAGCATTAATCTATTTGTCCATAAATTCAATGCTTTTAGTATTGTTCAAGAAAAAATTCGATGCACAAGCAAAAAAAAAAAATGATAGCACCAAAACTGTAATGATACCAAAAGATTAGAAACCCATATTTCCATAAATGGTGAGTTTGTACATATCTAAGAATCTCACTTCTTTTAGTTTCGGCCCATTAACGAAAGTCCAAAGTCCAAATATCTTTCTTTATTGTTATTATTATTTTTATTTTTATTGTCGTCGTCGTCAACTGTCTTTTTAGTTAATTTCGTTTAACATGAATTGGCCAAAACCCTGAGGAAAGAAAATAAAATTGAAAATATAAAATTAGGGTTTAAAGCCGAACACACTCCTTCTCTTTCGTGCAGTCACCACCACAATCCCAGCAAAAACCATGGGACGTTCTCGAGTTCAAGTTAATAAAGCTCACAAGACTCGATTCTCCTCTAAATCTTCTCGCAATCTCCATAGAACTTCACTCCAAGGTATTAACCCTAAACCTCAACAACGATTCGTCTCTTTTCGATCTTCAAAATACTGAACATCGTTTTAAATTGAATCAGATGGTGGCCGGATTGGGAAATCGGATTCTAACTATGTTAAAGGTGCTAAAGCTGCTCGTCTTCAGCGTGGCAAAATGGTAAACTTTTACTAATCTATCTGCAGATTTTTATTAAGCACTCTTTTGCAAGATTTTTGAATTTCTGTTTTAAAAAAAAACAAAAATTTCTTGAATTGCAGCTTAGAGAGCAGAAGAAAGCTGCAGTTTTGAAAGAGAAGAGAGCATCAGGAGGATTAAACAGTGCTCCTCGTGTTATTGTGAGTTTGTTTTGACTCTAATGGTGATTAGTGACTTAAGTTCCAAGCTTCCAGACTTACCTTTTGTTTTCCTTATGATGATAGGTTTTGTTTCCTCTCTCTGCTTCTGTGGAACTTAATTTACTTAGTGAAGATATTTTGAAGCTATTGTCTCCTGATGGTTCTGGAGTTGCTTCTTCTTCAACTGTTGCATCTTCTGAGTATAAGCTAAGAGCAACTGTATGTGTCTATTCCTTTATGATATTTGATATACATTGCTGCTACTTAAGTCAAATCCTTTGTGTGATCAATGCTGTTTAATATATATCACAGGTGTTAAAGGCACCTCATGGGGATCTCCTGACATGCATGGAAATGGCTAAGGCATGAGATTTATTGAATCTCTTTGTTGGTTCTTACAGTAAGAAGAGTTTGTCACAAGTGTTGACTGGTTTTATTTTCTTACTTATAATAGATTGCTGATTTGATGGCTTTTGTTGCATCTGGAAACTCTCCATTTGAAGAGAATAGCTCTAATAACTTCATAGATTCATTTGGAAGTCAATGTCTTTCTGTACTTAGATCAATTGGTCTACCAAGCACCACTGTGTTGATCCGTGTAAGTTCTTGCTGCTCTATATTTATAAGAAACCAGGTCTTTGATTTCTCAAAAGTTTCTTAAAGTTGAGTTTCTCGAGTTTGTTTTGCGTGATTGCAGGATTTACCCCGTGAGTTGAAAAAGAAAAATGAGCTGAAAAAAATGTGTGCCTCTCAACTTGCTTCTGAATTTCCTGAGGATTGTAAGTTTTTTCCAGCTGATACCAAAGATGAGTTGCATAAGGTAAATAGTTTCTTATGTTATTTTACTAAGCGGTTTTCAATTGATTTAATACCTTTTAGCTGAGAGCTTAAGTTTAGATGATGCAAATCCATACTTCTGGGTGTGTTTGCAGTTTATGTGGCTATTCAAGGCTCAAAGGCTTACCGTACCTCATTGGCGAAGTCAAAGACCGTATGTTGTGGCTCAGAAGGTTCTTGATTTATGCTTATATTCATAACATCTAATTTGACTCTGAGAAAAAAACATTCTTCGTAAAAAGTAAAATATCTCCATTATTTTGAATGGTGAATTTAGGTTGGAATGCTTGTGGATGATGAAAGCTCAGGAAAGTGCACGCTACTTCTCTCTGGTTACTTGCGGGCTCGCAAGCTGTCTATAAATCAGCTGGTACCTGAGCTGTTCTACTCTCTCTGTCATGCTCTCTGCTATACCCATGTCTGATCCCTTAGTTTTTGTTTTTATTTTTAATTAGGTCCATGTTTCTGGCATTGGTGATTTTCAATTTTCAAAAATTGAAGTGCTCAAGGACCCATTTCCTTTGAATGAAAGGAAAATCCAGAGTTCCATGGAATTAGACGATTTACATGATGAAGAGGTATATATGATACTTTCTTTAACAAATTGACAAACACTTAGCTTAGCGAAAACAAATTGAGTTGAATGCTAGAACAACATACCACAAACTTTATTGTGCTTTCATGATGTAATTTTCACCGCCTTCTCTCTATCTTTTATTTATACCTGTGTTTGATTTGATCAGGTATTGATGTCTCTGCTTCCTGATCCCACCAAACAAGAGCCTTTAGTAGTTGAAAACACTCCAGATCCTTTAGCAGGGGAACAGGTAAGTCTGATTAGTTCTTTAACTGAAGAATAGTGGCAATTGGCTTGTGTTGTTATCTTCTGGGAAGTCACTTGTTATGTGATGCTTCCATTGTGTAGACATGGCCAACAGAGGAAGAAATGGCTGAGGCTGACAGAAATCAGAAACAGGGAAAGCTAAAGAAGAGAACTTTGCCGCGAGGGACTTCAGAATATCAGGTTCCTGGATGATTTTTAACCTGATTTTTGTAGCCTTGTTTTAACTGTTCTTGTCTCTGGTGCAATTTTCCTTCAAAATGGATGTTATAATTTGGTGGCCCTTTTGATCGTCCTATGATTTGGTTTGCAGGCTGCTTGGATTGTGGATGACACAGATGAAGATGATTCTGATAGTGGTGATTCTGATGATAATGGTATGGTGTTGGATAATGGAGAGGGTTCCAATCAAGAAAGAACATATGACCAAGAATTTGAGGATGACGAACAATCATTGAAAGTGCGGGATTTTGATAATGAAACTCACAATGATTCCGAGATGATGGTATGCATTTTGTCCACTTACTTTTATGACTTAGAAAAACAGTATTTGTAGCTTTATTGCATTTTTATTATCGTTGAGTACCTTGGTATAGTTATAAGCCAATCTGCTCATTGTTCAGGATGATGAAGACTTGACAGAAGAACAAATTAAAGATGAAATCAAGAAAATTAAAGAGGCACATGCTGCAGACGAGGGTTGGTGTTTATTTCTTTTCTGGAGTTATTTTCTCTATGAATCCTCGTGTCTTAAATGTCTCAAGTGCTCTTTGATTTTGTCTTCTCTGTATAGTCATTAAGATTACAAGAAGTGAATTAAATTTTTTATTTTATATATTGTCAGAGTTTCCTGATGAAGTAGAGACTCCCATTGATATTCCTGCAAGAAGACGTTTTGCTAAGTACAGGGGTCTTAAATCCTTTAGAACCTCCTCCTGGGATCCAAATGTAATAACGCTGATCTCGATGTGAAGTTCATTATTTTCTTTTCACTGTAAAGTGTTGCTAAATTTTAGTTTGTGTTGGCGAATACAGGAGTCTCTACCTCAAGACTATGCCAGAATTTTTGCTTTTGATAACGTCACCAGAACTCAAAAGCTTGTGCTCAAGCATGCCCTGAAGATGGAAGAAGAAAACAGAGATGATTGTGTACCGACTGGGTCATATGTACGCCTGCATATTAAAGAAATGCCTCTGGTTGCTGCCTCTAAACTATCTTCCCTTGTGAACACAAAACCCATTATAGGATTTGGGCTTTTACAGCATGAATCGAAGATGTCGGTTCTGCATTTTAGGTAATCGCCATCGTACTATATAGATTTCTGTTTGTTGAGACCTTGTGAGCTCAGCTATCTTCTCATCGGCCTTTTCTATGTTTTACAGCGTAAAGAAGTATGATGGTTATGAAGATCCTATTAAAACAAAAGAAGAGCTTATGTTTCATGTTGGTTTCCGTCAATTCATTGCAAGGTAGCAATTCTTATTTCTTTTTCATCTACTGCAGTAGCTTCTCTTGTTTGCAATCTTTAATACTAATGGTCGGGAGGAATTTCCAGGCCGGTATTTTCAACCGACAATTTCAGCTCGGACAAGCACAAGATGGAGAGATTCCTGCATCCTGGTTGTTTCTCGTTGGCTTCAATATATGGCCCAATATCTTTCCCACCACTACCTTTGGTAGTTCTGAAGATGTCTGAAGGGGATGATGCTCCTGCTGTTGCTGCCCTTGGTTCCTTGAAAAGCATTGAACCCAACAAAATCATCTTAAAGAAGATAATATTAACTGGGTAAAACTACAGTCGCATATTCTAGTTTGCATAGATACTTAAGCTGTATGTGAACCGAGAAGGAAAAAAAAGCATAGTGTATAGTAATTCTAAGCAGTTTTATATGTCTTTTTGGTTCAGGTATCCTCAAAGAGTATCGAAAATGAAAGCATCAGTTAGATACATGTTTCACAACCCGGAAGATGTGAGATGGTTCAAGGTATTAAGAACGAAAAGTAGAATTCGATTGTTTCATATATAGAAGTTATTATTAAAAGTTTGCGGACTATGGAACAATGTTTTGTTTGTGCAGCCTGTGGAAGTGTGGTCAAAATGCGGGCGTCGTGGTCGCGTGAAGGAGCCAGTAGGCACACATGGTAAGTCATTATCATTAGAAGATTGATTGACTGAAAAAGTTAGTTTAGTTTCTAGAATCTATCCTTATACATATGGTCTTGTGCAGGGGCGATGAAATGCATATTCAATGGAGTGGTGCAACAACATGACATAGTTTGCATGAACTTGTACAAGCGCGCTTATCCCAAATGGCCCGAATGTTTGTACCCGCAGCTTCTCTGATTCCAATTTACAATGTTCAAGTTTCTCTGAATTCACATTATATACTTTGTTAACTTATGGAGGTGGCTTAGTTGAAGTCCTCCAGTTTTGTCCTTGTATGTGATGATATTATGCATATGTTCTTAAATTTTATGATTATTGATTTTTTAGTTATGAGAATAACTAGAAAAATAAAAGAATTTTGTTTTACTATATTAATAATTATAATTATGAGAGTGATTATTTCATCTACTGTATTAGATCTTTTAAAAAAGAACCAACATTATTTTGAAAAGGGAATTAATAGTTTGGTTATAAAGATTAAGGAAGAAATTATTTGCTATACAATTCCAACCCCCTGTTTGTGATTTCGGTTTGGCCATTCGATTTTGGATGGTAAGCCGTGCTGAAACATCGGTTTGTGTCTGACAAAAGAAAAACTCTTTTCAAAATTGACTTATGAAAATCTTGTCTCTGTCTGATACTGTTGTCTTAGGAAACCCGGGTAACTTGATCACTTATTGGATAAAGATATTGGCTACATGGGTTGATGTGAATGGATATTTCAATCCCACAAAATGAGCATACTTCGAGAGACCATCCACGATAACTAACACTGAATTATAGCCAGCCGATATTGGTAGTCCTTCTACAAAATCCATCAAGATATCTTGTCATATGTGGGTTGGGATCGGTAATGGCTACAGCAAGCCACTCAGAGCTAGTATACAATACTGTGTCTTTGGCAAGTTTGACAAGCTACTACATACCATCTAATATCAGTCATCATCCAAATCCAATAGAACAACTCACCAATTCTTTTTTGAGTTTTCAAACTCCTCCATGGCTTTCCAACTTCCCCTCATGAAATTCTTTCATAACCATTATTGTCAGAGCTTACCCTTTAGGAATTACTACCTTCCCTTTTGGTAACAGTATTCTCTATAGCAAGGATTACTTTGATTGGAGTGCAATATCCTTCTGTGAGTCAGCGATGATTTTATGCATTTCTTCATCTTTGTCTACTTCACTGCATATTTCCTCAAGTTGAATTGTTGCAGGGACCGTGAAAGCATATAGTACCGGAATCACTCCTTTCCGTGAAAAATCGTCTACGGTTTTATTCTCCAATCCGGTTTGTACCAAATGTCAAAATCAAATCCTAGCAGTTTGATATTCCAAGTTGATCTCCATGTGTTCCAGCAAAAATTTGAGGCTCTTTTGGTGAGTGCACACCAAGAACCTCTTCATTAATAAGTAATGACGCCATATCGCAAACACAATGGCAATGAGTTCTCTTTCGTATATGCATTTCATCCTCTGTCTGTCTGTTAATTCATCCTCTGACGCCATTTTATGTGCCATTGATCCATAATCATGCACAAATCAACGATAATATCCTGTCAAGCCTAGGAATCCCCTCGGTTCCTTTATAATTTTTTGGAATAGGCCAGTCCATCATCGCAGTAATCTTGGTTGTATCAGCCGATACCCCTTCAGCCAATATAACATGCCCCAAATACTCAATCCTACTACTCCCAAATTGGCATTTCATCTCATCGGCATACAATTGGTGGTGTTGAAGAAACTTAAGAACCGTTTTAAGTTGCTCATGATGCTCCACTAGTGTCTTACTATACATTAGTATATCATCAAAGAACCCAAGCACGAATTTCCAATGGAAAGGCCGAACTACTTTATTCATTAGGGACTGAAACGTGGCTAGCGTGTTCGTTAAGCCAAAAGTTATTACCAAGAATTCATAATGCCCATTGTGTCATCTAAATGCCGTTTTCGGGACATCTTCCACCTTAACTCATATTTGATGGTAACCTGATCGCATATCCAGGTTAGAGAATACATATGCTTCTCTTAGTTCATCTAAAAACTGATATATCATTGGAATCAGATACCTATTCGACATGGTTGCTTTGTTGAGGGCTCGGTAGTCCAAGTAAAACCTTCAGCTTTTATCCTTCTTTATAACCAGCAAAACCATGCTCAAGAAAGAACTCACACTTTCACGAATTATACCATAATCCAGCATTACCCCAATCTGTCTTTCTATCGCTTCCTTCTGGATCTGTGGGTAACGGAAAGTTCTGACACTAATAGGTCTAGTGCCTGGTTTTAGTATGATTGTATGCTCTTTCTCTTTTGAAGGATGAAGACCATCTGGTTCCTCAAAAACCTGAGCATACTCTTCCATTACTGTTAAAAGTTCATCCGGTGTGGTTGATTTAGCTTCCACTCTTTCAGCTTTTTTTTTGTATGAATATAAATTTTATTCAACACAAAAAAAACCTTTGTTACATTACTTGCATCCTTTTTTAGAATGTTTGAGATCTTTTAATTTAGATAAATCAAGAGCTGAACTTATGAAAATGCTAGCAATGATCTTTATTATCGATAACTAAACCACACACAGATACCATCTTCTAACTTTGCCGAGACAAGTAGATGGATGGAGGAGATTCTGTTGCACGTCATACGATCGATAAAGGTGACTATTTGGACTGCTGTGTGCGGGAGTTCACCATGCATGCGTCCATTTCTCTCATTAAAAACTTTATGAACTGTTGCTTGGAATACATATAGAAAGATAAAATAGGTTGTTTTTGTGAATGTTCAATCAGATAGGATAGAGAGTATCCCATTAAATGATGTGGTGTATCGTTGGAGGAAGAGCTTACGCGTTAACAGCTCCAAAATTTGGCCCGTGAAGCTGCATCAAAAAAAAAATGTTTCCGTGTTCCACTCTTTCAGCTTACAACCCTCCATACTCAACTAAGATCCCTTTTTCATCATGTCGCAGAGTTTTCCATATAGACTTTAATGAAACTGAAATGTTACAAAGACTGGGGTCTCCACACAAAGTAATTGTTACTCTTTCCCTGTTGAATCTCATGATCTCCTGTTTTCAGCTCACCTTCATATCTCCAAGAGTCTCGAGCCATTGCACACCCCGCCTAACTCCAGAGGCAAGAAACTCGTCACCACCTTGTAATTAGGTTAGATCTAGCTCAATGCCACTACACACTCTTATTCCACACACTGTCAATTATGCACCTATTAGCACCCTATAACTCTTCGTTCCATTGGTGGCAATCCTCGACCATTGGACCACTTTGCGTGAGATAAAATTGTGCAAAGCTCTGCTGTCAATCCGCACCACCACTTCCTCTTGTCGGACCATCCCTTTCCGATTCATAGTTCAAGGAGACGAGATCCCTACTGCCAAATTGATAGCTCGTGTGTTGTCTCTTTGCTGCAATCTCCTTTCTCATTGCATAACATCCATCCAATTTCATCCTCCATCACCAGAATCACTTGCAGTTTCTTGATTCGACACTGATGATTCTCGTGATACCTCTCATCGCATTTAAAACACAAGCCATTCGCTCTCTTCTCATTTCTTTCTTTTTTCAACCATCGCGGAGGATGATTGCGGCAGATGTCGTTTTGCCTTTTTGAGAATTTTGGATTTTATCTATAGGACGAAACTGTGTCATCTTTGGTTCAGTATTACTAGCGTTTTTTTGGTTTTAACGATAATACACTTCCCCTGAAAACGTTCCCCTACGTACGTAACAATTCACGAACTTTCCACCTGCAAATCATGTCGTCTGGTTTATACCATTCTCTGACAGCTGCTCCTCATGATCTGACCAGTCTTCTACCATTTTTGCTAGAATTACCATCTTTTTCAAGCTTTGAGGCTAAAGATTCTAACCCCTGCCCTAATTTTGGTTTTAACCCTGACATGAATGTCATTTTCAACATGCTTTCAGGCACTCCCAATGCTTTTGAAGCCAAGGCGATGAAGGCCTGACAATTTTTTCGGCGGACTCTTCTTGCTTAAGCGCTAACAGCCTTTCTCTTGGGATCGGATTCTATGCTCGGAATGTTTTTTTCAAAACTTTTCTTTTCATCTGAGATTCCTCGACCTGACTCGTGTTTATCCCTGAGGTTAGAGTGTCCTATAGTTGTTTCCCTAATATCACCGAATGTTAATCTTCTTCCAACATCATTTTCTCTATTCGCTCCAGTATGTCTAGATTTCCCATCTGTTGCTTCATCTCTTTCAAACTCAAATCCAAGCTGTGAGTTTTCCATGTCCCTTTTTACATTCTACACAGCTCTTTCCAATGCGTCATTGTTCCTTGATGTATCTACTTTCAGTGCCATTTTTCCCAATCTCGAATGGCTCTGATACCAAGTTTGTTATGAATAAGGATCAAACTCATGTATATAACAATAAATAGAAATATACTTTTGGTATTGATAGAAATAAATATTGTTCTTAAAAAGAATTACAGATTTGAGAGAATTGTTAATGGAGTTTCTCACCTCCCCATTACAACTTTCACCCAAATCTTCAATGATCCTTCTCTTATCTCTCTCCCTTAACTTATACTAATCCTCCTTTTCTACTAACCATGTAATCCGTTAGAATATATGTGCAACAAAAAAATAACATTTAATTATGGTTATTTATTTAACTACAGGTGGAAATCTCTTTTTAACAAGTACACATAATTGAGAAGTAGCTTATCCATAACTTGCTCCTTTAAGCCTTTTGGGCTCGTTTTTTCTTGAAATAGTCGGAAAACCCTAGGTTTAGGAAGCACTAAGCCTAGATAAAACTAAAGTTCACAAGCGATAAATTTGAAAGATAAAACTCTGGAATCTACCAGAAATTCTGGAATCCATTAGAAAAGAGAAAAACTATCTGAACTTAATTAAGAAATTAGTCATGAGGTTGTTTCTTACAAAAATACATATAACCTCTTTATATAGATAAATCCCAAATTGATAAAATGAAACGACTTTAAAATAAGGAAAACTAATAGAAATTGACATAATGAAGAAATACGAAATTTTACTTAATTATTTAAAAGCAAACAATTAAGCTCCTGCATCAGACTCCTCCACCTCCAAAGAACTCGACCTCGAGTTATCTTACGGATAAAAAACCTCATCTTTCTTATCCCACATAGGAGGGAAGTCATGTCGATATGCATCGAATTCAACTCCTTAAAACTAGTAAGAATCTTTGGCACTTCTTCCGAGATTGTTGTCTTCTCCTTTACAACCCTCGTCAGCCTTTTAGTTTCTTTGAAAAAATCATCTAGCTTTCTCTTGCTATGAATCATAACTAAGACACTTGATTTCTTTCTCCATGGATTCTCTTCTTTGTAGTTCTTTATAAGTTCATATGCAAACTCTTTGAAATCCCTTTGGATTACTAGTGCCCCTTCTAGAATTATCGTCTCCTCCACTTCTGAAGTTCCATAAAATAATGGAATATGAATCTTCATCCAACAATCATGATTGCTCTGTTGAATTCCTTGATCAACTATCTAGTCCTTCACGAGTTTTTCATCAACATCCATACGAGAATCATATGATTATTCTATAGATTTTCTATACCAATATCTTCCTTCATGGATTCTTCTTCATTAGAACTCGAATTTTCATCAATCACAACCCAATTATTTCCTCCTCGTGGAACCCAAAGTTCTTCTTCTCTAATTTATTGCTGATTGTTAATCCGATTTATTAACATCTTCAAATGATTGTCAAAATCATTCCACTCCGTTAAACCCTAATTGTTTTTTTCTACTATATCTCAATTGTTTTTCATAAATGTTGGTCTTGTTATTAGATTTGTCAACGCTTTCACCTCTTTGGTAAAAGCAGTTAGAACCGTGGTAATAGCCGATGCAAAACCCTGAAAAATCTGCTTTAGTCACCGGTTGATCTCCAGTGGCTGTTCAAGCTCAAAAAACAGACATGGGAAAGCATGCTCTAATACCACATAACACAGTCGTAAACCCCTAGGTTTAGCAAGCACTAAACCTAGATCGAAACTCAAGTTCACAAACGATGAAGTGGATAGATAAAAACTATGAAATCTACTAGAAAAGAGAAAAACTCTTCGAATTCTATTAAAAAATTAGTTATGAAGTTGTTTCTTACAAAAGCCGTAAAACTTTTTCATATAGATAAATTCCAAATTGAGAAAATGAAACGACTTTAGAATAAGGAAAACCAATAGAAATTGACATAATAAAGAAAAACGAAATTTAACTAAATTATTTCAAACCCAAACGATTAGACTCATGCATCACTTCCTCTTATAGTGATAGACAATGGGAGGGTGCTCATGTCTCATATGTAACAGGTACGTAATAAGCCCACATTATCCGAGTATTCAATGGGCTGGCTAGATCGAACAGGTAACTCACCCATCCGAGTATTCAATGGGCTGGGTAGATCGAACATGTAACTCACCCCGGACGAATACCAAATATTGGACTAAAAAGTACCAAGATATGGACGTGAGATCAAATGGATTAGAATTATATTATATAAACCCATAATTGACAACGTTCTAAATATTTCCAAAAAAAAAAATGACAGGCAAAAAGGCTATTATGCTAATAAGCTAAGCAGAGAGGCACAATATCATTGTGGTTGGTCGGGCTCAGGAGGCGGAGATGGCCCAAATTCGAGGTTCGGATAGACGCCCGGTGGTCTCTCTCGGGGTTGGATTGAGAGCAACTGTGTTGAATCACCCACCACATCTGCCCATCCATAATGCGGCTCGGCCCTTCACCAAAATATGATCCCCAAATGAATAAATAAACTAACACAAACTAAATATTATGTTAAGATGTAAGCTCTTGATTTTTCTTACTCGTAGTATGTTTCCTCGTCCACCACTATGTCCCAGCTTTCTCCTGTTGTGCTCTTTCCGTACTTGTGAACCTTTCTGCAATCAATGACCTCTAACATTAGGTCTCCATTGTTTTGAATGCAAATTTAAGCATTTGCAGTTCCATGTAAAAATTTCTTAAGTGATCAAAGTTCCTAACCCGTTTCCAAAGTGTTCCTCTCCCCACGTCCTTGACCAACCTAGAAACGTGTGAGATAATTGTGTTTGGCGGAATCACAAACATAGTCAAATGAGCGAATTAAATGAAGAAGAAGAAGGAACCTACGGTCACTATTAGGTGATACATGCCATGTCTCTCCCTGACGTGAACCTATTCCACCAAAAAATTTCTCTTCCCACTTGTCACCCCATTTGGTCCCCAATTCTGTCTCAGCCCACTTGTCTGTCCTGAATAGTTCACAAATGATAAAACCAAAACCATTAACACAATCTCTTTGATCTAAACCTCACACGGATTAATGTTCAAGTAACTCCCATCAATATGAAGCTTAGTTTATCGCTCTTATTCATCATTACAAGCTTTATATATAAACCAGCACACAAAAAATTCAGGACTAGTTAAAAAAAGTAGAGTAATTAGAGAAACCATTTGAGAACAGATCCTCTTCCATCATAATGTTCTCCCCACTTCTCCCACCATGACTGCTCATTCAGTCTACCATACTTATGTGCTCCTTTCTCTGTCCACCCTTTAGCATCGTACTTCTCCCACCTGTTTTTCGTACCGGTCCAGCAGCATATGTTACCTTATGTCAAACAAAAGCAAACACTGCAGTGTAATACATTAACAATTGTGTTATCGACTTACCATTTCTCATACCAACCAGCGTTTTCGGTTCCTGATTTTGCTTGCTTTTGTGCACTCCTCTCTATCCTTGCTAGATTACTGAAATTTGATAAGTTTCAGAATGAGAAGACTGTAAGAATATAGCAAAGATAATAAATCTGGCTAAGGGAATGTTAGAACATAGACCTCCACTCATCTTGATGAAGGACTTCTTGCCAAGTTTCCCACCAAGAATCACCTTCAGCATTTTTACCGGATTTCTCCACACCTACAAAAATTTCACTCCACTGAGGTAAGAATTTGATAACGAACTAGATATCAAGTGAAGTTCAAACCGTTTCAATGCAGGTAGAACAACACCGTTAAAACCACCACTTCCCAATTTCTACCACCTATCGACACAGGGATGATGTATTCCAGAGAATAATAAAAAATTAATAATTTGAAATAGAGTAGGATAGAAGTGTAGTACCTAATTCTTTGTATCCAGTCCAGTCACTTTTCTCCCACCACTGTCAAGGATATCAATAAATCCGATTAAACGCGTCCACCTGGGGTGATACTTGATAGGGTTACAAAGAATAACTCCAGGATAACTAAACTCAGGGAACTAAAATAGCATAAATCCTCTAGCGAAGCAAGCACTAATCAAGTATGGTAACATCGAATGGCTATAATGAGAGGAAAAGCGAAGGGAATGCAAATATATAACTCATATGGAAATGATTAGTACCGTTTCTGTCCACTCAGAAGAGCCATCATGGGATCGACCACCCATCCTTGTCCATCTACATCTGTACCCATTATCACCCAAGTCCTGTCCACTTTCTCTAAACCAACTACTGCCATCTTCATTAATGCCAGATTCATTCACATTCTCATTCAACAAATCAATGCCCCAATCCTTTTCATTAGCAATACCAGTGTCTACAGTAACGAAAAACGAAGAGGTTAAGAAAAAAAAACTCTGGCATGAGCTCTACGCTTATAAGGAGAAGAATATCACCTCTTTTAGGTGGAGTATCACGGGATTGAGGGCCTGTAAGCCTTGGAGTACAACGAGGGTAGAACTTTTCTTGCTTAGACACAAATCGAGATCTGCCAAATTACACACAATTGATATCATTTGAAATCAAAAAGATTAAATCAAAGTCCATTTATAATAGCTTACTTTGGAGATGCAAATGGCATTGCAGAGGAACAAGTTTTGATTCCTGAAGCTCCATGAGCGCTCGTTTTCTGATCGAAACGCCGTTCCTCCGACTTCTCACAACCACCAGAGCGACGGATCGGTGCTAACATATCAGCGGAGCAACTAAACCGCATCGGAGCTCTTCCGTCAAACCATAGAAGCCTCCGTTTCCACTTCTTCAAGCGCAAATCATGATTACTACTGCCAATTCTGAATCGCCGGAGCCTGATATCGACAAGAGAAACTGCGGAGCTAGCCGCCATTGTTTATAGACTCACCATGGAATTGAAATATGGAAAGTGAGAAACCCTAGAAGGCGATTTGTAGGATTCACGATCCGTGGAAGCGAGAGAGTCTGAGAGAGAGGTCAGTCCAGGAGAAGAAGAAACCCGAGACGAGATTATATACTGAAAAACAATTACTTCTTTTCTTTTTCTTTTGGTTACTATATTCTCAAAAAATACTCTTTTTTGTTAATTAATTTATTTTACTGCTTTAATTAAACAATTATTTTAAAAAAAATCTTATTACATAAATTTGGGTTGCACCCACAAAAAAGCAACTTATATCAAAATTATAATTATCAAAATCATAACACATGTCAGAAATAATTCAAATCTTCTCTTGTATAAAATTTATAAATATAAGAATAAAAAAAAACTAAAAATTTGTTAATTTATCTAATCAATAATTAACTTTAAAAATATTTTAAATAAAAAAACGAAAAAATATATTTGAAGAGAAAAAAACCAATAATTTTTTAATTTATCTAATCAATAATAATTATTTTGAAAATCAAATACAAAATAAAATCATATCTTTTGAAAAGAAAACCAAGAATTTTTTTGTTTATCTAATCAATAATTATTAAAATCTTATTATATCTTATTATATAAATCTTGGTTGCTCTCACGAAAGCTCGACACGTGTCAAAATTATAATTAACAAGATCATAACACGTGTCGCTCAATCGATAGAATTTTGACACATGTAAAAAGTATGTTAATTTTATTTTCTGTAATAGAAAAGTAAAGCGAGAGAAAAAAATAAATAATAAAATAAATAAATTTGTACTCTCTATTCTATTTTTTGAATATATGTTAAATTTTATTATCTCAATAAAATATGAAATTTCCTTTTCAAATTTATATTTTATATATTTTTATATTATTTAAGTTCTTAGAATTTTTTATCACAAATTTCTAATTATTTGAACTAAAAAATGATTATCAGGATCACTTAATAAAATAGATATTTAGATTTAAACAGCGAAAACATTAAATCATAAATAAATATTTAGACTTTAAACTTTAAAATTTAATAAAATTAAAAAATTTCTTCTTATATTTAGATTTTTTTTTAATATAATTTAAGCTCCAATAAAGTTATCATCGACGTCTTAGAACACATAGAGGAGAGGAGAAACGTAGCGGAGGCTCTCCCACTGACCAGATTGCAGCCTCCAAGCCACAAGAAACACATTCTTCATAGTTTTCTGTTTCTAAAAGCTTCAAGGGAGAACATCTCGGCTTTTACATTGTTATAGAGAATATTTCTGAACCTTTTTAGTTTTAAATATTATTTCTTATGATTTCTGCATGTTTATTTTCTTTGTGAATGAATATAGATTTTTTTCAGTTTTTTAGTGTTCATCATCAAAGGGGAAATTCATGGATTAGTTTGTTTAAGCGACTGGATTTAGGATCATTTTTGTTAGATAGTTCTTCATCTTAGTTTGGCCATTAATGCATGATTATTTTACCGCGCATAAAGTGATCTGATCCCATGAAACTCAAACTACAAAATTGCATTAATTTCCTAGATCTAGTAGTATATGAGCTTGATTTTTTTAACATGCAAAAGTTGAGTTAATATGTTCTTTTCAATGATAATCCAATCTTGATAAGAATTGCATGTGGGAGATGATTCTTTTAGCTTCCTAAGCTCGAGAACGACGGTCGAAGGTGGTTTCTCTGACTGTCTATAGAGGCTTCCGTGTTTTATTTTGTTGTAGCTATTCTGTTTTCGCGTTAGTCCTTGGAGAAGCTGTAGGCTTTGAGGACGGTCTTGGCTGAGTATTGTTTGTGGCAACAAGGATGAGGATTCGTGCTCTTTTTAGCCATGGCAATCACATGAATGTCCGAGTTTCACCGCTCAGAATCGGTGTTTCTTCCTCGGGTTTCTGCTGGCTATTTTTGTTTGTTTGCTTTCTTTGCTATGTTGTTGTCTGCCTAGTGTGCTTGTAGTAATCTTAAAGTACTTTCATCAGAGATGGTTTCTCCACACGCATGTCTTATTATTAGTGGTTGAATCTTATTTTCTATCTAAAAATAATTAAATAATTAAATTATATAAACAATAATACTATTATATTAGATAAGAGACTAATTGAGTATCTACTTATGAACATGCTCTTAGTCTTTTTTTTTTTTTTTTGAAAAGAACGTTAAATTATATTCAACCCAAAAAAATTGTTTTTACATCAAGTGCGTCCAAATTTGAAAGTTAGTGCAGAAAATGTTTTTAATGAAATTGACAAATCTAATGTTGTGAAAACAGCATCTACTAGCAAACCATTGTTCCAGCCCGTTGTTGTATCGCATATCCTCACCGTCCCGGATAGATGACAATCTGTTACGAATGTTTTTATCAATGAGTCTTGCAAGCTGTGAAGGTTGAGTGGAGGGTTCTTCATGCCTTCTGCCATTCCTTTCTCTCCAAATAGTGTGTAGTGTTGTTTGGAAATCATATCTCAACAAAAAAGTTTGAACTTATCTTGTGATTCATCAACAAGGAGAGTAATGATACCTTCCCATTGTGTCGTGAATTTGGATGCTAGATGGTTGTGAGTGAGGCAATTCCATATCTCCGCCGAGTATGGGCATGTGAAGTAGAGATGGTTTCGTGTCTCCAAATATTCTGAACAGAAACTGCATTTTACTATAGCTCCTGTGTTCCAGCTTAACATTCGATCACCAGTCGACATTCTATTCCGAATTGCAAGCCACGACATGAATGAGTACTTAGGCGCTGCGTATGTGAACTAAATGCCTTTGTACCATTCCTTTGTAGACTGCGTTGGTCTAGTTTGCTTCCAGGTTGCCTTTGAGTTGAAAGTACATTTGAATTAATACCTTAAGTATTGCAACTCTTTTTGTTGTGCAGTTTTCAATAGATTATGTTGTTATTTAAGATAAAATTGTGCACACCATCAAATAAATTATAACAACGATTATAAAAAAAATGTGAATCCACTTCAAGTTCAGAAATGCCTAATGATTAATAATTTAATAAGATAAGTACTCACACATCGCGTAGGGGAAATTAATTCTTAAAACTGAAATTTAGTTAATTTTTAGTTAAGATCATTCCTATTCGATTTGTTGAGTTTTATATGATTAATGATATACACGTAGATTTGATTTTTTTATTGTCATGCGTTTAGTTTTAGGAATTTTGTTCCTTTCTGTCTAATCTTGTTTTAGTCCTATACATTAAATGGGATAAAAAATATTATTTCCAAATTCATGCTGATTATTGATTTAAATGTATTTATTAACTCGATTCTGATCCGCACTAACGTTTGTAGAAATTTGTTTGCATAAATTTTAAAATTATAATTATTTTGTTGTGTTAGTGAACTATATAATAATGTATATATTGTATGTTAGCATAATATTCGTAAAATTATGTTTTTGGTTTAATAAATAATTTGGTACATAATTTGTTTGTTTTTTTTTTGGATAAGTTTGGTGTCTTATAGTTATATTATTATTATATAAAGTTTGATTGCTCTAGCAAATGTTCTCTCGTTTTGTTTCTACTTATACTAAGAGATTTTTAAAAAGAGCAGTTAGATTTTTGAGGCTTTCAAATTTTTTTTTATAATATGATTGATTGCAAAATAACTGCGAAAACTTTTAAATGGCCTAAAAGTCTCAAAACTTTGAACCAATTGGCCAAAACGGGTAAAAATATAATGCTATCAATATTCTTATAAAATTTTCACAACACCATTTATCATATTAAGTTGTATCATACTCCCTCTGTATCACAAAAAATAATTTTTTTGGTTTTTTACCAAGATTAATAAAACAGTAAAATGTTGTAATATGATTAGTTGTCTTAAAAAAAGACTATCCAATTCCCACCTATCAATAAAAAACAAGTAAATGCATTAATTAACTAATTGATATCTTCATTAAAAATACATTAATTAAAATACGGAAAATCAAATTTCTTGATACAAAAGAGAGTATATTTAGTTAAAGTTTTTACCTTGAAATCCAATATCCGGTCATTGTTTGGACCTATTGTTAAAAGTTAAAAATCGCAACTTATTAAACTGATAAAATTTAGAAAAACCTACCAATAACTATGATCAGCCAATAACCGCTAATCCGAGTAGATAATGGTTCAAATATTTTGTTTGATTCCGTTTAGAGCATTTAATTTAATTTTTTTACTGCATCTAATTAGTTTCTAGAATTAAAAAGGATGGTTTCAATATTTTTTGAGATAAACATGTACATATTTTCAGAAAAGAGAACATGCAATTTTGTCATTGATATTGTGGTTCATACGAAAATAATAAAATGTTTATGTTCTTAGGGTGTTACTCAAGATCCATCAGATATTAAATCATATGCTAGTGCAGAGTTCAAAGCCTGGACGGAAGCTCAATTAGCATGTACATTTTGGAAGATCAAGACCATTTA
Organism: Cardamine occulta; assembly: GCA_028015245.1. Classification (NCBI taxonomy): domain Eukaryota; kingdom Viridiplantae; phylum Streptophyta; class Magnoliopsida; order Brassicales; family Brassicaceae; genus Cardamine; species Cardamine occulta. Next base: position 15,822,340 of record CM051363.1, on the reverse strand, counting down.
TTGGGGATTTGGCCAGGATTGAGGTTTTAAGTTGATGACTTGGTTAAAAGACTTCATAGCACACAGTAACTCAGTCAGGAAGTGTCTCTCACCGAGTCACCCTTGTATCCGTGGGCTATACAAACTTAACTTAAATATCACCACACACAAAAAAAAACATTTCAGTACTCAACATACGAATCATTCACGAAGTAGTTTAAGCTTTAGCATGTAAAATCATATTATGCACAATGTTTCTTCGTTCAAGATTTGAGCTTGCATTAAATTCTATATATATCACTTATAAATAAATATATATTATAGTTAATCTGATTTGGGACTAAGCAAGCTTTATCCCTGCTATTCGATAATCCAAGAGTTAGTGTTTACCTTCACGTGGACACTTGTGGATATAAGGACATGTTGTTTTAGGTTAGAAAAGCACAGATAAGTGATAGATCCCTTTTGGCTTACGTGTTTTTGACTTTATTTTGTGTGGTGTATCCATTTGGAGCGCCACATAATTGGGCATAATGATGTGGCACCAAGAGATCTTTGAACTTTCAGATAAGCGTAGCAAAATCTGAGTTGTAGTGCTGAAGTGGCGTATCTGCTTCTAGTGGTCTGCGATGATGCCACGTGTCTTAGAGCAGCCAGCGCTCGCATTTGCCACTGACCCAGGAAACCAAACACCACTTTGCACGCGCAAATCACTTCTGTCTGGATAAGGTTAATGTCGCATTTCAAATCTCTTTCGGAAAGAAGAACATAAATGAATTTTTTTATCAAAAAGAATTGCAACAATAGCTGCCAACAAAAAAATGTAGTTACAATAATTTATAAACTAACACTACAAAAAAAAGTCTGTTGCATCACTTAGGAGGTGTTATCAGTTATGTGATTTTTAAAAAAAAAATATAAATTTTTAAAATTTTAGTATTATTCAATCTTAAATTACAAAAAACGTAGTTAAAGTTATGTATTATTGATTTAATATTTATAAAAATTGTTAAAAGTTACGCGTTATTGGATTGATAAAAACTTTAACTAACTTTTAGACTATACTAAATTTTATTAAAGTTTAGTATTATTGATTTATTGATTTTAAATATATTTTTTTTTCATTCGAAACAATTTTTATTGACTTTTAAAATATTATATGTTATGGTGATATTCTCATAGACTTTTGGTGAGAATATGTGGAATGTTTTAAATACTCTCTAAAAATTTCTTAAATTCTGCAATTGTAATAATCATTACAATTATAGATAAATCTCAATATAAGACAGTGTTTATTTTAATTGTTTTATCGACTAAATTTATTTTAAAGGAAAATATACATATCATTTTAACATTAATAAAAAATACAACTCAAGTGTTTCTATGATATTAGTTATGAAATATATTGAAAACTAGTATTAAATATTAAATACTTAATTTCGATATAAAATTTAAAAGGACATTTTTATTTGTTTTATTTTCACAATTAAAGATAAAAATGAAATATTTAACTAATAGTTCATATTTAATTTATATTTGTTACTAATATTAAATTTCATTTATATTTGTTACTAATATTAAATTTCATTGATTTCACTAATTTCATTAAAAAGGAATTTTAAATATTGAAGATTTTATTTAATTGAATTTTTAATTCTATTTAATCTAATATGGGATATGTTGGATGAAATATATTCATCAACCTATCAACATAGCGCTAATAGTTGTCAAATGGACCTGAACCATTGTTTAGATGATGAAAGCAATTGTCTACGAAATTTGAATATCTATTAGAATCATCTTCGCTTGCCCATACACTTTTACTATTTGATGTGATTTCGGTGGGCAACTCAATGTGAGATAGTGGAACGAGCAAAGCCACAAACAGTTGTGGAAAACCCTATCGGTAAGTCGGATGATATTCGGACAAACCAGGAGATCGTAATCAAATCTTTAGAAAAGAGATTGTTTGATTAAAAGGATTGATAAGAATAATACAAAGAAGTCTCACAAGATATAAAGAAGAAGAGGAGGAGAAGGGGTGAGTTCACGAGAACAACTCGGAAAACAACAAGAACTAAACACAAGAGTTTGAATTCAAATGACAAAATATCTAAACATAAAACCCGTGCCTAGAAGACTTGTTAATGGGCCAGTCTTGGACCAGGGTTAGCAAATGACAAGATGAAATATGTGAGCCACATGCCTCGTTAAAAACCAAAGATAAGAGACAAAAATCACGACTGGATCACATCGTCATTTACTAGTCTTCTTGAGCGTGTATTGATAACACATTTTATTAACAGTTTTATAGAGACTTTTTACTCATATAGCTTGAATGTTTTCAATAAGAACAAGATGGTTTTTTAGTACTTTTATGTTTTTATAGGTTTGTACATTTTCTGGAGTCAAAAGGGAGGTTCTATAGTAGAAATTGATCAAAGCTCGTCAAGAAGAGAAGAATTCAAGATTGAATAACCGACCGGTACACATTTTCACCGGCCGGTGAAGAATACTTCAAGAACCGATCGATGCAACATGTTCACCGATCGGTACGCCGCCTTCGAATATTCTTTTTTGTTTTTCTTCTAGGGCTTCTCGTTTCTTATATAAATAGAGGGCTCGGCTCATTGTAAATCACATTGAAAAACACAGAGCTTAGCTGGATACAGTCACGATCCACCACCCCAAGCGGAGCTCAGATGCATCTATGGGATGAATCAGTTTCTTCATTGGAGGACAACATCACACATTGTCCATTCATCAGCTGAATTCGGAGATGGAAGGTTTACTATGGGCTATTAAGATTATTCTGTTAAGAAAAATATATTGTCAAGTCCTAGAAACGGATTGTGCAGAGCTAGTATCAATAGTGCAGTTTCCAAAAGATTGGCCCGCTTTCTCCAACATCATTGACAGGTTTGGTTTGCTCCGAATCAATTTTTCTCTTTTCTCGCTTTTGGAGATTCTCCGTTCGAGTAATATCCATGCCGGCTGTTAAGCCCAAACCTCAAGATCTTTATTTTTGAAATTGTTGTTTGTAAACTCTTTCCCTTCTGACTGGGCTACCAATCAAGGAGTAATTTTCTAAGTAATGTGTGGTTGGAAAAAAAAAGAGATATTTTTCTATTTCTCAACAGAAAAAAAAATGAAAAATATATAAAAATTATTGTTTCAAAAAAAAACCAGACAATAGAATAGAAAACATGTTTTATTAAAATACAAAATAAGAAGGAAAAGTAAGTGAGTATTTAATTTAGAGTTTATGGTTTATTGTATAAGGGTATAGGATGTAACAGTATAGGGTTGATATAAAAATATACAAGAAATTATTGTTTCTTACTTAAAAACATAAAATAAAATGTGAAAACTATTACCAAAATACAAAATAAGAAAAACTTAATAACATCTTTGTTTAGAGTTTACGGTAATATCACTATAGCTACAAAAAAATTGATATACGTTTTTAAAGAATTTATGATTTATGAGTTTTTGATTCCAAATATACACAACTACCAGATATTTTGTTATTGCATTTAGGAAATAGTATAAATTATTTTTACAATAAATAATTTGGAAATAACTAAAATAATCCTTATTATCTGCGGCTGCTCTATGTGATGGATATTTGTTTGAATGACATATTTAATGTTATACAGTATATTTGTTTTGCAGATTTATTTTCTTATTTCAGAGTTAAAAACAAGTCTTAGTGGTGGTAAAGTGTTTTAATTCATTGCAGAATTACTAACCTCTGTAGATTTATTTTCTGGAGATCATGATAGAGGCAGCAAATTTTTCCATTTCTTTAGCATGTAACACTTTCTATGATAGATTTTATTTTTTGTCGCAGATTTATGTTGCATATTATTTTTTCCATCGCAGATTATATTTTAGCTGTTGCAGAGTTTTGTTTCATATTGAAGATTTGATTACCAAAATTAATTGCTAGACTAACCTCGTAGTTACTGCAGATGTGACTGAAGTTACAGAAGATTTATGATTTTTAGAAAAAATAAACATTAGTTACAACAAACTTTTCAGTTCTCTTTACAGTAGATATTTTTCTTACTAGAATAACTTTTTTAGTAGATGCATACTTGTTTTGGTAGATTTGTTGCCGCTATGGTACAATAGATTTTTATGGTAGACTTGTTTCAATGACATCGCAGATTTTTTAAATATTTTATCCAACTAAAGACAAAATTAATGGGAAAAAACTAAAAAATCTAAGTACAACCATCGATAGTTCTAGGATTTTCTGGCATCCTTCTTCATTTTCTATAATCATTCATGCAATTTTCCAACTCAATCCCCCAAGCTCTTCTATTTCACAATATTTTATCTCAGTCTTTTCTTGTTTGCTTCGCATACATTCTATCTCATCCTTTTTGTGATTCTCTCTTCAAAGTGAGACAACTGAAAGATAAAAATATGGAGCATGTCATTCTTGTTTTTGGAAAATGGATTTTTGCAAAAATAAATGGTTGGTTGTTGTTGCTAGCAAAATGGTTATCGAATTCTAGAAACAAATGGAAAAACTACTTAAGATGATTTTGTTGGAATAATGTATGAGTATTATGGGTTGGATAAGAGAATATGCAATGTTTGAGCTGAGCTACAAGTTCCCGAAGAAGCTAGGGAGTGGGAGCATGGAGCTGAGGAAGATCATGTGTCCAAAAGAAAGCTAGTAACCGAGGAAGCATTGACACGGTCCAAAACCAAGAAGTTCAACCAAGATCTCAGAGAAAAACTTAACAAGATGAATGATAACTTGAGCTTTGAATGTGATATTGGAACCATGTTGGTCACAATACACGCTCACGGAGATAGACAATTAATGGGTGTGTGGCTGTTTGCACTATTTTCCTTATCTTCGGTTTTGTCCCATTTGGGTTTTCTGGAAAAAACATTTTCAATGTGGCAAATGGCCCACACTTTCACATATACTCATTTGTTTGATCATGGTCCTAGCCCAACAAGAGGATGACACGGCCAAGGTGAAGAAGAGATATTTAATTTTGTATTTTTGAATTTTTTGAATTTTCAAACTTGTGTTTATGTTTAGTTGTATTTTCAAGAGTTTTTTTTTCTGAGGCATTTTTGTGAACACACCCTTCCTTTCTCTTCTCTTCTCTTTATATATTGTGTAATCTGTCTTAGAAAACCATCAATCTTTTTATCTAAAATCTCTTTCTAAGATTTGATCATCGTTGGTGTGACTCCGACAAATCGAACTCTTGGTGCGTTTATCCAAATTTCATTATCGATCTCTTGGTGTGTTTATCAGAAGATCAAACCCCGATCTCTTAGGTGTGTTTATCCAAAGGATCATCTCTGACTTATCAAGGGTTTTTTCCAAAAATTTTGTGGCGTCGTTCGATCCATTTCATTACATCGCGACCGTGGCTTTGTTTTTCAAGGAGCTCTGATCATTTTACTTGCTCCTAAGGTTGATTCGAGGACATGAACTCATCAAGTTCCTTCAAAAATTACCACCAGATACACCTCCAATTTTTATTGGTAATTGTAGACAATTGCAAACTTTTTTTGGATCGATCAAAATCGAAAATGGTTCAATTTTGTGTGGAAGTGAGGAACAGACATGGGTGAAATAAAACATGTTGAAGAAGATAAATTTGTACCTTCTAATAGAATAAAATACAAAAGTATTCACTCGGCGGATCAGTATCGGTCTTTGTTCAACAATTAACAACACATGACGCTTTACATTTTATAGAGTCTCTATGAGACCAGACTCCATTTTGTTTTTCATATCACACACACACACATATATATGTATATAGTAGAACTTCTATAAATTAATACTCGATAAATTAATAAACACTATAAATTAATAAAATTTGCTGGTTCCAAGTTTGATCGGTGTAAAAATGAACAAAATTCGATAAGATAATAAAATAATATATTTTTTAGAATCTCTATGTAAATATATGGTCCCATTAATAACATAAATTAATAATCATGTAAATTTTCATATATATATATAAAGACAATATAATTTTGTTTTTATGAATTTATATTAAAACTCATAAATAACTTTTCTTATATAAGAAAATATTATGTTGTATTTTAAACTATATTATTGTTATAATCTAAATAAATGTTTCATAAAATAAAAAAAACTTTTCTATAAATTTTTAAATTATAAATATGCATAATTTTTATTTCAATAGTCATATAGACTGTTTAAATATAACAATTAAGGTTACTAATCATAAATTTAAATTTATGTTAATTTTTTATATAACTGAATTCATATATAATCTTTATTATTTATTATCAAAATAATTTAATTTTCTTTTAAATTTTAAACTTTCCAGTCTAAAACTATTAAAATTTATAACATTCAATACATTAATTTTATTTAGATCAAATTGTTTTAATTTATTTATTTTTAAATTTTGAAAAAATCTCTATAAATTAATAAATATTATTTTATACTGTAAATTAATATTTATTAATTTATAAATAAATTAATATTAGTATAAATTAATAAAATATCATGGTCCTAACATTTTTAATTTATAGAGGTTTTACTGTATATATATTTAAATGTTTTACATTTGAGACTCTATAAACTCTAAAAGCATCCACATTGGTTTAAATACAAGAGTATATGAACATTAAAATATGAATATATTTTGTTAGTTTAAGTATAAGATTAAATTTGAATTTTAAAACAAGATGTAAGCTAATAAATGAATGACAACTGTTAAATGGGATTATACTTTAGAGACTAGGGTTTCTTTATGAAGAAACATATTTAATTCTCACTCTTATTTTTTATTTTATTTTTTTCATTATTTAAATAGAAAGTATCTTAATTAGATACTCCGGATGGACATGCTCTAAGTTGGCCAAACCGGCTGCACCAACATTGTTACCAACACATATTTTGCCAAAGAATGACTTATTCCTCCACGAGATCAGACAAACAACATTTTCACCTGCCATCATATTTACCAGCATCAATAACATGTCCTGTCTAAGCAAAGAAATATCAATTGTGAGCATTATCATCTCATTCAAGATCACACAACATTAACAAGAAAATGGAAACCAGAATTTTGAATTACCATATATATGAGAGCTGAGTTTTTCTTGCAGATTCATTGGTGATGAAACGACAACCAGCAAGATGCAAAGCTCTTAGATCATGGCAGGCTTCTGCAACAGCTGATAATCCTTTATCTGAGAGCTTTTTGCAGTATGATACATCGAGAACCTGTAAAGTCTTAAAAGTCTCTACCAATCACCCCTTTAGTCTAGCTATTGATTTTAGGGTTTTTAATAATAAAACCTCTCAAGTAAAAATGAATCGTAAAAAAATGAATTCCGTTAGTGAAAAAAACTCCTCTGTCTATAATTCCGTTAAAATTTAAAATGCAGTGTTTTCTAAAATTAAAAAAAGATAGTTTTTACTAATGAAATCCCTCAACTAAACATGAATAGTAAACAATCCCCTCAATTATATATTTAATGGAAAAACCTTTCAACTTTTAATCTGTTAACAAACCCCCCCCCCCATGTCTAAAATTGGGCTAAATTTAAAATACCACATTTTTGTTTTTGTTAAAAACGACACAACATGTTATATAATTAATATAACATATTCTAAAATGAAAAAACATGAATTTTGATGTTCTAAAATAGAAAAAATGACATATTTTTTTAATTTACTTTTAACATATCCAAAAATGTATTAGAACATAAAATTCCTAATAACAAGATTACATGCAATATAAAAATAAAACATGTTACAACATAAAAATCTAGAAAATCAAGATTTCATACTACATTTTGTGTCATAAAACTCCAGAAAAGCAAGACTTCAAACAATAAATTTTTCTATTTTAGATTCATGGTGTTTTTATTTTAGAATATGTTGTTTTCATTTTATATTATATTATGTTTTTTTGACCAAAAGAAAATAAAAATGTTGTGTTTTAGATTTAGCCAAGTTTTAACGGTATTTTAGACATAGGGGGGTTTTCATTAATAGACTAAAAGTTGAGAGTTTTTTTTATTAAATATATAATTGAGGGGTATTATTATGGGAAAAATGTCAAAAAAGCCTGAACTTTCAAATTGAGGACGTTTAAAGCCTGAACTTTCAAAATGCTATTTAAATGCTCAAGTTTTTCGTTGACTAGTAATTAAATAGCAAACTTTCATTGACTGGATCATCTGAGACACGTCGTTAAATTGATGTTTACGGCGTTAAAACGTCCGTTTAATCAAAATGACGTCGTTTCATGTTTTATTAAAAGTTATCAACTTTCAAATTGTGGACGTTTGAATCCTTAACTTTGTTTTAAAATGTCATTTAAATGGCTAAGTTTTCGTTGACTTCATAATTAAATGTCTAACTTATGTTGACTATACCATTTGAGGCATAATTTTAAATCAAGTGATGGAGTACATTTACGGGGTATAATTTGTTGTTAGCAGCTTCCATTTAATCAAAACGACCAATATTCTCACAACTATTTATCAATCGTCTTCTCTTTCTACTTCTAGTCACTTCATCGAGATCCAACCATAATCAAGGAGTAAAAAATCTTCTCAAATTAAAATCTGCCTTTGGAGAAACATAATCTAACAAAGTCTTTGCTACCTCGAATCTCCGGAAACTCTCATGGAATTATTAAACCCCTCAAGAAATTGAGTTTCTTAAGCATTGGTGATAACTAATTATATTTTAATTTATCAATAACTAATTAAATTTGATTTAATATTTATAGGGAAGTCAAATAATTGAATACAATTATTTGACTTCCCAATGAATATTAAATAAAATATAACTAGTTATTGCCAAAGCTTAACGTTTAAATTGATAACCGATAAAATAATGTTAAAACAATTTAATATTTTCTTAATAACTGATTTGATTTCTTATACTAATCATTTCCTGTTTAAGCTTTACAGAGTTAAAGCTTTAACATCCTTTTATCGGTTATTTGACTTCCCAATGAATGTTATTTAACATTCTTTTTTGGTTACAAATTTTATTTAATATTTATTGGAAAGTCTAATAACCAATAAAATAATGTTTTTAAAGCTTTAAAATAAATGAAATGGTGAGTATAAGAAATATAATTGGTTATTTGATTTTCCAATGAATATTTAATTAAATTTAATTAGTTATCAAAAAATTAAAATTTAATTAGTTATCACCAACACATGAGAATTCCATGAAAATTTTCCGGAGATTATTGGTAGAAAAGACTTCGTTGGATTATGTTTCTCCAAAAACAGATTTTAATTTAAGAAGATGTTTTACTCACTGATTATGATTGGATCTCGATGAAGCAACCAGAATTAGAAAGATAAGACGAATGATAAATAGTTGTCGGAACATTGGTCGTTTTGATTAAACGGAAGCTCCCAACATACAATTGTACCCCGTAAACGTGTTCCCTCACTTGATTTAAAGTCATGCCTCAAATGACATAGTTAACATAAGTTAGGTATTTAATTATGAAGGTAATAAAAACATACGCATTTAAACAAAAAAAAAAAATTTGAGGATTTAAACGTGCACAATTTGAAAGTTGATGATTTTTAATAAAACTTGAAACGTCATCTTTTTGATTAAACGGAAGTTGCTAACGGAAGTTTTAAGGCCGTAAACTTCAATTTAACGACGTGCCTCTAGTGGCCTAGTCAAAGAAAGTTTGCTATTTAATTAAGAGTCAAAAAAAAACTTGAGCATTTACATGGCATTTTGAAATTTTAGGATTTAAACGTACTCAATTTGAATGTTCAGTCTTTTTTTGACATTTTCCCGTTTTATTACTAAAAATTGTCATTTTTTAATTTTAGAAAATATTGTGTTTTAAATTTTAATGGAATTGTAGACGGAGGGATTTTTCACTAACATATTTAAAGTTGAGGGATTTTTTCACTAAATATATAGTTGAGAGGTTTTTTTATGATTCATCTTTAGTTGGAGGATTTTATTACTAAAAATCCTTGATTTTAAAAGTAAAGTTATTATCGTATAATAATACTAAGAGGCCGATTGGTTAGGACTGTTACTTTAGGCTTTCGTTGTATGACTTTTGGCTGTATAAACTTTAAATGTAGAGACTTAGTTGTAGAAGTTGTTATTGTATAATAGTCTGATTGGTAACAAAAGTTGTAGAAACTGTGACTTTAAATATTTTAAAATTTTTTATTTATTGCTTATAATATTAAGTTATTTAAAATTATGTGCTAGTTAGTCATAATTTTATTATTTATTAGAATAGTAAATTATTTAATTGTTTTGAATAATTTTATTGTTTTTATGTATGATTTTTTGTTTATTCTTGTCCGTGTGATTTTTTTTCTATCAGATCTTGGGCACAAATTTATTAATTGGCTGAAATTTTTTTTATTTATTTTGTATTATTTAATTAATTAACAAAACAAAACATTATTTCAATAATTTTTACGTAAAAGTTTCATACAGCCTCAAAAGTCTCATTTTTGAGACTTTAAAAAATTAAACTAAAAAGGATCTAGTGATTTTAAAAAATAGCAGTTAGATTTTTAAGTCTTAAAAAAGAAAAAAAAAAATTAAATCTGATTGGTTAAAAATTAACTTTGAAAAATTTAAAATTTTCTAAAACTTTCAAAGTGCCTACTCAATCGGCCTTTAATAATAAGTGTCTTATTTGGGAGTTGGTACACGTGACCCTCTTTTGCCGATATCCGACCAATTCAAGTCAAGTAAACCACCTGATCAGGTTTGGATTGATTCCATGTCATTTTGAATCTGCAAAAACGACAACAACTCTAGAAATGAGCCAAAGACCAAAGGAAGGAGAAACTTTCCTTTTCTTCATCAACAAGCGTTGTTTTTCTATCAAGGACACGTTTTGGATATAAGTTCAGAGCCATCCAATAAACCATATAGACACGCGTGTCTCTCCAGACTTCATCTCAATCCTCACGAGCTCATTTCTCAAGCCTTCCTGCTAGAAAAAAACCCCCAACGGCTACTCCATTCAATTATGTTGAATTGTTTCCAGTTTTAGCTTATTTCTGATCGTTGGAGGTATGTGTACTCGAGCATATACAAGCTAATTCCTTCTGTACTTCCAATTCACGCTGTTAAAAATAAGAAATTCAGTCCTTTTGCTTTTGCTTAAAACTATTGTCTTTGATTCAATTGTTTGCCAGTCTAGATAGTTTGTGGAATCAAGGTCTTTAGTTCATGTAGAGGCCTTGGATTCTCACGAGGAATATCCCTTGAATCCCTGTCTCTAACCCCTCTTGATTGTGGAATCAATCACAAACCGGTTACTCATAGTTTAATCACCACTTCTGCATAGTTTACTCTCTGAATCTGTGAGTTTATCTTGGTGTGATTTTGAGGTTTATATCAGTATGTTGAGGATGTGCGTAGACTGTCGTGCAATAAAAAATGTCTCTATCGAATACCAGTACCCAATTCCAAAACTATCGACATGTTGGATGAGCTAAGTGGTGCAATCATCTTTTCCAAAGTTGGTTTAAGAAGTCGATACCACAAGGTGAGAATGAGAGAAGGTGATGAGTGGAAGACAGTTTTCAAGACTAAGCAAGGAATCTACGAGTGGCTAGTGATGAGGACATCCAAAAAGTGGTGAATCATAAAGGTTAACCCAAGAAAAGTTCCGACCTGATTCTTGTCCAAGACACCTTCAAATGGAAATACTCGAATTGATTTATAGAAAGTTTCCATCCCACTTGTTTTTTTCGTCCCAAAGCCTTTAATGGAAATATGGAGATCCTCTACTTCATTAAGGTGCTCCCACACACATTACTAGCTGCTCAAAATGGCACATGATCAAGCGAATCCATTCAAGCTATACCTTCTTTCTTTGGACCTGATCGCTACTACGCCCACACCTTCTTCTCAAACTGATTAGGCATGACTTGGAGACCTTTTACATGTTGAATAGACTTCCAAGAATTCATCATTACTTGCTCAAGCTTTCCATATACAAGGAACCTCACGTTTTCCTTATTCGGCCAAAATTAAGCTTTTAAAGATCATATCAATCAAATAGTTAATTTCACCGTATACAAGGAACCTACGATAAATATATTCGGGATCACCGTATTCAGTTAATCTCATTACATTGCTAATCCAGAAAATGACTAATTTCAACATGAACAATTCTTACAGTATCTTTTCATACACGAACATTATGTTTTTCAACTTCAACTTAGTAACTTTTCAGAAAATTTATATGAACTTTAATATATGTGCAGAAATCAACTTTGACCAAACCGTGTTAGCCAAACCGATGAGTCAGATGCCATGTGACATATTTATGCTGAGTCATATGTCATGTGACATATTTTTGCTGAGTCAGATGCCACAGATTTTTCTAAAAAAATATATTTTAAAATTTTCTGCAATATTCTGGGTCTAAAATATGTTAGTTGAGCCACTTAACCAAAATTTTATATCATTTTTGTACTCGTAACAATTGTAGGGTTTGGACTATTAGAATATAGATTCTTGAATAATTACATTTTCTGAAGTTTAACATTTATGAATTTAGAGGTCAAATTTGTAATTATCAAAAATATTTAATGGTTTGAGCCCTACGATTGTTGTACCTACATAAATGATAAAAACTGATAAAGTAGCTCAACTGATAATGATGTTTCTATTTAGGCATTTTAAATGTTAACAAAATTTTAGACTCAAAACATTGAATAAAATTTTAAGATAATTTTTTTTTTTAAATCTACGTGGCATCTGACTCATCGGTTTGGTCAAATTTGATTTCGGCACATATATTGAATTTCATGTAGATTTTTGAAAACTTTACCAAGTTGAGGTTGAAAAACGTACTGCATATTAGTTCACGTATGAAAAGACACCGAAAAAATTGTCTATGTTGAAATTGATCATTTTCCATATGTTAATCACACCTTCAAAAATCTGTCATCACGGTCGCTTAGAGCATATTTAGTGGAACTCTCATTAAGTCTATCGCCAATAAAAAATTAGAAAAAACAAAAATGAGGAAGAGAATAAAACTAGTCTCTCATCTAAGAAATTTTGAGAATCTTTGTAGAGACTCATTTGACACATGCATTAACGTTATTGATTTTGAGTTTTCTTTACAAACCGTTAAATTATATGAAATTATTAGAATAATATTTTTGAGAGACTAATTAAGAGAGGTTATCTCCAAAACACATGCTTTTAGAGGTCACCGTCCTTCAAGGAGACTACAAATATAATAAAGATAACTTATGTAACACGTTAATAAAGACGTTACCCCTGCATCTATTACTACTATTACCCGCAACATCTACAAGGTGATGTTTACCCGTGGAGGTATTCGGCAAGTCGCTATGCTGTGCCCACGGCACCAACAACGCCCACAAGGTTTATTTATCATTTTTTTGTCATCATTATCAATTTACGTACAACATATCATCTTACACTCTCCTCGTAAAAATATCCTTGTTTTGCACATTGCCGTCAATTGCTATGTCAAGACACTATAACACGTACATATATGAGTATTTTCTTCACGGAAAAGGAAACCGAAGAGAAAGAATTAAATAACTTATCTTCCTCCCCATTTTTCTAAATTTTCAACTATCTTTGTATTTTCATTTACAGAACCATACATGTAAAGACTTTTTCTTTTAATTTTAAACACACTTAATTGTAAGTTGTTTTCGTTGCAGTATTAAAGTAGAATTAACATATATAGATATCTGACTTGGCACATTTCTTCCCATTTAATCTAGTCATCAAATAATCTCAACTTTTTTAGATTCTACCTACCACATGTCATATTCCAACACTTTCTCATCATCTTTGAATAATTTTTTCCTTTGTTAGAAACCTTTTTCTTTCTTTGTTTTTTATTCAGTTTTAAGTTTCTCAATAGCTTTGGTTTTTCATCGTTGGCTTTTAAAAAAAATCAAACAGTACCAACGTTTCTATATATGTAACCGATACTTTTGTGTTGTAGAGTTTCTCATGGGAGACGAGAAACCAAGTGGGTTAATTTACCTCAATGGAGATCTTGACCTCCAAATCATTGAGGCTCGGTACTTGCCAAATATGGACCTCTTATCTGAAAGGATTCGTCGTGTTTTCACCGCATTTAAAATTTTCGATAAGCATTGTGCATCTTCTTCTCATAATAGGTGTCCACGTAACAATATAATCACTAGTGATCCGTATGTTACCGTTTGTCTTGCCGGTGCCACGGTAGCGCGTACACGTGTTATCTCAAATTCCCAAACTCCTGTTTGGAATGAACATTTTAAAATTCCATTGGCACATCCAGTTTCCCAAGTTGAGTTCTATGTCAAGGATAATGATGTATTCGGAGCAGATCTCATCGGAATCACAACTATCTCTGCTGCAAAAATTAGATGTGGCGAGATGATCAGTGGGTGGTTCCCGATCACTGGCTCACCAAAACCAGAATCAGCAATTCGGTTAGAAATGAGATTTGTTCCGTTCGAGAGAAACGATCTTTATACTTGTGGCATTACATCGTCGGGAGTCGCTAATTGTTATTTTCCAGTGAGGCATGGTGGCTATGTGACTTTGTATGAAGATGCTCATGTACCAGAGGACGTGCCTGAGATTGAGTTAGATGATGGGGTCGTTTACCAACATGAGCGATGTTGAGAAGACATATGGCACACAATTTTGGAAGCTCACCATATGGTTTACATTATTGGCTGGTCGATTTTCCACAAAATAAAGTTGGTGAGAGACCCATCGCGGACACTTCCAAATGGTGGGAATCTCAGGCTCGGTGATCTTGTGAAGTACAAATCACAAGAAGGTGTTAGGGTGTTGTTATTGGTATGGGATGACAAAAATTCTCATAGCAATTTTTTCATTAACACGGTAAAAAAATTGTTTAACCTTTTGACTATATATGTTTATTTTCCATTGTTTAATCATGATGAAGAAACTCATAAAAAAATTTGGATATTTTTTTACTTTATTATAGACGGGAGTAATGCAAACTCATAATGAAGAAACTCGAAAGTTCTTCAAGCGCTCTTCTGTTTCTTGTGTGTTGTCGCCGCGGTATGCTAGTAGTAAGCTTAGCATTTTCAAGCAACATGCATGCTGTGTTATGTTTTGATATTTTTTGTACCACCAATGCATAATTGTGCATGTTTTATATGATAATGATCCTACACTTTTATGGCATATTGATTAGGTTGTGGGAATTCTCTTCACGCATCACCAAAAATGTGTGATAGTGGACATACAGGCATCTGGTAACAAAAAGAAGATAACTGCTCTTATTGGAGGGCTTGATCTCTGTGATGGTCGATATGACACACCTGAACATAGCTCTTCAAAGGTTTAGACACCGTCTTTCAGGGTGATTACCACAATCCCACATTTTCAGTAGGTTTTTATTTTATTTTATTTATTTTCAACGTGAAAAGTTATCAAATAATATAATCTCTAAATATAAATTCCATAACATGTATATGTGTATTATGAATGGAAGGGAGGTACTACAGGACCTAGACAACCATGGGATGATCTTCACTACAAAATTGAAGGGCCAGCTGCTTATGACATACTTACAAACTTTGAACAGCGTTGGAAAAAAGCAACAAAATGGTCCGAGATTGGACAAAAATTCAAAAGGGTTACTCGTTGGCATGATGATACTCTAATTAAGTTGGAACGGATATCGTGGATCCTAAGCCCTTGTGAAACAAATCCAACAAATGATACTTCGTTATGGATCTCTAAGTATGAAGATAAGCAAAACTGGCATGTTCAGGTAATCTTGCCATTTTTTCTAAAGAGGTTATTGCAAATTTGGTCCAATAGTTGCACATAATTTTCATACATTTGGATATCTGCATAACCTTCCTTTTTCTACAGGTCTTTAGGTCAATCGATTCAGGATCAGTGAAAGGATTTCCTAAGGACGTTTATAAAACTCACGAGCAGGTCTTACCTTTGAAGAAACCCAAAGTTATCATCAATTGTTATTTCCTATTCATAAAAAAAAAATGACATGCTAATTTCTTTTTTTGTATTCTTATTTTTTTCAGAATCTTATATGTGCTAAGAATCTTGTTATCGAGAAAAGTATCCAAACAGCATATATACACACAATCAGATCTGCACAGCATATATTTTTTTGTTTATTTGCTTTCTTAGGTGCCGATAACCTGATTCCCATAGAGATCGCACTGAAGATTGCAAGCAAGATAAGAGTGAAAGAAAGGTTTGCAGTGTACATAGTGATCCCAATGTGGCCTGGAGGAGTTCCTTCTTCTGCGTCTGTACAAGAAATTCTTTATTGGCAGGTACTAAAGCTTTTTTGTCCCTTAAAGAACGAGATAACATTTTGAATTTTAATCTATATAGAATAACGAACCCATGGATGTAAAATTGAGACAATACATTTTTAAAACATTGTTGCTAGAGTCTTATCCTTTTTCTTGTTATCCCCTCTTCTTGTGATCATGTAGGGGCAAACAATGCAAATGATGTATGAGATCAGAGCAAGGGAAATAAGAGCCATGAACCTTGAGAATGTTAATCCGCAAGATTATCTCAACTTTTATTGTTTAGGTAATAGGGAAGAGTTTCCAATTGATGGAAAATGTGTCTTAAATACCGGTGAAATGATAAACAAAAGTTGGTTTAATATGAACATAATTTAGTTATTTTTCCAATTTAAGTATCTTAGTTTTTTTTTTTTTTGTAATGGTTTATCAGGTCTCAGCATCTCAAAAACGACAAAGATTTATGATATATGTGCATGCAAAGGGAATGGTTGTGGATGATGAATATGTGCTCTTAGGCTCTGCAAATATCAACCAGAGATCAATGGCAGGATCACGAGACACAGAAATCGCAATGGGAGATACCAAAAACAACAGACATGGAGCCACAAGAAAAGACATCCTCGTGGTCAGGTTTATGGATATAGAATGTCATTGTGGGCAGAACACATGGGAAAAGTAGATGATACATTCAAAGATCCTCAGAGTATAGAATGTGTAAGAAAAGTGAATATGATAAGTGAAGATAATTGGAAAAAATGCACAGCAGATAATTTCATCTCTTTACAAGGCCATCTTCTGAAATACCCACTCGCAATTGATCTCACAGGAAAAGTAACCCCTTTGCCTGGACTCGATATCTTTCCTGATGTTGGTGGTAAAATTCTTGGTACTCGAACCAATCTTCCTGATGTTCTCACCACATAGTTCTATTTTAATATTATCTTCAATACTAAATTGTGCAAAGTGTATTCTTTTGTTTACTATATACAAAATTTATAACTATTACTTTTCTTTTGGTTTTTACATATTTATATTAAATTATTTAAGGAAAAATAGAATTTTTCTTTCTTTATTTATTTTTGGTGTCATGCTGCGAGGGGTTAATGCAACGATATGATCTTTAGTGCTAAAGCATGTGGGAGGTGCATCCGTTAAGGACTATATGCATATCGCTTGTTGTAACTTTCTCAACAAGATCATTTCTGAAGATAATTGCTAATCAGCTTAAAGCTATTCTTCCTACAACGACTGAGCTCAATCAATCTGCCTTTGTCTATGGACCGGTTGTTGTTGGAGAATATCTTGCTAGCTACGGACCTAGTAAAGGATTATCACAATGATTATCTCTCTCCCGTTGTGCAATCAAGTTTGACATATCAAGTTTTACATATCGACTCTCCGTGCCATGAATTTTACAGAACAGTACTTATTCGATAGATTTATCTATGTATATCCACCGCCTCGTTTTTTAGTCTCAGTAAATAGTGAACTTGAGGGATTTTTCACAAATGAAAGAGGTATTGACAAGCTTGTTTACTCTCACCAAATATATATGTCATTGCAAGTAATGTTCTCTCAAGGATGTTGAATAAAGCGGTGGGTGAAGGTCTTTTTGGATTTCATCCCAAATATCAACGTGTCGGAGTTACCCACCTTAATTTTGCTGACGATATATTGGTTTTCTTAGATGGTTTACCGTCTTCAAACAATGGTAAATCAGTCATTGGGAGCATCTCAAAATTTTGGTGTTCCATTTTCTGTCATCCTCATTGATTTCTGGATACAATTGAAAGTCTTTGTGGTGCATTTTTGTGGTATGGGTCCCCTAATATACATGAGAAAGCCAAAATTTCAAGGGAGGAGGGGATTTTTCCAGTGAAGGAGGGCGGTAGGTGTTCGTAGACTCTGCGATTCTTCTTTTGCTTTTGCTTTAAGTCTTATATGGTGTCTCTTTACAAACTCGGGTTCTCTTTGGGTTGCTTGGACGAGAGAGTATCTTTTGAAGCAGCATTCATTTTGGGAAGTAAGAAGTGGAGCTTTGGGTTTTCTTGGATATGGAAAAATTAGTGAAGGTTCGTGATCAGGCTGCAAAATTAATTCGTACGGAGATACATAATGGTCTTAATACTAAGTTCTGGTCGGCTGGATGGTTTCCTGCAGGTCGGCTGTTCAAGGTTTCCGGTGAATCAGGTCCTAGGAACCTGGGGGTTAAACTTAATAGCTCTGTCTTAAAAGAAGCTAATGGAAATACATAGTTAATTCGGAGATGTCGTCGTCACCGCGTGAGATTGAGGCTTTTCTTCACACTGTTCTGGTTCATAATACTGATGCACGTCCAGAGATTCCCTTATGGCATCACTCCTCAACTGAATTCAAGACTACATTCTCGGCAAGACACATGTGGAATCAGATACGGTAAAAAAAGCCTATTGTATCATGGCAAAAATTCGTATGGTTTCCTCAAGCGATTCCCTGATACTCATTCATAGTTTGGCTTGCGGTTAGAGATTTCCTAGAGTCTGGGGCGATTTCCAACCATGCATTAACTCTGGGCTGGTATGAGACAGTGCGTTCTCTGATTTCTTCTCGGCTCAACCTCTTGGATAAGACTCTCTTTCGTATAGTTTTCCAAACATTGGTCTATTTTATATGGAGAGAAAGAAATTGGCACCATCACCAACATGGATCTGATACGACCCTAGGAGGCTCCAAAGACATAGACCATGGAGTTGGCACTATCAAGGAAGAAATGATCAAACATGGAGCAAAGAATGCTTTGGAGGAGCTATTTGGGTCAAAGACTTGGTTCTGGACAAGGAAGTTCACAAAGAATTTAGAGTTTCACTCCATCTATAATCTCAGGTCCACATTGGTCATAGTACATGTTTGAGAAGGCTAGTGCATGACTATATGATCCACTCACACTATTTTTCCCTTATCTCGGTTTTATCCTATTGGGTTTTCCAAGTAAGATTTTTAATGAGGCTTGTGGCTCATAAGTTTATCTTTGCCAGCTCTAGTCTGATCCACATCATGCCCATTTAGAAGAAATTTTGGGCGTTGTTTATCTCTTATCTCTTTATATTTCAAATTTGAACTCGTGTTTTTATTTTGCATGGTCTTTGCGTGAGTTTACAAGGCATGTCTCGTAACTCTATGTCATTTATGTCTCTTCTTCTTCTCCTCTTCGTCTCCACCTTCTTTATATTGTGGTGAGACCAACTCTGTAACTCATATATCTTTTTAATCAAAATCTCTTTTAAACATAGATCATTGTTCTCAATTTCGTGTGATTCAAAACCAGAACTCTTAGTCTCATCAAGTGGTGTTTCCGCAACCTCTTGTGTCGACATTCAATCCATTACATCTCTATGTACTTGTTAATCAGATCTAGAACCATCTCATGATTATCCTAACCCCTCAGTACCGGTTTTGGGTTGCGATCTCTCACATAGGTTGTATCAAGTGGAATCAGAGCAACATCGAGAAGTTAAGTAATTTTTTTTGAACTTATTCAAATTTTCATAAACTATTGGCTTGTGATAAAATCGTAAAATCAATTGCATCTCAACCAAGGACGAGTCTAGCATTTGTTAAAACTGATTCTGGAATTTCTGGATGTATTTTGATAATTTCTCGAGATTGATTTCGTTGAACAGTCACGATTAAGGTTCTTCGGCATATGAGGAGTCATTTTCATGTTTTGCTTGTTTGATCACGATTTATTTCAAAGGAACTCTTTACTGGGTTTGTTTTATGTTGATATTCAGGCAGATATGGCCGATCAAGATGAGGAAACACATCCCAACCGAGACAACTCTCTAATTGAAGCGATAACAGCAAGGTTCAATCAAATGTTGCATGAGAATTTCAAATCATTTCGACCAAAACCTGCACCACATCTATAAATTATCTTGTGTATCTAACCTTGCACCAGTGCCACCGAGTGAGCTTAACAAATTTTTGCAGGATGTGTCTTT
Organism: Cardamine occulta; assembly: GCA_028015245.1. Lineage (NCBI taxonomy): Eukaryota > Viridiplantae > Streptophyta > Magnoliopsida > Brassicales > Brassicaceae > Cardamine > Cardamine occulta. Next base: position 15,802,058 of record CM051363.1, on the reverse strand, counting down.
AGGAAATAACCCATGGAGTCTACAGTTTGATGACTCCTACCAATTGATATATCATAATTTTTACGGTTTTTAACTATGAAATAAGTTGTGTTTTAAGAGTATTTTCGGTATTTTTTGAGTCTTTTGAGTCTTAAAAGGTTCAAGTACGAGATGGGCTGTGTTGAGGCATATTTGGAGCACTTTGGAGCACATGGAGCTTTGTAGCTGAGAAGAGCAACTCGGACACCATCTTTGGAGATGGTGTCGATCGATGCCACCCAACGGTGTCGGTCGACACCGATCGCGGGCAAAAAGTTATCTCTATTTTTTAACAAGTTTTAAAGAATTGCAAATTTCCCCAAGAGTTCCACATTTTTGCACAACAAGTCATTTTCGTGTTTTAGATTATATCAAGGTTTTTAGAAGTTATTTTGGATTACGATTTTTCTATCAAGCAACTTTTAGAGAGATTGGCTAGAGAGCTTTTGGAGAGATGAATCAGAACTCACATGTAGAGAGAAGATTTCGAACTCCTTTTATTATTTTGTTGATTCCTTAATGCAATTTTTTCAGTCTATGATTTGTATTTCATTGATTATGTCTGACTAATCTTCTTGTTAGATTTACGGTTTTTCAAGGGTTAGATGGATTGTTCAATTGGGCATTAACTTATTACGGTAATCTTATTAGTTCTTGATCTGGATTTGAATCAGTACTAGTTCTAGATTGATCACTTGGAATTTAGATCTTAGGATATATGATAGACATGAGAATGTTATTGATTTCCCAAAATAATTTTAAATGAACAAAATTACTATTCATAAAGAGATTTGGTTTAGGAATTTTGTGAACATATCATACTCGAGTTTAATGCATGTTTTATTATTTTGAATTTGCAAAGAGATTTGGAATTCTAAAATCTAGGCATAAATAGTCTTTGCAACGAGAGTTTATTGATTTTATTTTCGTGTTATGTGTTCATGAACAGTCCTTAATTGAATTGACTGGTCCACAATTCTTATTTACCTTAAAGAATTTCCCTAAGTCTAGCGCTTTCACCAACTGAATTTACAAACTTATTTCATTTGAATCATTTCTGCTGTCATTTTATTTACATTCATTCTTGTTTGGCTTAATTCAAAACTGATACTATTTTTTGTGAATCTTGAGTGTTTGTGTATTCGATCACTAAGTACTACAATCGATCTCTTAATTTGAGAGAATAGCTCTAGGGTTAATTTGAGCATATCAATTTTTGGTGCCGTTGCCGGGGACTATTTGATTCGCCATTAGATTCAAGTTAGAATTTAGTCTAAGCTTTTCTTTTATTTTGTTACTTACGCGTTCTTTCCTTTTGTTTTCTTGTGTGTTTCAGGTGCATGCATAAGTATGGTACCAGGAGCAATAGGAATCTTCCATTTGTCAATCTTTCTACTCAAGAACTAGCAAAGTTAGAACGAGATAACCAGAAAGCACAGAGGACAGCTGAAATGGATAATCCACTAGTGCTGGTAAGAGATGAGGCTGGAGTTTTATGCGATTCAAAGGGGCAACTGCGCAATGCGCAGGGACGAAAACTTGATACCGATGGAAACGCGATACTGGCCGTTGGTGACGACCAACACCAAGGAGGTGGTGTTGAGCGAAACCAAGTTAACAATGATGGTCCGTAGGGTAACAATGGGATTGGAGCAGGTGATCGGGAAAGGACATTTGCTGACTACAACAGGCTTGATCAGTTATATGCTAACAGGTTTGCTATTCGACCTCCAACATTTCATATGAATGATTTTGAGCTGAAACCCGCATACTACACTCTTGTGGGTCAGCACCCTTTTCATGGTCTTGCCAATGAACACCCGATGGATCACATTGAAAAGTTTGAGGATTTGGCTACAAGCATTAAAGGCAATGGTGTATCCAGTTTTCTGCAAGCTCTTACAATACTCTCTTGTTGGGAAAGCAGCTTATTAGCTTAAGCAGTTGAAGCTGGGATCCTTAACGACTTAAGATGCGACCAAGGTTTTTTTCCAAATCATTTCTACAATGATGCAAGGTCTCAAGATTTAAGAATTAAGATATCCACATTTACTCAAGGGCCAACTGAAACATTCAAGGCAGCTTGTGTGAGATTCAGAGCATATCAGAGAGATTATCCACATCATGGTTTCAGTGAGGTTCAGCTTTTGGGAATCTTCTTCAGAGGATTTGATTGGAGGTACCAAATGGCTATGGATGCTGTGAGCAATGGGAACTTCAACACCAGGTATCCCGAGGATGCTAATGTGCTGAACTTGGCTTCTAGCAATAGTACCAAGAAAGCGGATTTTGATAGGAATAAACAAGCAGCAAACATTGATGGTAATTAGATCGCTGAGGTCAAGGCTAAGTTGGATTCGCTGCACATTCTTCTTGTGGATAAAAAATCAGTTCAGTTTGCTGCAGAGGTTGGGACCTTTGAACCAGAAGAAGAGTTTGTGGAAAAAGATGTACATTACGTCAATGGAGTTGGATATCAGGATCAGAAGTTTTGTAACACACAAGGGTTTTACAGGAGTTTCAATGCCAATGATCAGAGGAGTGCCTACACGGAAAATCAGAATTCTTCTGGATACACGCTAAAACCTGAGTACTAGAAGATCTATCCGAATAGCAGCTTCAGCAGGAACTATAGATCTTCATATTACCAGACACCTATTGCACCAAGTGAGAAGAGTGAGATGAAATCTATGCTTTAGAAAATACTGTAAGTTCAACAAAAGATCACCATCAGTTTCAACAGGAAGATTGATGCATTGTACACTAACTTGAATGGGAAATTTGAACCTTTGAACACCCATGCCAAGAAATTGGATATTCGAGTTGCGCAGACTGTTGGGTCCGAGAAAAGGCAAGATGGATTCCTTCCTGGAAGGACTGAGTCGAACCCCAAGAATTCTTGCAATGTTGTCATGTTGAGGAGTGGTAAAAAGATCAATCATATGCTGAAAAAGGGTTTCACTACAGATGAATTGGTGGAGTTGGAAGAGATAGAGGGTGATGATTTTGGAAACATGATGCCGGTGTCGACCGACACCAATTGTCGGTGTCGCTCGACACCAATGGTAATTCTCGAGAAATCAATTCGTGATGGACAAAAATCAACTGAGCTCGACACAGAGGCGTCAACACCAGAGCTTAGTGTCGACCGACACCAACTTGGGTTTTTTTATAAATCACTTTTTGAAAATCTGTTACTACTTCTTCTACCATTAAAAGCAAACATTCTAAACAATGATGCATATAATGTAACTGTGGATTTGTTTGAATAAATTTAATATTCATACAAAAAAAAATGCTTTAAATGGTTTTCTATTTGGGAAAGAAAGAAAATAGAATAAGTTTCGGAAAAAAAAGGAATATTAACATAAGAATACGTAAATTGTCTTAAGAGTCCAAATACAAGAGCATTGATACATTATTTGTTAAAATGAAAACAGAACCAAAAACAGAGTCATGATGACTGATGACTCATTAGAACAAATTATTTTGCCATACACTGAAAATACAACCATTGAATGCCATATCAACCAGCAGATATATCCTACTAATAATATATATATCTCCGCATACCCATCGCGTCTTATTAAATGTGGCTCCTTGGTGCAAGGACGAGGTGCTCTTTCTTGTGCATTGCAAGTCCGGTCATGACGTCCATCTTTATATCTTCCGGTTTAATCCCTTTAGGTAGACTCCAGTCAAATCTGTAGAGAAGGTTAGCGAAAGGTATCTCTACCATTGCAACCCCAAGATGCATTGCGGGGCACATTCTCCGGCCTGACCCGAAAGGTAGGAGCTCAAAATCTTGCCCCTTGAAGTCCACTCCTTTGAACTCGTTCATGAACCTCTCTGGAATGAACTGATCAGGGTTGTCTCCCCACGCGGCTGTGTCACGAGAAACCGCCCACGCGTTCACCTGAATGATGGTCTTGGCCGGTATATCATAGCCACCAATCTTTGCATCTGCGATGGTTTCTCTGTGTAGAAGAATGGGGATGACTGGTTCGAGCCGAAGAGACTCCTTGATGACGGCCTTTAGGTAAGGAAGATTAGGAATATCTTCTTCCGAGACATATCCTTTGTCACCTACCACATTCCTCACCTCTTCTTGAGCTTTCTTCATCGCTTCAGGGTACTTTATAAGGTAAGTCATGGCCCATACCACCACTGCAGCCGCAGTGTCAGTTCCCGGCACAACAATATCCTGATGAAATAACAACAAAGTTAATATATATTGAGTATAAGTAGGCAGAGATTAAACGTAGGTTTCCCAAATTAAAATGGGGTGGGTTTAAAATTAGTAGGTTTCCCAAATTAACATTCCTTAGAATCAAAAGTTTTTGCAAATAAAGGGTGAGTTAAGTATACGAACCAATATCATGGCCTTGACATTTTCGTGAGTGAATTTGATGGAGAAAGGTTGGTCTTTGTAGATCTGCATCAAAAGATCAATGAAACTCTCTGTCTCGGGTTTAGGGCGGTTAGGGTCAAGAGTCTCGTCGAGGAGTTCTTGAAGGTAAGTGTCGAGCTCCTTGAAAGCTCTCTTGAGACGCGCACTAAGACCAGTGATGTTGTCAACGAACCCAAAATAAGGGAAAAGGTCGGAGAAAAACAGAGTACCCAAAAGGGCTTGAGTCTCGTACAAGATGTTTATGAATCTTTTCATCTCGGTTCCGTACTCATTGTAGCGCTTCCCAAAAGCTTGTCTACAGACGACACAGTTGGTGAAGGACAAGAGAAGCTCACTAAGATCAACAGTCCCTGATTGATCAGCAGCTTTGTAAATCTTATCCATCATTCGGTTGCACTCTTCTTCTCTCACGGGTCGGAAACTTGCAACACGGTTTGGACTGAAGAGGTTAACCATACACATCTTCCTCATCTCACGGTAGTATGCTGTGTACTGTCCGAAACCAAGCTCACGGCCTTGATACGACATCGTTTGTTGACCTTTTAGAAGAGGACGAGCGGTGAAATTGAGGTCTTGGGTCTTGAGAAGCTCTTTAGCTAGCTCAGCGGAGGAGATCACTGCAAGGCGGCGGCCTCCCATTTTCATTGTGAAAATTGGCCCGTATAGCTTGGAAAGACGGAAAAGGAAGTGTTGTGGGTTTGATTTCTCCATCTGGTGGAGGTTTCCGATTATAGGAAGACCTTTCGGACCCGGAGGTAGCCGGAGAGATTTCTTCGTGGTGCCCCGGAGGAAGAAGAAGGCTGCCACGGCGGCCACGGCGGCTACAATCAAGAAGAGATCCATTTTTGACTACTTATTTGTTGTTTTCCGGATATTTTCTTCTAATGCAACTGGTATGGTTATTATATAGGAGGATAAGAAGTCGTCGCTTATTTTAGAGTCGTCGCAATATTATTATTATTGGCTGGTTGGTTGGTTATATTTGTTTTGTTTTTGAAATTTGACCGGTGACAGAACTTGCGTTGTTTTTAAAACGTGATTTTAGTAGGTGAACTGGCTTCGTATGTATAGTGAAACACGAAATATTAAAATATTGGAGACTGAAGCAAGAAGAATATCTAAAGTGAGTAAATCAAATTTCAGCAACCAAAAAAAAGAAAGTAAATAATTCAAAAGTTGTTTTCTGCTTATTTTCTATAGTTGTATATATTGAAATTAGTTAACAATAGCTACTTTACGGTTAAAATTTGTATGTATTTTAGATGCTTTAAATGTCTTTGGCATATATTAATAAATATTTAAAACACTTAATACAGTGCCTCTATAAATTAATATTCAATTAATTAAAAAATATTTTCCGATCCTAAGTTTCAACTAAGCCGAGCGAGGTGAAGCGAACCCAGCCAATCAGTCAAGTCGGGGCAAGCTAAGGCGTCTTGTACTCAGGACTAGGGCAAAGGAAGTCAGATGTAGCATTAACTCCACTTGTTGGTTTCCCCAACTTGCTTGATTAACGGGCATTTTCGGAGACTAACCCCGGTCAGTGTAATGATTAACATATAACAAAATAGTATAAAAAAATTAAATATATAATCTTATTAATAATAATATAAATTTAAAAATATAACTAAAGTAATTTAGTAAAATATAACTTTAATGTTGTTTGTTTATTCGTAAAATTGCATTCTTGTCGGAACTCATCTATAATTGTTTTTAGAGCATCAAAACTTATTCCGTTGTCTTCTCGAATTGTATCCAAAGATTGTGAAGAGTTCGAGATGCGATTATTGTTAATTAGCATATTGAAATTTGACTAGAATGATACTAATTTTGAAGTTAATGACTAAAATAATATCCTAAAAAAAGTTTACTAGTCTAATACTAATCTTTGGTTAAAAGATAAAAATGTCGTTATTGTTTAAATTTGGAAAATAGAATTAGTAAAATTAGAAATATTAAAATTTAATGATAAAGAAAAAACAAATCACTTTAATATGAAAAAAATAAAAATAAAAACATAAAGAAAAGAAAAAAATCAGTTTAATGTAAATAAAAAAACAATTCACTAATAATCGGGATTCAACCCGATTTTCAATCTCTTTCAACATTTTTTTCTGAAAGAGATTCTTTGCCAACATGTAACTCAACTCAACATTGCATACTCTCTTATCCAACCCAAAATCTTCATACACCATTTCAATGAATTCATCAAAAATGATTTTTGTATTACCTTGCAGAATTCGAGAACCACTCTTGCTATCAACAACAAACAACCATCTATTATTTGCAAACATCCATTTTCCAGATACAAGTATGATGCGCTCCATGATAAGCAAATACAGAAAGAATAAGATTGAATATCATGAGAAAGAATAACTCGGAGGTGAGGGTTGAAAACTAAAATATTGTTTTGAGAAGAATACGATGGAGGCATCCCAAAACCCTAACTTATTCAGTTACGTTTAAAAAAATATATATTCTATTTTCGTCATTAGTTAAGAAAATTTTGACAAAATCTGTGATAACGCACATGGTAAAACAGTAACATAGCGTCAAAAAATCTACGACATTAAGTCTGCAGCCACTAAATATACCATTCTAGTAAATTTAATCTTTGCGGTAAAGGGAATTGCGCCAAATCTTTTACGTAAAAAAAGATTTAAAACTCTGCGATAACTAAAATTAACAAAAATAAAATCTGCAATAACCAAAATATTAATCTAGTAATTAAACTTTGGCAAAAAAATCTACGGCCACTTGAATGTGAAATCAAGCTCTGCCATAATTAAATTTAAAAATCTACGGTAAAAAAATAAGTCTACAAAATAAATCTACGGTAGAATATTAAATCTACTATACAAATTCTTACAGTTTAGAAAAATGAGAAAATCTATTGTCTCTATCCTAATATTCGTTAAAAAATCTATGGAGAGCTAAATTATCTCGATGAATTTAAAAATCTACTACCACCAAGACTTAGAACTCTACGGTTAAAAAAAATCTACAAGACAAATTTACGACAAAACGAAAAATCTACCAAATCAAAAAATCTGCCATAACGTAGAACCATAGATTTATTTCGCAGATTTTTCCATCCGCAGTGGCAAAGTTGTAAATAATTTTTTTTTCCTTTTAAAAATCGGAATAATGCTGATGTGGCACTAATTAGTAATGACATTTCTGTAATTATTTTTTTCCTAACACATGGTTTTAAGGATATTTTTGTGATCAAAATGAACTAATCTAATTCTAATTTTTTATATGCTAGATTAGCCAATAAATCTAAATTTAGTATTATTCTAGTAATTTTCCCATTAGGATATTAGTTAGAAAAGTTTATTCTACATTATTTTGTATATTTATCTCATAAGATACGGTTTCACTATTGTATAAATATTATATACATATGTTGAATAAATTATCATGTAAACTAAACTTACATGGTATCAGCCTTGATCTTCTCGATCCTATGTTGGGATTGATCTCACCATCGCATCTTTTACCTTTACAATCTTCAACTCCTCTTCATCTCTGCTTCTTCTCTCACAATATCCTGTTTTCCATTCTATCTACTCTCCTCATCTTTCTCGTTTTTCTCCTCTCTGTTCTCGTTTGCGATGGCCAGTAACACAAACACAACCTCTTCATCTGATAAGCTGGTTGGCATTAGCCAAAATAGAGCTTACATTCCAATCACTCTTGACTTGGATAAGATGAACTAAGATGTGTGGCAAGAACTTTTCGAGACTCATTGCCTAACGTGAGTGATCATCTTGACGGTTCATCTCTCCCCACTTGAGCTACATTGAAACCTTGGAAAGAACGTGACGTTCTCATTAAGATGTGGATCTACAACACCGTCAACGACTCCTTCATGTAAACCATTCTCAAACCAAAAAGCACGGCTCATGAGCTATGGCTTGCCTCTTTCGTGACAACAAAGAGAATTGTGCCTTGCAATTGGAAAATAAGCTTCGAGCCATCACAATTATAGACCTCTCGGTTCAAGCTTATTGCTGAAAGTTGGATAACATATCAGATCTCCTTGCCAATGTGGATTCTCTAGTTTCAGATCGGGCAATAGTGATGCAATGCCTTAAGGGTTTCAATGAAAAATTTGACGGAATACATAACGTAATCCGAATTGATCTCCGTTTCCAAACTTCAACACCACTCAATCCATGCTCTAGACAGAAGATGACCGTCTTTGGAAGTCAATTGGATAAGCCGTCATTCATACCAGTACACCTCTCGCTGAATGTACTCTTCACCTGATGTGGACATCAAATCCAAAGATCCTCTACTTCATCAAGAGGCTCTTAAACATGTCCTTAACTACACAAAACCGCACATGATTAGGCGAATTCATCAAAGACCCGAGTTGCCTTATCTAGACCCGATTGTATTAAACCACCAACAACTCTTTCTCATACTAATGGAGCACGACTTGAAGACCTTCTACACCTACAAGAGACTTCCAATAAGCAAAGGATTCCTCCCCAAGTTGTCTAGATACAAGGAAGCTCACATTTTCCATATTTGGCCAAAATCAGCTATTAAAGCATTTTCAATCAATCCCTTTGATTGATTTCTACATTTATGTTGACTTATTTTTATGTTAGAATATCTTAGGTCATTAGTGATAGATAGCCACAAGCTTATATAATCTCGGCTCATATCATTGTAAAAAGCACCTCTGAATTTGAAAGAAATAAGAAAACTAAGAATTTTCTCACCTTTGAGGCTTTGTTTGCTTGTTTTTTCTATTGTGTGTGATTCTCTTAGAAAGCAAGTGGGATCTCTGTCTTTGTGTGTGATTCACATAGACATTTATTTGTGTTCTTATCACAAAGTCATTATGCAACTTTGTGTGGCGAACTTCGATCCATCTCTTGTTTGTTATCCATCTCATCCATTCATGTAAGTAGAGAGCATTGTACGGCCAGCTTCTTAGACTCCATCTCCTATCACCACACTTTTGGTTCCTATATCATCACCTCTGACTCGCCGCCTAACTCAGAAAACTCAGCTTCGCAACCCTACACGAACAACAACAACAACAACACGAAGCGCGGTAGTAGAGTTGGCGGCTGTAACAATCACTATGGTCGGAACGTCTCCTTCTCAACTGTGCACAATGCCGGTGTAATTAATATGGTCAAATATATCATTAGAGCTATTCTCTCAAATTAAAAGATTAATACAGTACTTAGGGGTCGAATCCACAAGAACTTAAAGGTTTCACGATAGATATTTTCGTTTCAAATTTAGCTAAGCATTTATGAAATAAATTAAATAGCAATGCAAATATAATTATTAAAATCGGTTCGTTAAATCAAGTGGGGGAATTTCAGGTCCAAGGAATTTTTCAGGAAATCAAGTAATGAATATCAATAAATTGGTATAGTCGAATGATGAACAGGTTCTAGAACTCAAATCACGAAGGTATAATAAACCAACTTCCGTTGGTGGAATTAACTATGATTAAAACTTGAGAAAACAAATTCTTTTGTGAATTCTAAATCCTAAACAAGCATTAAGTGCAGGTTCGATATGTTCATAAATTATCTAATCCAAATTCTTTTATAATTATCTAATTTTCTCACCATAGATTTTATCAGATTATAAATCACACTTTCGTGCCAATTTAAAAACCTAAGATCAAGATTATATGTGATCAATTCATAACTAGCTTTAAGAACAAACCTAGGTGAAGAACTATCAAGTTTGAATCCTAACCAATCAACCAATATACCATTCCATGAAATTCCTAATGAGAATCCTAAACCTAACAAGAGATCTACTCACACATATCAATTGAAATCAAATACATGAATAGAATATATATCATATAAATCAAAATAAAGAAATACAAGCAGGGGTTCAAAATATTCTTTCAAGGTGGAACAAACTATCAGATCAGCTCCAAGCTCTCCAAATCTCCAAGTTTTTTGTAAAGCAAAGATGTAAGATAACAAAGTATAAAACCCCCTAATTATAAGTCTAAACATGAGCTAGGGTAGTTTGTAAATAAATGGAACTTCTGGGCAAAAATTGCAAATCTTAAAAAATAATTATTTTTGCCTGTCGACCGATACACATGGCTGTGTCGCTCGATACAGGTGGTCTTGAATGAAACTAATTTTTACTTCTCAGGTACAATGCTCCATGAATGCTCCAAAACTTCCAAATGATCTCAATTGTGTGTAAACCTGTAAAAAACTCGATAGAGAATCGAAAGACACATAAAAGACTCGATTATATACATACATCATGGTTTTAAAACTGGTAAAAACTATGATATATCAGTAATATGTGATGATAAGCATTTGTATGAGTTCAGTTTTGGTTAGGAATGAGTTTTTAATATTAGATTACTCAATGAGTTTATAAATTCCGATATTGGACCCAACAGTTTAATTTCAAAGTAATCTAGGACTTAACCCGTGGTGTACCGCGGGTGGATATATTTTATGTAAACAAATCAGATTCATTTGACTAGTAAAATCTAGGTATGTGCAGTCAGTCAGGTATCATTTCGGTTTTTTTTTCTGGTTTAGAGTTTTAACACCCATTTAGGTATTTATAATTTTTGGTTCGGGTTTAATTTGGTTCCAACAAGGTTTGGGTACCTGAAATATTAGGGAAAACTAAAAATATAGTTAGATTTTCAAAAATATAATTAAGAATTTTGGGGTATTTCAGTTAGTTTGGATATTTTAATTATTTGATCCTAAATAATTGATATTTTTGTGTTTATATTATAGTTTTGGGTAATTGTATTTAATATTTTTTGGTATATAATTATATTTTGAATATTTCGGCTCTCCATTCGGTTTTTTGTTCAGTTTGGTTTTGGTTTCAGTTATTCGGGTATAAAAGTTTAAGACTCAACTAGGCATTTTGTCGGTTCGGGTTCGGGTTCGTTTCCTCTTTTTGAGCCGGGATCGGTTTGGTACGTACTTCGGGTTCATTTTTTCCCAGGTCTAGTAAAATTTGTTTCTTAATTAATTTACGATTTGTTTATATGTGTATAGAATAATTTATATGATTATGTTAGAATGGATACCTTTTTATTAACATATTTTTGGTTAATGATGTAGTTAGAATTTGTTTTCTGTAATTTGGCGTTTATATTAGAAGTATATGTATTTAAATTTCCGAGCAAGAGCCACATCTAAAACGGACCAGATTGTGGCAGGCTTGACAACATGGTTGAACGTCTCATCGCAATCAATACCAAAGTGATGTGATTTGCCATTAGCAACCAATCGCACCTTGTTTCGTGAGAGCTTCCTATCTGCACCAAACTTATTATTAGCAGGCTTAGATACTAACTCAAACGTTCCATATTTAATAAGAGCATGGTATATTCCTCGTTCATCGCTCCATTCCAGTAATGTCCTTTGCAGCCTGCACATGAGAGATAGGAAGAGGAGAGATATTGTCTGTGTGAAGCCAAAGAGGAACATGGGGTTTGGTAATCCCGGTTTCTGACCAAGTGGTAATGGAATGAGTGCGATCTGGTGGCGGAGGAATGCCAGCATGAGGTGCACCGGAAAGGGACGGTGGTGGTGAAATGGGAGGCGGAAGGGAAGGAATAGGAGGTGGGCACGACACAGTAGGAAGAGCTGAGAGGGGAAAAACATCTTCGACAAATCTGAGATGGCGAGTGATGATAATTTTCTGTGTGGAGATGTCTAAGCAGCGATACTGCCGATGATTGGATTACATTTGTTTGTAGAGGTTGCCAATGTGTTGGGATAAGAGAGACAACCAAAGACACACAAAAGATAATAAAAATGCAGTTTGTTAAAAAGCCTAGAAAAAGGAGAAGATTATAAGAATTACCTTTTATCAAAAAAAAAAAAAAAAAAAGGAGAAGATTATGAATAGAAGGAAGCCATACGGGTTAAACACAACGCAATAATGATTATCCATGACAAACGGTAAACAGAGACAAGGTTTTTTATTACAGAGACAAAGTTATATTTGAACTTATATAAGGTGAAGAAAGAGTAGATGTCGGAAAACGACGGAATGAATCATAGAAGATGACGAGAGAATTGTAATGAAACATGTGAAATTTTTGTATTAACCTTTGAAAAAATAATGTACATGACTAATGTAGATTTTTTTTCAAATTCGAAGGATCATACTTATACTAAGAAATTGCATTGATAAAATTTTTAAATTACAATGATCCAAATAAATGACTTCTATTAATCCCAACAAGTTTAGATGATCCGAATAAAAGAGAAAATGACATAATTCAAGAAACGAAACTAAAAGCCATTAATAACAAAAGCAAGGAAAGAAAACACAAGAATTTCAAATTAGAGAAACAATTGAGACCTCGAGATGAGATCACTTCAAACTATATTATTACCACATCATATCTCATTATAACCTCACAAGTCTTCACAAGAGTAACATATACCTGTATGACTTTCAAGTAAGCTTGTTTGTCTTCCTTACAAAGGCCTAGTATGTCGTCCTCTTGCCCGGCCACATAAACGCGAGTTCTTAGGGATAGGGTATTCGTCTCTCAAAGAAGCGGATGTCGTAAAGACACGTAAGTATAACTGTTGTCCCAAGTACTGTCTTGCCCAAAACTCTGATCTTAGGTTCCACATTCCAACGTTGTCTAATGCAATATAAATAGCTGTCCATGAATTTGGGTACACCTGAATATCCACAAATGTAAATCATGTTTCTAATTAGATCCATTAAAGTTTTATATATATATATATATATATATGTTGGATTGATGAGTAAGAATGAAGAAGAATGTTCTCACTTGGACAGTGGAACGTGAAACTGCATCACGTAGATTGTACTCATTTCTGCTCCCTGTCGTCCACTGTCCACCATCCATCCTACATTTATTCCGATCACAACACATTTTGTCAAAATTGAACTCTAATGTTTTAAAGAAATATCAATAAAGTGTGTGAAGAGTCATATACCCGACAACCCAGAAGGAGTAACCATTGAGATGCCAACTTTGGACAATATCTTCTTTATTCTCGAATATAATCTCGATAAAAGTTCGGTAGTCGACTTGCAAAACAGAGGTGTCTTGGTATAAACCTCCACCTGTGGGCTTATCTGAGATGCTGTTGACCTTATAGACACCACTTATCTTGAAGAAGTCGGCAAGTTTTAGAGGTGTGTCCGCAGGCACAAACGAAACACTATTGACACCGTATCGTTGTTTGCCATTTATCTGCCCGGCTGAACTACCAAATACAATAGTCCTAATAAGGGGTATTAGACCATAATGGTATGAGCCTTGCGGGTTTGGTCTTGGTCCACTAGCAGTCAAGTTCGTCCTACCAAAAAACATATACCAAATTCATAACCATAACCCTATAACCATTATAAAGAAAAACACTTAGCCACCTATGAAAGTAAAGAGTACTTGATGGCACGTGCTTGGCTCAAGGACCAATCGATTTGAATGGTGGGACCACCGGGTACTGGACCAGAAACAGGAGTAGACGAGCCACTGTAGCGGAGAACACCGGTGGTTGTAATGATTTTATCGGTGAACCGAGAGGAAACAACCACGTAATAGTCACGAGGAGATTGGTCAGCAGTAATGAGAACGGAGTAAGACTGGCCAACATGAACGTCGAGGTAGGAAAACATGGTTTGAAGTGTATGTGTTCCTTCCACTTCCACAAGCTTCATTTTGTGGTTTTGGATTCTGAAGTTTAGAGAATTTTGTAGTCCAACGTTTGATATTCTCAATCTGTATGTTTTCCCTAAAATTACACCCACACAGACAAATAAATACGTTAAACGGACAAAAAAGATATACTAGTAGACAAAAAATCCTCAACACACAAGATTTGGGATGCTATAAATTTTGTATTTGTGACTTGACATTTAATATTTAGAAAGATCTTTTTTTGATGATAAATAATAAAACTCTAGATGAATTTATTTATACAAACAATACACATAAATTTAAAATTATTATTAATGATCTCATTTATCGCATTTTAACATCCTAAGACTGTCAAAATGAAAAAATGTAAGCTATTTTGATGACAAAGTTATATAGAGAATTTTGTAATCCAACGTTTGATATCCTTAACCTATATGTTTTCCCTATAACATCGACATACACAAAAAAAAAATGATTTTAATAAATATGTTGAACAAACAAAAGATAGGAAGTAGACAGATATTAAATGCAAACACACCTTGCTCAACGTTTATGGTAGCACCATTGCTGCGGCCGTTTATAAGAATACCATCAGGCGATGGTAGTTTTTTTCCTCTGTCAAGACGAGACCTCAAGTCCTGATGAAGAACATTAATACATTAAAATCGCTACGAAAATAGCGTTTGCATGAAGTCGGTAATAGAACATTTGTCCCACCCAAAAAAAAAAACAAAACATTTGTCCCATTCGTTACTAATTAGTTTTGAATTAAAAACTCATGAAACTTAACATCAGAAAAATGTAAATGGTTATGGGATATTTTTATTACCGTGTGATTAGATTTGTACCAATCACCGATGAGGACAGTGTAATCTCCAGATGGGTCAGCGAATGGAACTGGAATTCCCGGACGGCTAAGGATTCTGATGCCTCCGAACCCACCTGCCGCTTTGTGAAATGCAAGGGATGGGAAATAGTAGAAGCTTCCAATTTGGTCTTTCACTTGTAGTATGTATGTGTAGTTGCTTCTTGGTGGAATAGGACATGTGGTTCCGTACATTCCATCAACATAAGAATTTCTCCTGTTTTGTACTCCGTTCCTGACCATCCATTTTTTTACTATTAAATAACAACCAAGTTACATAATTCTTTTTTTTTTTTTACCAATTCTTTTTCCTTTTCTCTTAGGTCATTTGTTAAAAGTTAAAACATACTCCGTTAAAAATAAAAATAAAAAACCTCTACATTATATCAATGTGCATATTAGTTATTAAATAATACAACCCTTGGAGACTTTTCTTATTGGGTTGTAAAAATGTCATGACTATGGTCTAGTTAGTGGATAGGGGTGGGGCCGTTCTAATAGAATGACAACGTAAATTCGACGACAGCGCCGATATTGTTCACCGAAAGGGGTGGTCCGGGTGGGTGACAGCTAGTAAATTGAGGCGCCACGTGGCAATATGTCGACAACATAATTGCACTGTTATAATTGTTGTGCATCATACAAATCATATCATATCAGTATCAAAACATATAGTTTAGTTGTCCATCAAAATATATTCTTTCGATTTTATTATATTAGATTATTTTATTATATTAAATATTTTAGAGTTTTTTTAATTTTATTTTTCAAATGCCTATCAAAAACTAAATTTTATGATCATGAATTTTTTAGTATTTTGTAATATTAGTTCAACAGTTAACAGTTTGTGTCTAATATAGAAATAAACAAACGAACATTATAGTTTTGTTTTTACAATCAATACATATAATGCTTCATTTTTTGTGTTTATTTGTTGTTCAATTATGTTGGCTTCCATGTAAAGCTATAGGTGCACACTTAGACTAACTTAAAAAAAAAAGTTAAGAAATCAATTATGTTGGCTTCCATGTAAAGCTATAAGTGCACACTTAGACTAACATAAAAAAAAAAAGTTTAAGAAATCAACATTTTCTATTTACTTCCATCCAATTACGCATTAGCATTAAATGTATAGGACCGGATAATAGCGGATTACAGTAGTTTAATAGTTTGACTATTAAAAATTATTACATAAAGTATATCCGTATATAGAAGTGTTGGATAATAGTGGGTAATAATAGAGTTAGATAGTTAAAACGATTTTCCAAACAGGTAATAGAATTTATTAAATTTTTAGATCATTTATAGAAAATGTTGGGAACAAAATGATTTTTATGAATACTTTTATTAATTTCGAATAACTTTAACTATATCAAAGAACATATAAATAATTTATAAAATTTTAAGAAATTATAATTATCCAAATAGGTAATTCAGATATCATAAATAATTATTACAATACATGATTTTATCCATGATTCTCAATAATGGTAATTGACTATTAGACAAGTAAAGATCTATTTTGAGACCGGTATTTTAATAGTTTTGGGTAATATTTAAAAATATTTGGTAAAGCCTGATAGTTACTCTGCAGAGTCTGCTAGTTTATATGATGACTGGTATCCACATAGGTAATTCAGGTATCATAGATAATTTCGTAAAGTCTGATAGTTATTCCGCAGAATCTGCTAGTTTTCCAGATTTTTAATAGATTCTGCGAACATCTAACAAATTTTGATAATATTTGGAAAACTTTTGTAATAATTTTTAAGTTTTTTTAACTTTATTTTTAACTTAATCAAATATTTTAAGTAAAAAAATATATTGAAAAATACAACTTTAATTATAAATGAATTAAATGATAATTTACTAAGAATTTCTTTCCAAAAATATTAATTAGTTAGAAAGGATAATTTTGGTATTATAGATATAAAATAAGTTTAAACTAGTTTTTACTTTTCTTTTTTACTAATGTTAAAATGATTTAATATACAAGAATTTAGTTACATGACAGCACTGATATCAAATTATCAATTTTGAAACATTCATTTACCATATTTTTTAAACAATTAAAATGACAATTTTGGAATTATGAATTTTTTTAGAGAATAAGTTATGTAGGCAATAAAAATAAAAGAAGTTATACTACTTATTGAAAAGAAAAAGTAAGTTATAGTAGACTAATTTCTCTAATATCTACAACTATATTATATCTTAAATTTAAATATCAAATTTATATTATATATATAATTCTGTACGTATTTACCGGTCTGATCCTAGTCATTATATTACTGCCGCTAACAAATGGCAAAACTTATCTTTGATTAGTGTTTCAAAGATCATTTCTAATATATTACTTCATTTTTACTTTAAAATAGAGTAACTTCAAAATAGAGTTGAATTGTATTCTAATCTTATTATAAAATAGAGTTAAAAATATTGTAATGAGTAAAAAATGAAATGGAAAATGGGATAATAATCCTACGTTTTACTCTATAGTTGGAAATAGAGTAGAGTTGGAACAAATTTTACTCCAAAATGGAATATGGAATATGAAATGTGGGATATGATTGGAGATTGTCTAAAAGCATCTCCAACCATATACACCATTTTGGTGTTGAAATCACACTATTTTAGTATAATTTTAACAATAAAAAATTTATTTTCTCCAACCACAACACTAAAAATCATACTAAAACTAATATTATATATCATTTTATTATTATAATAAATATTTATTTTTAATATTTAATAGTTTTGATTAATATTTTTATTATGTAATTAGATTACATCAAAAAAATATCACCTTAAAAATATTTATTATTTTCTCATTTTATATTTATTTTATTTTATTAATAAAATAAGTGAATAATGTTTAACATTGTGAATAGTGTTACACCAAATTTGTATAATACTGTAGCATCATAATAAAATAGTATAACTTTTGCAGATGATTTTTGTATAAAAATTATAATAAAATAGTGTTTTGCAATTCAATCGAAGATGAGACGGTGTGATGGAAACTGTTTTAGTACGCTTATTCCACTAATTTTAGTGATGTATGCTATGAGTTATTATGGACCATTTCCACTAGCCCCAAGTCTACTACATTCAACACAGTCACATGCCTTAGCTTTCGTAATAGCACACTTTCACACAAATATTCGTTTATTTAATTCTTTCTGTTTTACCGTCGGTATACGATTAATATTTTCTTTTAAAAGTACCATCTTACATTTTTTTTTTTGATATAAGAAATCATCTTATAATCTTACATCCTTTTATAGTGAATTTTCAAACAAAATTTACCTTTCACTTAGACTTAAGAGATTTAAAAATATTATCATAAGCATAGATTTATTTGAATACTGAAAAACTAATTATGCTTTAATCGTGTAAAATATTAAAAGAACACTTCTGTGTATCTATTTTTCATGAATATTCTACCCGTGATTTCACAATAAGAAATCACACGTCTCAATCCCAAAAATTGAATATTGTTACGCAGATCTAATTAAATCGATGATAGTAGAGAATTCTAACAAAGACTGACAAGACAACTTTCATTTGGTTTAGGTTATTTTCAAATAAACTCGAACAATATAGATCATAAAAGGCCAAAAAACAACAAACAAACAAAGTTTTTTTTTTTACTTTTTTTTTTAACATCTTTCAGACCTAAATCTGTTCTTAGAGACTTTCTGTGTCATAAATTAATATATAAAAAAACCTTTAAGGGCGAAAAATAATAAATAAATAAGTAACTCTCTACAAGTCAACAGTGTAAAACCACATAAGGTGAAGAGGAAAAAAGTAATAATTCCAAATAAGGGAAAAAAATGTTACCATGAGATTAAGAAAGGCTCGTCTAAGCTGTTGTGTACGTTAATGATAAGATTGTCGTTTGTCACACTGTGAATGTCCGGTCCCGGAAATTGCCCATTAATCAATATTCCCTATATTTTTCGCACGAATTAAAAAAAAAAACAATTAGTGTTAGTATAAATACATAAAATAGTAACAAAATAAAATAAAATAGTAACGTATTCATAAACAATTGATTTGCAATATTAAACCAATCATTATCAAATTAAACTTATACGAACAAAAGTCTTTAGGAAGACATATATTTCTGAAGAAATATAACAACTAATAATATGCAGTCTCTGTTCTACGTAAATAGATTAACCAAAGAGTTTAATTTTTTTTTTGTTATAATGTTTCTAAATAAAAACAACTAAGATCATCAATTGAGTCTATTCACCGGATCTAACCTTCGCGATAACAAAAACAACAAAAAAGAAGGTTTTCATGAACAATTGATTTGCTCTATAAGCAAATCATTATCAAAATGATACAATTAGCAAATGTTAGGAAGATATATCTTTTATTTTCCGAAAAGTTCAAAAAATAAAATGTTTTTTTAAAAAGAGAGTTAACTAACTGGGAATGAAATGAGGGTTAGAGTAGACCTGTTGACGAACACCAAGCGGATAAATGTCGCCATATGTTACATTCCAATCAAAAAATCGGTAAGGACTCTCGGCGGTGACGGTGGCTAAGAATGATATGCAGAGTAATAGGGCGGAGCTTGCGGATCTGCCTACCGCCATACTTTTTAATGGAGAGAGAATGTGAGAGTGAGGAAGAAAGAGAGACTGAGGGATATGAGTAGACACACACTGAGTTATGTAAAATTTAAGTGCGTCGAGGGGTTTCCTAAACTTGGCCCAACAAAGAAAAAGTATATTTGAATATTTTGAAGAATTTACTGCGTTGACTTAGAACACAAAGAAGGATTGAATTCTTATTTTTAACTAATTAATCCAAGTTTAAATTAATTTCTTCGTAAAATAGCATTGACCCTTTTTACAGCTATGGTTAAGAATTTTATTAGCTAGTAATTTTTTGTTCATGATAAATAGTGATAATATCTTTATAATTAGTCGTTTGTTATAATGTATGTAGTCGATGATATGATGTGAGTTCAAATTTCTGTTACATACATGTGTTTGTAAATGATAGGGAAACTAATTAGGGTAAAATATTAAGTTCTAAAACAAAAACTGTTTTATTTTAAAGGAAAAATTAGTGTCGGTGGAAATTGGCGAGTCTCTCGGTGTGGATCTGTTTCCTTCCATGTGGTTTCGTTGGCAATTTTTATTTTTCAGACAAGAAAAAACCTTTAATTATTCTAATAAAAACAATTTTTAAAAGCTTGATAGCATTACCTGCTTACTACTACTAGTCGGTGGATTTAAATGTTTCGAGTCTCTTGAATTTGCGCATGTGCTTTGCTTAAACTACTGTGGCTGTATTCCTCTCCGTTTAAAGGGTCGGTACATATAGTATTATCATCTAAGTAATAATTAAAAAAAACAAGTCAAATAGGTGGTGGATAGTGGTAATATAAGGGAGTTGATTTTTTTGTGCTCCGAATTCAAACTTTTTCTGGTACGCAGAAGTATTATTTAAATATGAATATACTAAATACTAGTCCCATGGTTTATCGAAAATAATAATAATAATAATAATAATAATAATAAAAAGTAGTAATACCTCTGTTTCTCAAAAGAGAGTTATTAGAACTAAATTACTATTATAAAAATATGACAGTTTATATTTTTAATGTGATATTTTTTTAAAAGCATAATGTATTCTCTATTCAAATTTTTAATTCAAGTCTGTATAATGGTAGATTTTTATAATCAAAAGTTTTCTTAATTTAAAAAACAGAGAGTATATTTAATGGTGGACTTAAAACAAAATTTTGACTGAATCTTTTATAATTTATATAATATTAAAGTTTTCTCTTCATATAGGGTGTCCACATCATCATTATTATAAAATCCAAACTTATAAAATTTTAAACCTTAAACATATAAAACATATAAATTTCTAAACTTAAACTGCCATAAATTTATATGTTTATATAAGTTTTTAAACCTATTAAAATATACATTTATATAAACATATGTTTATTGCATACAAGTTTAAGGTTTATAAGTTTAAATGTTGAACAATACTTGAGTTTACTCTTAGGGGTAAATCCTTATATTCACCTCTTCTAAATATGTCTATAAGATTATGCAACCTAAGATTTTGAGAAAAAATAATAAATAAAAAGAATTAAACAAATTAAAAATTTAAGAAACGTTTAGTGCTCCACTTTTCCATATATATAATTTTACCAATATATTTAGATTAGGGTTTTGGTGTGTCAACTGTGAGCTAATTTGTTGTTCATCAATACATGTAATTTGTTGTTCTTGTTTACTTTTTCTTCTTATGTTGGAAATAAAAAAAAACTCTGTTTTTGTTATGGAAAATGATTATTCATTAGTATAGGATAAGATCAATTGTATTTTCTTAATGGCTAAGTTATTTGGTGAGCAAGATTAGTATTAGTATATAAATACATAGTTTCACTTGATGTAATGAGATACAACAACACAGTAATAAAACTTCATTTCATTTGCTTCTTCCTCCCACATCACTTTGCTCTTCTTTTATAATTCTTGCATGTGATCATATATATGTATATATATAATATACATATATTTTTTATTTTATTTTATTACTTACAAGACGTTATCGGCACAAATAAGCTTTTAAGCCGATTATGTCTATACCGTTTCAGATCCAACAAAGTAAAATACATATTTTGTTATTTTAATATATAAATTTATATTTATTTAATATAAATTTATAGACATCGTGAAACTATGACTTATCCTGATAAATCGTAATATATAATAGACTCTGCCTCATTTGCAATAAATTAGAAAGCTATGTCTTTTAATCGTAATATATGGTAGGCTATGCCTCTTTTACGATAAAATAAAAGGTCATATATTTTTTTAAATTGATCATTATATATGGTAGGTTTTGCCTTCTTCTCGATCAAATGGAAAATTATGTCTCTTTAGGTATATGAAAGTCAAGCTTTATGAATTCTTTTAGAGAAGGCTATGCCTCCTGAATTCTTACAGAGAAAAGCTATGACTCTTATTTTATATTTTTATATCAAGTTTAAAGACATTGAAATATGTTTAAAATTTTTTTGTTTCTCATATTGAGAATTTATAAGACACATGCCAAGATATAATTATTAGACAGTGCAAAACATGAAAAGTTAGATGAGTAAGTCTCTCAACTTTTAAAGGTATAAATTTAACAATCGATGATGTCTTGTGTTCTCCAAAAGTCTCGAAGATACTTGTTAAAGTTTCAAAGTTTCAAAGATATTTTATCTTATTGATAATCATACAGAGACTATGAATAAGAATAACACTGATGATCTTTGCATCATATTGGAGAGAACACATATTTTGGGAAGAATTTCCCATGTTGTTCTCCGCATTATATTGTATATATATATATATATATGATTACATCATATATTATAGTAAACTTGAAGTTTAGTTGTTCATTTGAAATTTTGAATAAAAAATTTGGACATCTTGGTTCAGTCATGATGCAAAAAATTTATGCAGTCATTCATTGGAGAACCATAAAGATTTCTTAATATGATGAGTTTACATGTGATGCATGTTTTCAAAGAAAACTCATAATTCGACTATCTCTAGTAAAAATTGGGAATGAATCTCTAGTATTCTTATAGAGAATACATGATGATATATATGAAAATAGTCATCCTTTATGCGGACCGTTTTGATAATTTATATTATTAGTTGACGCATCTAATAGATAGCTTTGTGTGTGTTTGTTGACTACACAAAATACGGTTTTCGCAAGATTCATTATCCAAATAATCAGATTGAGAGCATAATTTCCTGATTATGCCATAAATAATGTTAAGGCTTGATAACGTTAGTGAATTCACTTCCCAAGCCTTTAAAGACATTTATGTCAATGAGAATCGATGTTAAACATCTAGTTTCTCATGTTCAAAATGGCATGATTGAGTGTTTAATAAAATGGCCGAGAGTTAAATAAATGTTGTATCAAATGTTTGACCACAATGGAGACATGCATGTACATGATTATATCATGCAAAAATAAAAATGGCATAAATGATAGTAAACATGAAGTTTGCTAATGTTTTAAGCATAACATAACCAGTTTTGTCATCCCGGTCATTCAATGATATCAAAAATCATTGAAAATTTATGCTGAATAACCAGAAATTTCTTTTTCAAGTCTTGCATGCATAGCATTTATACATTGAAGGTAACATTTAATTTAATTTACATTAAAGTTATATAAAATTCATGTTATATTTCATTTGAATTTATATATTATTTATGGTTTTGAAGGTTATATCTCCTCCTTGATTTCATAGTAGGCTATGCCTTATGAATCATATGGCTTTAAGGCAAATCACCATTTTTAATTAAACAAGCTCAACCTCCAAATCATATTCTTATTTATAACCGATCTAAAATTAAGAATAGGTCCAAGATAAATGGATAAAAAAAACCATCATCTTGAAAAAGAGTATTAAGGGTCCCATAGAATTTTATGCATAATACTTTACTCAAAATGGATAGTTATATATGTTAATGATCCTAGTGTGATTCAGTTGGAGATGAATATACTAGAAGAGTTATCATCTCCAGGGAGAGAATTAAAAAATCTCACATTGACCATAAGATGATAATTTTGGCGAGTTTATATCTCAAAATCTATCACTTATTGTATGTCGATTAGAATAAATTGAGGCATCCATAAGACGATGTCCACACTAAAAATGAGCTTTGATGAATCGTTCATAAACCAAATCCAAAGGATTGCAAAACAATATATGGTGAAATTTAATTTCCATATGTTGACATGGAACATGCATTTTTGCATGTAACAATGATTTTACATATAAAGCCAACATGTTATAATAAACATCTTCCATGTAATTCATTCATGGTTAGAAATTTGATATTTCTTCCCTTTGATAGTTTGGTTTTCCTGCAGTAGCTCCACTTCCATAACTAGGTCTGGTGTTGGCTGAGCTGAATCTATAGTTGGTTTTAGAACCGCTCCTTCTCTTAAGTTGTTGCTCGACCAAAATAGCTTTGTATAGCATTTCTTCTAAATCAACATAGTGTTGCATTTCTAATATGTCCTGTACATCTCTGTTCAAACCACCCAGGAACCTTGATATAGTGGCTTCACTATCTTCAGATACATCAGCATGAATCATATGAGTTTCTAGCTCTTGATAGTAGTCTTCTACGCTGCGATTTCCTTGAGTAAGTGTTCTGAGCTTGTTGTACAGTTCTCGGTGGTGATAGCTGGGAACAAACCTCTTTCTCATTATAGTTTTTATTTATGTCCAAGTTTCCACCGGATATTCTCCATTACGCATCGAGAAGTAACTAGCTGATCCCACCAGCTAAGGGTGTACTCATAGAATTCAGTTGCTGCTACTCTCACTCGATTTATTTCTATGTAGTGTTGACATTCGAAGACTAATTCTATTTTTTTTTCCCACTCCAAATAGGCATCAGGGTCGTTTTTCCCATGGAATGGAGGAATTCTAAGCTTGTAGCTTCTTCATCATCACTCCCTTGGCTGTAGTAGCTTGCAGCTTCTTCATCATCATGTCGCCTTTGTTGGTTTCTATTTTCTCTATGAACTCTCCTTAGTTAATTATCATTCTGCTCAGGTTATCTAGGATGTTGTTGTTCTTGTCGAAAAGCTTCTAATTTAGCATCAAGAGTGGTGTTCATCATCTACTGCATACGAGTCATCATAGCATCCATCAGCAGTTTGTTGTTTCGAAGAACCCATGTTTCTTCCTCTGCTTCGGACATCCTGAAATAATTCACAAATTCCCCAGTGACAAGTTCCTTTGGAGAAATCGAGATCAAATGAACAGAACACGAAAATGACTCTTTAAATGCCGATGAACCCTAAATCTGAAAGTCTGACTAGATCAGACCCTAAAAATTATCACATCGTACACAAAAATTCCAGGAACAATTTTAACAACAACTACTCTCTTTTTCAAAAATATCCAACTGATCTCACGATTTTAGCAAACAAAATGAATTTATGAAAATAGTTACACTGAAAATCGCAGAAAACCATTTTTTATGAAAATGTTTGAAGATGTCAGAATAAATTATCAAAACGTATCCAAAAATTTCATAAAAAAGAACTAGACTCGTCCTAGGTTCAGAATCAGTTGATTTCACGATTTTATCACACACCAATATTTTATGAAAATTCATACAAAAGCAGAGACGGAAAAAAAAAACTTAACTTCAGAAAGTTGCTCTGATACCACTTGATAGAATTCTTCTAAGATCTGCACTCTGAATTTGTGATGATGGATAGATTTGAATGGTCGAATGGTGTAACTCAGAGACTTGAGACAGAGCCTCTAAACACCTCTTGAATTCTTAAGGATGTTAAGCACCATAAGAATACAAGGATTTTGCCGGATATTATACACGACAAGATGATCTAGAGAGAAAAGGGGGTTTTTTGATAAAAATCTGGATTAGATCTCAAAAAAGAAAATACAGAGTTTAAAGAGATCAGACCTACATGAACGAAACTCATGCATGAATGACACATGTCTCATCAGGAATTAACAGAAATAACACAGAAAGAAAGTCTGAAATTCAAAAATAAAGAAATGGGCCTAAAATGGGCTGGGCCACGTAATTAGATTTCAACAATGGGTCCTCTTGGTACAGCTAGCACGTCCTCCTTTCCAAATGTATCCTCAGCTACAAGCTTAGCATCCTCAGCTACAAGCTTAGCATCTTCAGGTTCATGCTCTGGTTCGTCCTCCATCTCTTCCTTAATATCCATGATCATATCATCCTCTCCCTCTTGAAAAGGATTTGACCTCAAATATGCTTCATCTGCAATAAAAGGAACCAAATCAGAAACATTAAAATTGGAGCTCACATTATACTTTCCTTGAAGGTCAAGTTGGTAGGCATTGGGGCTAATTTTCCGGATTATCTTGAAAGGACCATCGATCCTTGGCATAAGCTTTGATTTCCTTTCAGCTGGAAACCTTTCTTTCCTCAAATGAACCCAAACCAGATCGTCTTCTTCAAATATCACTTGGTCACCACACATTGTCCTAAATCCATGAATTGGTCCAGATTTGGAAAGTTTCACCATTTCCTATCTGTTTAAACATACCCTGACTGAGCAATTCTCTTCCATACAAAATGCTTCTCCATCCATAAGATGGTCTCGGTCCCATAGTCGCCTCCATGAAGTCAGTCTCGGGATAGTATCGGCTTTTCATTATTTGAGCAAACAAGGAATCTGGATCTTGAATTAACCTCCAAGCCTGTTTTGCTAATAATGCTTGATTGAAACACTCCAAATCTCTAAACCCCATACCTCTATTTTCCTTTGATAAGCAGAATTTTTCCCAGCTGACCCAATGTATTTTCTGCTTTCCTTCAACCGCATTCCACCAGAAATCACAGACCGCAGTAGTGAGATTAGCAATGGTTGTTTTTGTAAGTTTTAAACAACTCATTGCGTATATTGGTATTGCCAAAGCCACCGCCTTGATAAGGATTTCTTTACCTCCCATAGATAGGCACCGCGCAAACCAACCTGATAGCCTAGATTTTAGACGATCTCTAATGAAATCTAAAAGCTGAATTTTTGATCCCAAGAAACATTCTGGAAGTCCTAAGTAGGTCCCAGCCCCTCCATCTGCTTCAATACCCAGCTTCTGACGTAGCAAGATCTTCCTCTCTTCCTCTACTGCTCCTCCAAAAGTGATTGAGGATTTTAACAGATTGATAGTTTGATATGTGGCCTCCCCATAAATTTTGAGTATCCCCTTGAGTATCTCACACTGATTAACCTCCGCTTTGCAAATGAAAAGACTACCATCTGCGAAAAACAAATGATGCTAAATCATCTTTTTTATTTTTAGTTTTGAGTCACTTTTGTAAATGATTCTAAATAAATGATGCAAAAAATTAGTTTTCTAGTAGTGATATAACTAATCTTTGTTTTTTCCTTTCTTTTTTTCCAGGTCCAAGGTATATTTAAAATAAAAAACTGGCATTTAAAAACACTTTTAAAAATGGAGGTTATATTCAATTTAAACTTTATAACCATCAAAAAATTTAAATATTTAATATGTGTTACAATCTAATGACATATATCGTAATATTTTAGTTAAAATTTTGCTACAAATTCTATATTTCATGGTTAATAAACTTAAAAACGTATCAAATAGTGCTAATTCTTGTCTTTTTGTTACAATCTAATGACATATATCGTAATATTTTAATTAAATATTTGCTACAAATTCTGTATTTTATGGTTAATAAACTTAAAAACGTATCATGTAGTGGTAATTTCACTTCAACAAATCGAAGCTTCTATCATAGATTCGAAGACTCGCGACATAAACCATTCAATTTTCCTAAAGTTTCTTCATCAAGCAGATATTCAAATCGAATCAGGTTAGGGTTTGAAGTAGAGAGATACCTTAAGCAGAGACAACAGCTCGCTACAGCTATTGTAATTCTTCCTCACAAACGCCGCCATGAATCTCTCGACTGCTGTGAAACTTCCGTTCGCTGCGGATTCATTGCTTGATCTTTTTATCTCTCTTCACCGCCAACGGATTTGCTCTGAACTGTGGCTTGATCGCGAAATGAAGAAAAATAATAGATAGAGAGAGAAAAGCAGTTACATGGCGTTACCAAATGGGCTTTTATTCGGCCAAATCAATTTAAAAGGCCTACGGTTTTAAAATGCTTGTCTTTTCTCCAAACAATATAACAATTAAAACTTTAAAAAATATGTTTTCAAAATCACAAAATTTATACTGTCAAGTCGGGATAATGGTTAGCAACACATCTGCCAGAATATGAAAATGATGCACGACCACCGGCTGGATCATTAGAGTTCAAAGAGGCTATATGGAAACTGAAGACAGCACCCAAAATCAAACATTTCCTCTTGCGTCTCTAGTCAAATGCCATGGCAATTGGTTCACACTTAATTCATCGAGGTATCATCTCTGACTCGCAATGTAGGAGATGTTGTGCTGCTGAAGAAATAACTTAAGTAACTTCCTAACTTACGAGTGAAAGCTAAGGCGGACCGTGAACAACAGTAAAATACAGAATTCTCGTGATTATATGGTCAAAAAATGGATGTTCATATAGCCAAAGGAAGAGACGTACTATGTAACGTGTTGAACGAAGGAAAACACAATAGGAAGCATCAACCCGAACCACCGAGCATTTAGCGAAGGAATATATCGGACCACTTGACGGAACCTCGGTCGGTGTTGACCGAGCATTGACCGCGAGTCAACGGTTTACCGGCGAAACTTGACGACCAAGTTTCCTTGCCACTTGTCATGAAAGGTGCCAAAGTTTCTAGAAGCTGTAGACATTTGTCACAATATACCATCTGAGTGTACCAATGCCAACACGCATGGATACAGCCCCATGCAAAGTGACACACCACTTACCAGCTGCCTTAACGCATGGTAACCGATGCATGGACGGTGCCACCTGCCCAGCCATTGCAAGAAGCATGTCCAGGGAACGTTAAACCGGCGATCGTTAATCACAATCCGACAACAGTTAATCAGTATCCAGTCACTGTTAAGTAACCATTCAGCGATCCATAAATTTCAGTCAGTCATCATTCAGCAACAATCAGGCTACTAATTAAGAACCTATCAGACCAGGCAGCAAGACTCGATAATTCAACGATGACACCAACCTGCATTGCACTGTGAATTGGTTTGATTGTTTATTGGGATTCCATAAATTGCCTTAAGGCATTTTATGCGAATCAATTGTGTGTTTACAAAGTTGCCCCAAGAGTTTTAACGATTGACAATACAAATCATTTTCGTATTTTAGATATATCTAGGTTTTTAAAAAGCAGAGGAGAAAAGTTTTGTTTTTATCAAGTTCTTTGAGAGATTTTGGAGCTAAAGAACTTTGGAGAGAAGAATCAAAACTCACGTTGTAGAGAGAAGATTCTGAACTCCTTTCGTACTCTTGATTAGTCTATGTAGTATATTCAGATTATGACTGAGTAATCCACTTGTTAGATCTAGGGTTTTTAAGGGTTTATGATGAATTGTTGAATTGGACATAACATATTAGGATTATCACAATTTTTCTTCATCTAGATTTGAATCTACACTAGATCTGGATTGATCACTTAGAATCTAGCATCTTAGGATAATTAATATACATGAGACTGTTATTGATATCTTGAACTAATCTTAGATGAGCAAAATAGACTACTCGCAAAGAGATTTGGTTTAGGGATTTTGTGAACATATCATACCTGGCATTAATGCATCCTTTATCATTAGATTTTACAAAGAGATTTGGAATTCTATTATTTAAGTATAGTTATCATTGCAACGAGAGTTAAATGATCATATCATTGTGTTATGAGTTTAAGAACCGGTTATACATGCATCCTGGATTGAATCTTCCCAGTTCGCAATTCTGAGTATTTCCTAATTTAATTCCCTAGGTCTAGCTCCTTCTCTTATTGAATTTATACCCCATCTTATTAGCTATTTACTTTATATTGTTTTTACTTTTAATTCTTTTGTTGTTTAGCTTAATTCGAAATTGTTGTATCTATTGTGTGAAGCCTAGAGTCCTTGTAGATTCTATCCCTAAGTACACAGTGATCTCTTAATTTGAGAGAGTAGCTCTAAGAGTAAATTTGAGCATATCAGCTTCTAGTGCTCAAGGCCTATATGGAGAGATCGATCTTACCGGATATGGGCCGAGCTTTATAGGTTGGTGCTTGGCCAACCCCAACACTAAAGATCTATATTCAAGGGTTGCAAATCTAATTTTCTTCCAATGCATATATGTGATGTGTTGCAATCCTCCGAGAGTTTGTCAAACATACATATCATGGTTTTTATTTAGGAGAAAAGTTAGAATAATCCTACTTAGTATTTTAATTGCTAGTTTAACTTTGAACAAATTAAAGTTAAATTAGTTCTTTTGATCACATAAATACTCCTTAAATCATGTGTTAGGAAAAACCTAATTACAAGAGTGTCATTGTCAATTAATGCCACATCAGATTTTTTCTGGGAAAATACATCATATTTATGACTTTGCCACCACTGATTAAAAAATCTGCAAATTAAATAGGGGCTCTATATTATAGTAGATTTGTTTGAATGACAGATTTTGATTTGTGCCGCAGATTTGTATTTCAAATTTTATTTTTTTTCTGTAGAGTTACATGTCCTAGTGGTAGTAGAGTTTTGAATTCATTGCAGATTTAATTTCTCATCGCAGATTTGTAAATTCATTATAGATTTTTTTTCTTGAGATCGTGAATGAGGCAGTAGATTTTTTTCTTTCTTTAACATGAAACAATTTCTACGGTAGATTTTTTTTCCGCAGATTTTATGTGGCAGATTCTTTTTTTTTCTGCATATTACATTTTTAGTTGATGTACAGTTTTGTTGCATATAGTAGTGGCTGTAAATTAATTAACTAAAATTAATTGCTAGATTAACCTTTTAGTTCCCGTAGATTTGATTCCAGTTACAGAAGATTTATGATTTTCAGAAATAATAGACATTAGTTATGGCATATTTTTGAACTCCTTTTACTGCAGATATTTTTCTAATAAGAATAACTTTATCAGTGACCGTAGACTTACAATGGCAGAGTTTTTGTAACCATGTTATGACAGATTTTCTATCGCATACTTGTTATAATGACATCACAAATTCGTCTGATTTTTTTCCTAATTAATTACAAAAATAAGAGAAAATTTCTGAAAAAATGCTAATTTCAACCATGATTTTTAAGGTTTTTTTATTAGCATTTTTTCTCTTCTTCCATAATCATTCATTCAGTTTCACCGTCATTCCCAAGTTATTTTCTTTTAAAAAATTTCATCTAATCCTTTCTCCATTTACTTAGAAAAACATTATATCTAAGCCTCTTATTGATTCTCTCCATGAATCCATAATACAGTAATATGGAGCAAGTCGTCATTGATTTTGAGAATTGGATCTTTGCAAATAATAGATGGTTGTTTATTGTTGATCGCAAAAGTGGTTCTCGAATTCGATAAGCAAATAGATAGTTGTTTGTTGTTAATAATATGATTTATTTTTTCTTTTTTTATGTTGTGAATGATAGCAGAACAGAATGTCTTTTAATTTTTGATTTTTCTCCAAAATTAATTTCATTTTTTTCAGTTTTTTTTTCTCTAACTTAAGAATTAATTATACATTTAAATTTCAGAATGGCATTTTTGTCAAACAAAAAAAAGAAAGGTTAAACTAGCTAGATCGTTTTTTGAAGGTTAGTATAACAATTAACATCAAGATTAAAGTTATTAAGGTTTATTTTCACTTTTTGAATTCCTTTTTTTTTTTTGTTTCTTGATTCAACCTCACATTACTAGTTAATTAAATTCATCATAATATCTTCATCTGATCTGTCTTTGCTAACTTTACATCACCATTTCTTTTGTTTTGGGCCCAACAGCTCGTGCATTGTTTTGTGTTTTTGTTGGTTCACCATCAACATAGTCTTCATAGAATATTGAATAGTTTAATGGACGCACGAAGGGGTCATGGAACAGTCTTGACAGCTAAGATGGTTTGTTAGTATTCAGTTCATAGCTGATTTGAATCCTTTTTTTTCTGTAAATTATTTTTGCTATAATATTCATGAGTGAGAGTTGAGAACAGTAAAGCTGTGATGGGTCTTTTGCTTCGGTGACAAGTCATACATTACAGGACCTGAGACTTATTGTCCAAACAGTGGTGGCCTTTGTTTTTCTTGGACTCTTGTCGTTGTCTTTTCTATATCAGTACACCTCTTCTCTTCCATTATCCCAAAAAGTCCATTGCACGGCCTATGTCTTAGTCTCAATCGTGTGTTATGTAGGAAACTACGTCGAGAAAGTGAAAATAACGAGTGACGTACTTTTCACGTGCCAAGCACATGCAGTCGGTCGGGTGAGTTGTGTACATCTCCCCATTTTCTATATTTATTTTAGCAATTTTATTCATTATCGAATTGAGTAATGGTATTTGTTTCACTAACCTTCTTCGCTTTCTTACTTTGTCTTTTTCCAACTTTATAGACCTGTCATTTTATTCACTTTGTTTCTCATGTGGGTCTCTCTTTACCAAACATAGACGATAAACTAACTTTAATTAATAGGAAGATAAAACAATTTTTGGTATGGTAATAAAACATTTATATTCTAATATCTTAGTTGTTAATTGCTGCAAATCATTGTTTTGGTGTCAGATTAGTTGTGCCCGTAGTTGTATGTTATTTTATCATTAACCATATGCCTCCTATTTATTTTCTGTTGGAATTTATAATATTATAGTACAATGTGTACGTCTTTTAAACATTGATGAGGACGACAAGAAGAAAAAAAAACACCGAAGAAATATTTGATTTAGAGTGATTTACATTTTGGATAACTTTTTGGTTTTTTGAGTGACACTGAATACCTTTTTCTCACCAGATAATTGCATTCTGGGTATTTACATCTTTTTTTTTCTGGATACTTTTTCTACACTTGGATATCTTTTTTAAGTTGTTTTACTTTCATATCTTTTTTTAGCTAACTACATACTTCTTCACTCTACTTACTCATATTTTATTTCCATTTACTTTTTTTTACCTAGGAAAAACACATTTTTATTGTTCGGTGAATGGAAATAAAAGATTATGTAACTAGAGTTAGAAAAAAGTAACTAGAGTGAAGAAGTATGAAGTTAGCTAAAAAAAAAGGTATCCAAGTGTAGAAAAGGTACCCAGAGTGAAAAACAAATGTGAAAAAAAAATGTAAAAGGTATTCATAGTGCAATTATCTCTTAGATTTAACATGTTAGACTTAACGTAAGAAACAAAATCTCATAGTTATGCTTTTGTTTTCAACTTCAGAATTATGCATTTGATCTTCTGAATTGTCAACTAAAACAAAATTGCTGCAATACTTTGTAACAAACTTAAAAAGTAATTAACAAAAAAAAACATTAAAAAGTAGTCTTTATCAAAAAAAAATGTAAAGTATTCAAACTACCATACCTCTTAAGTGGGTTGGAATATGTTTAAGACTTGTTCCATTTTTGAAAAAATTTCAACTGATTAGAATTATTTAACATGTACTGAGCTTGAAAAAGTGATGTAATATACGGATTTGTTTGCTTCTAATATACAGATTTGAATAGAACAACAAAATATTGTTTTCTGTTATTATACAAATGTGATTATTAGGAAAAATACGAAATTACATTGTTATTATCAATAAAATTATATTTAATTACGTAGTTATAAATACTCCACATCTATGAACTATGATTCTATGGACTAGTTCAAATATTTACCAAAAAAGGGACATTTGAAAATTGTGAATTCTATATCAAAAACCAAACGTGAAAGTTGGAGAAAATAAATAAATAATTTATGAAAATATATAAACTGTAAAGTACATATCTATCCACACTCAAAAGCTTAGGCACCCTTCACGAAATTATTACTCCAACAAACCATGAAATTATTATATTTATATCAATAACTGATTTTGTTTAAGATAAATATTTTGATGTAGTATTTTTTCTTGGTAAAAGGAGGAAATTTTTTCGATCCATTCTTTTAAATATCTACGCACAAACATTCATAAACTAATGAAATTTTACTAATAACAAAAATAGAGAGGGCACATTCATTTCATGGTTTGTTGGACTAATAATTTCATGGATTGTTGGTTATCAAAAAAAATTCATGAATTGTTTTTAACGATTATAATAACGTTAAGTTGTAATGTTGTGATAGTAAAATTATTTCCTGTTTAAAAAAAAACATATAAAGTTATAAATTTTGAATAAAAATGAAATAGATATATGTCGTTAAGCGGCTATCATAAAAAATAATTTACGAGAAATCCAAATAATGCATCAGTGATTTAAAAATGAAAAAGTAGAGTGAAGTGTGGAGGAAGAAGGGGACAAAGACAATAGACATAATACATAATTCATTAGATTTTTACAATCAAATTTGGACCTTTCTTGGGAAAATATAACATTCATAATTTTTTATTAATATTTATTATTTTATAATTTATAAGAGACTGCTTGAAGATTTATTTTTTGGAAGCATTATTGTTAGGCCTTCTTTTTACAATTTAAATCAATTAAATCTTAGTGATATAACAATTTAATATGTTTTTTTGCAGGCTCAATAAATATAGATCTCAAAATGATAGGTTTTTCTATTCACGCGGAGGGTTAAGTGCGAGTCAAAAGAACCAATTACAATGAACCTTCGTAGAGTATGCTCCTACTAATTCTTTTATAGGAATGTAATAAATATTAAAAGTAATAAATTTTATGTTATTTGAAAATATTTTTGAAAAATATAATTAAATTAAGTGTAATTGGATTAGTAATTTATAAATGTATATTTCATGTGAATTTAAAATTTTAAGTAGTGAATAATTAGTTAAAATTTCTAATATTGTAAATTATTTTAATAATTTGAAGTGAATCTAAAATTTAAAAATTCAGAGAGAAAACTTCTAATAATTTCAGAGAGAAAATTTCTAATAATATTAAGTGAATTTGAAATTTAAAATTTTAACTAAGAAATTCATCTGAAACACCTTTAAATCACTTCAAATTCACTACTTCAAATTTTATGTTCATATTATATATTAATTATGACCTTTTCAAACTCCAACATTTTTTCAATATAAAACTAAAAATAAAAGCTAACTAATATATAAAAGATTGACACACACACACAAAAATAATATCCACTTTACGTATTTTTGTTTTAAATGATGTTTTTTTGTAAGTTGTAAAAAGGGTTTCTACCAAAAAACATAATTGAAATAAGTAAAATAAATTATATTTCAAATTATTAACTTTTAAAACTTATATATATATATATATATAATATTGGTACACATAAAAAATAATATTCATTTTACAACTTACAAAATATAATTTTGAATTTAGTGAAACACTAGCTTGAAACTAAACTTGAAATGAAAGAATTAAATATATTGATCGCAAAGTCATATAGAAAGAAAAAATATAGATAGATGAAAAAATTGATGTTTTTTTGTTGAGTTATAAATAGTAGGATTTATGATTTGATCCTCAACTGGCTGTGTCATGGATTTTTGCTAAATCAGTAAATCATTGGCTTTTCCTTGTTTGTGTGTGTCAAAACAACCTAAGTTATAAAGTTATAAAAAAGAACTGGGTTATTTTTTTGGTTGTGTGAGTTATAAATATATTGATCACTAAACTGGTATATTCAGATTTTAGAATACTTTTTTTTTTGTTTATATGACAAACTTTGAAAAACTTGGATGGTCGTATCTATAATTTAAATCTAGGATAATGAAGAAAACTGTATGAAATGTGCTGGTAAGTCAGTAGAGTGTCAATTTGAATGTGATTTTAAATTAGAGGTCAATTTAAGCATCGTCCCATTTCCTCGTGCAAAGTTTGAAGCTGGTGTTTACATCTTTCACATACTTTTGTCAGCAATGGTGACATGATAAATAGTACTTATACTATATACTTACATCTTACAAAAAAGTGAATATAAACTAATATACATTTTATTCTTTTTTTAATCTGTTATTAAGGTTTGGACTTGTTGGGAGATCTCGGGATTATGAGATCGCCTAAAATTTCTCAAAATATTATTGTGCATATCTCTTATATTGTTAAATAAGTAGATTTCTGTTATTATATATGTAAATAATTTGTTTATCAAGTTAGACACTTTGTATAAATAAGCATAATGGCTAATGAATAAATCTATGAGAATAATATAATTATTTCTTTACATATTTATGTTCTTTATCCTCATCAAATTTATCATGGTATCGGAGCCCATGACCCCACTTCCGGGTATAAACGCCGTTGATGACCCGACGGATCCGTTGTTACATCCGATTTGACCCGACGGCCGGGTATATAGCCGTTATTTCGAAGACAGATCCAATCTCGTACGTGTTACCACATATAAGCTTGTGAGAGGGTGTTAGGAGATCTCGAGATTATGAGACCGCCTAGAATATATTCTCTAAATATTATTGTTTATATCTCTTATATTGTTAAATAAGTAGATTTCTATTATTATGTATGTAAATAATTTGTTCATAAAGTTAGAATTTTTTTTAATAAATAAGCCTATTGGCTAATAAATAAATCTATGAGAGTTTAATATAATTATTCTTTTATACATTTTTCTGTTTTTAGTCTCATCAAATTTATCACGATTAAATGAAAATGTAATAAATTGAAAAGAATGAGTAATAATAATAATCAAAATCTTGTAACAAAATAATTATATTAGAGTGGAAGGATAAAAAACATTGAAAAACTTTAAGCAATTTTTTTAATGCTACATAAAACTAAATAATAAT
Source organism: Cardamine occulta (assembly GCA_028015245.1). Lineage (NCBI taxonomy): Eukaryota > Viridiplantae > Streptophyta > Magnoliopsida > Brassicales > Brassicaceae > Cardamine > Cardamine occulta. Next base: position 15,765,692 of record CM051363.1, on the reverse strand, counting down.
ATGTACATATTATATTATGTTTTTTTTGGTGCAGTGTACATATTATATTTTAGTAAGAGTATGCGTTTGATATGTATTTTGTTTCTTACATATAACTGTTTATAAAATTAAAATATTCTCATTTATTCATTTCCTACCTTCAAGACAAATCTCAATTATTTAAAAAGCAGATAGTAGAGAAGAAATATAATTTTACCAATTTAGGAAGAAGCCAATTTTCTGGAAAGAAATGTAGAATTGATTGTTAATGTGAAACCCAAAATAATGATAAAGCCACTTTGACCAAAGCCTCATCATCTCCTTATTTTAACCATCAAAGCTTTTGTTAACTCTCTCCGAACTACCACAAACCCCAAACTTTCCTATTTTCTCTTTCTCTCTTTCACACATGAGAAACTAAGTCCATTAATGTGAAGGTGGTCATAAAGAAACAAGCTTCATCTCTCTTGTCTCTTAGGAGTATTCAAGAAGAAGATCAACTGGATCAAGATGATAGAGACGAGACAGAACAGTGTTCAGTTTCAAAGACCCACTTTCTTACCAATGTTATGTTCAAGACCTTCCATCAAGAACGTGACAGTCCCGGTTAAATCACATCAAGAAGACCATCAAGCCGATCCTTTATCTCCCAAAATAAGCTGCATTGGTCAAGTCAAACGCAGCAACAAGATCCGTGGCTTTCCCTCCTCCACCGCCACTTCTATCACCCCCGCCGCTCACCACCATCACTTCAAGCTCAAACGTCTCTTCTCCGGCAAGAATCTCACTTTCTCCGCTCCTACCACCACAACTAGGACTAGTAGAGGAAGAATCAGAAAGGATGAGTTTGATAACAAAAAGATTGATGTCATTAATGTTGCTGAATTGGACCCACCTTTGCCGGTGGTTAAGAAGAAGAATGACGGCGGCGCCAGTGATAAAGCGGCGGATAATCTTTGGAAGAGGAGATCTGGGGGTGGTGGTTGTCAACTTCGGAATTTGCAGATTCAACCCAATGGAGCTCATCAGCTGAAGGTAACAACTGTTTGAGTTTTGGATCGATCAAAGCTTTTTTTTCTTTTCTCTTTTGTTCTTGTAATTTTTTAGTTATTGATATATTGTAGTTTGTAAAAATACAAAATTCATAGTTTCTACTCTTCTCTCTTCCTCTTTCTTTTCGAGATGATTTAATTAAATCATAGTTTTTGGATGTCTTCCAATATCACATATAATATAGTATCGTTTCTTTAATAAATGATATGTTCAAGAAGATACTGTCTCATTTCACGAATTTTTATAGCTTCGAAAAATAAAAAGGTAAAAATTTATTCTTGACTTTTTATTTGTTCAAAAACAATTTAAGTTTAAATGGTAGATGAGAGTGGGCACATAAAAGTGATTCGGCTTCTAATGGTGGTTGCGTACGGAGTGGACAAAACTACCAGTGAACTGAATTAATTTTTTTTGTTTTGGACAGTTTATAGTCTGTTGCGATCATAAAATATTTCTTTGAAAAAATGGATTGCAGTTAATACGCAGCGGTTTTCTTTAATTTTTTTTCTATCTGCACCACTGTAGATTATAGCTTATAAATGGTAAAAAAAGAGTTTAATCTGCATATAGTTTTTTACGCCTCAAATGCTGCATCCATTCAAAGCCAAATACAAAGTAAATTGGTTTGATTACCCCAAACCCAAAAGAACCGGGATCTATTATGATAGATTAGAGTGTGTAATTACATAAATCCAGGGTAAACCGAAGTTAAGTAAACTAAAGAAGACATAAGTGTTCAATTGTTGACCATTTGTATTATTGCACAAATCGATAGAAAACAGTACAACTCTGAATTTTGAATTCAAAGTTTTAAATTTCAATTAGAATTAGTATTAAAAAAAAAAACTAAAGATGAATTCGTTTGAAGTTGAAAGTTTTGTTCGAGATTTTTACATTAAAATCGAATTACAAGAAAGAAATTTCAATATCGAACTTATCCTCAATGTGAACCAAGTAGACAGAAATTTTGACAAAATTTAATAATTTTAACGAAATAGTATATACAAAAACACATTTAAATATACTATAAACATATAATTTTAATTAAAATGATTTACTTGTTATTACTATACAATCCAAATACAAAAAAAATCCAAAATATTTCAAACTTGAACCGAAAATAAAATACAAATACTTTGCGACGTGTACTTTTCGACACATTCCAATATATCAAGCTTTTCGATCTTGGTTCAAGTCTCCTGTAAAAGTAACGAATAGTCAAACAAAAATAGTCCCCCTCTTTTCTCAAAAACGAATCGTGATCATCTCTTTCAAGGAAAAGATGCAAGTATTAATTTGCATTAGTTAATTTTTTTTTCTTTTTGAATAGAATGTAAAATTTATTCAAAAAATCGTTTTTACATAAAGTGCAAGAGTTTATACAGAAGCTATTACAATTTTCCTGAAATAAAGTCAAACGTTTATCGAGTTCCCAACCACATCACCATCCCTTATTCCAAACGAGTATCCCCATGGCTCTTATAGTCGAGAGTCTATTGCGAACCTCTTATCAATGTACTCTGAATGGGATGAGTATTTGGTTCTCCATGTCGTCGACCATTTTTCTCCCGCCAAATTGAGTGGATAGTTATTTGAAAAGCATACCTCAACAGGAACAACTTTACCTGGCTTGCGTCCATAAGTCGGTTTAGAATTGTATCCCACTGAATTGAAAACTGTGAACCAACGAGCTTATGTGTAAGAGAATGCCAAACCTTTTCTGAATATGGGCATGTGAAGAAGATGTGGTTGCGCGTCTCCATTGTCTCCGGACATAGAGAACACCCCGTCAAAGCATTATTGTTCCAGCAAATCATTATATCCCCTGTTGACAATCTGTTTTGTACTACTAGCCAAGCCATGCAAGCGTATTTAGGCATGTGGTAAGAGAACCAAATGCCCTTATACCATTCCATAGTTGGTTGCACCTCTCGAATTAATCTCCAAGTTTCCTTTGAGCTGAATTTCGGTTTGTATGTATCTGCTCTGCATTTCCACAGAATCACATCCTCCTCCTCCGACAAACTAGAGTGGTGATAGCCGCTTCTATCTCATTTAAGAAATCTGCCCGATGATGCCGTGTTTGGTGTGTAGCCAACACACTTGCCATTGTCGCTTGAATAGATATTCCCAGGTCTATGGTGCCCCTAGAACCTATGATATCTAAGATCTTTCCCAACGGGGACCATTTGTCATACCAAAAAGAAGTCAATGCACCAGTTATAGACTTCAACTCTGCTCAAGGTGAATGCCTGATCTCTGTATTTCAAAAGTTTTTTCCAAGTCCATGATCCTAGGGAAGTAGTGTCCTTGACCGACCATATAGATCCCTTTCTTATTAGGTACTCCTTGACCCAGTTAACCCAGAGTGAAGAATGAGCTGACTGGATGCCCCAAAGAACTTTCAGGCAACTCACCTTATTTGGTTCGTGTATCGATCTTAGCCCTAATCTCCCTCTTCCTTTGGTTTACATACATCTTTCCAAGAAACTTTAGCTTTTTTTGAGTTTACATACATAGCTTATCAATCTCCTCAATGCAAGACTTGGGTACGCGAAACACAGATATCCAAAAGTTTGTGAGACTATGGATTACTAACGCAATAAGTTGTAGACTTCCAGCGAATGAAAGATGCCTCGCTGTCCAACAGCTTATTCTCGATCGAATTTTCTCTATCAAGGGTGTATAATCATGAACTGTCATATGTCAGTCAAAAGAGGTAAACCCAAATACCTTACTGGTGAAGATCCTTGATCGAATGGGAAACACTCCAGAATATTGTTCCTTACTCCCACTGTAACACCTGCCATATAACCAGTTGATTTTCAAGACTTATCCTCAGTCCTAACATTGCCGCAAAATCCTTAAATACTTGAAGAATCTCTGCAATAGACTGTTTTTCCCCATCAAAAAAAATCAAACATCCAACAATGACTAACCCAGTACAAGAGCGGTGAATAAAGTGACAAAAAAGAAGAGGAGATGACAGAAAAGCTAGCTGAGAAGAAAAAGAAGAAAGGAAAAAAAGCTGAGAAGAAAGAGAAGAAAGTTGAGAAGAATGTTGAGAAGAAAGGTGACAAAGAGAAACAGAATGTTGTGCCGAAAAAAGATGTTACCAAAAAGACTGTTGTGAAGGTGGAGAAGACTGATGAAGAGGAGAAGAAGAAGAAAGTTGAGTCATCTAATTCTGACGAATCTATTTGGTCAAATCCTAGAGAGAAGGAGGCTAATAAGGCTATTGACAAGGCATTGGACAGCTTAGTAAATATTAAGAATAAATTAGATGGGGCGACTCCAAAGCCAAAACGTGATATCAAGTTGGCGGGTTCTCAGAAATATCCATTTCTTTGTAACTCTACAGTGAAGAGAATCATGAAAGGAATTGATGTCTCTCCTGCTCAGTACAATCCACTAGAAGTTTTTGATGCAAATCTACTTAAAGAGCTACATAGACAATTTCAGTGGTCTATCGTCATTGGTGACAAACAAGAAGTGGTTGATTGATATCGATCACTTGTATGCGTGTTTATTTGTGGGTGGTAATCATTGGGTTGCTCTAGATATCGACTTGAAGAAGAACACAATCTTCATTTATGATAGCATCCCACCAAAAGACGACACAAAACTACTTAAAGATATTCGCCTTATCCAGAAGATGATCCCATCAATACTAAGTGAGTATATCTCTGACACGCAGCACAAGAAGACTTGTGCAATGATGGATGTGAGAAGAGCGCTTGACAATGTACCAATCAAAGAAGATCCTGGAGATTGTGGTGTGTACTCTTTAAAATACATTGAGTGCTTAGCATTGAGATGTCCATTTGATGGCTTAAGCGACAAGATCATTCAGGATATTCAGGTGAAGTTTGCTTCAGAGATATTTGCTGAAAATCACAAGGGGGTAGAGAGACTTTGGACTCTAGATTGTTGCCGTGAAGATATTGGTATCCATTGATGTGTAGGAATCTAATTCTTGTTTGGTTTGGTTGCTTAGTGACATTAGTTTGCATTCCCATCACTTCTTTTTTCAGACTTCTTAATCATATACTGTAGTAATTTATTTTGTTGATGTTAAAAAATTAATTATGATTTTTAAGGCTTATTCGTTCATTGAATGTAAACTTTCAGACTGGATTTCACCAATCAAATTGATCAGATGGTTTCAAACTATGACTTGATGGAATGGATGGACTGAACCGAATAGATCAATTGACAAGATACTTAGTTCAAGGGCTATTCCTCGTGAGAACTAAGACTTTTCCCACGAACTCAAGTGGTTTGATTCCACAAATACCTCAGCTCGCACGAACAAAAGAGAACAAGGATTCCACCAATGAATTCTAATGAACAAACACAAAAGAATAACTTTTGCAAGAGAAAACTTTATAGCTTTTATCAAATTTCGTGGTGCCTATTAAAAGGAAAAATATGAGCTTTATATAGGCTCATGACAAATATTCTAAAAGTTTAAACAAAGAAAACAAAATTAAATCAAATAAATCGACATAAATGTATAAGATGATTGAGATATGGACGAATTTGAAAAGGGTTGAATGCCTTTTGTATCTTGACAATCTTGTGATGTATCCATGATTGATAAGCCTTCTAGAAGCTTGCTTGAACTGAAAGCCTAAAAAAATATGGACATTGGAAAGTTAATGCACAAAAAGGCTCCATAAAAGGAAAGTTGTTTTCCGCTTTGCTCCATGTGATCCTTTGGTTAACTTGACGTGAACTGAAGCTTTTAGATCCCTCTAATTTGTTGAGAGTCTCTCCTGGATGCCAAACAAAATTGTGGAAAGAGCTAAATATGGAAACTTCCACATTAGCTCGAAAACTAGACCATTGGAGATATTCTTTGGTTATGATCCGATCAGTTCTGGTCTGGTTCCTGTCTTGGGCTTTCTGGACTTCTAGTTGGATCAACAAATCATACCATGTGGGCTTGTAGCTCAGAAGAGATTGATTGAGCTTGACACTCTCTTTTATCGCAAATTGGTCCATATCGAAGAAGCTGTCTCGAGTAAGCAAATTGTTGGAACATATCTTAGTGTGTTGTAGCATAAGTGATGTTTTGTTTACTTTCTCCTCCTCTTGGATAGGTTTGGATCCGATGGCCACATCATACTCTCCTTCTTCAGAAAGTTTTGCCCTCAAAACTTGTTCACTCGATTTAGTCTTGTTGTTTAAGCTGGCTGTTCCTCCTCTGAAGGATCGTCTTTGTCAATGGTGAGTGGAGGTGTTGGAGGACATGGAGACTCCTCTGGTGGATCAGGCGGTTTGGCTCACAGTCTTCAAAATATGGTACATAAACCAAACTGTCTTCTTTAACCGTTTTCTTCTCAAGACGTGTTAGAGAATCTCCCATCGCTTTGACCATAGTATCCAGATCTCTGACTTTATATTGCATCTCATTGAGCACTTTAAGAATCATATCGAGTGTTGTCAGGGCTCAAACAAAACAGAGGAAAGTAACAAAAAATTGCGGTTTAAGTTTTTATGAAGAAAAATATCAAACGGATTTCTAAATTCAAAACGACAATTTTTGTGGGTTTTATGGGATTTTGAGAAGCTAAAACAAAAGACGAAAAGTTTTTAGGAATTTGTTTGGATTTTATAAAATTGAAACACTGAAGCAGACAATATTGAAATAGAAAATTTCTGGGGTTTAAGTTTTGATGAACGAAAAATATCAAACGAGTTTCTAAAATAAAGGCAACAATTTTTCTGGGTTTTAAGAAGCTGAAACAAATGACAAAAAGTTTTTATGACTTTTTTTGATGTGAAAATACACCAGAATAACTCTACTCTTTATGTTAATTGCTAGATTAACCTCCTAAAAATGACCTTACTAGTATAACCTTAATCTTTTGTCAAAAGAAAAAATTACCCTTTATCAAAACTTAATAAAATTATAATTTTTGAATTTTGAAAAATATATTTTAAATTTAAATTATTACAATTATAACAACAAATAACCATATATTATTTGCAAAGATCCAATTCCCAGAAACAAGGATTATTTGCTCCATTTTATTATGGAGAATGAATAAGAGGCCTAGATATAATGTATATCTAAGTAAATAGAAAAATGATAAGATGAAAATTCATATTCTTGGGAATCAAGGTAAAACTGAATGACTGATTATATAAGAAGAGGAAGGAGGCTGATTATAAACCTTAAAAAATTTGTGATGGAAGATATCATTATTTGTGAATATTTTCTCTTAATTTTGTCATTAATTAAGAAAAAATTAAGACAAATCTGTGACCTCATTATAACAACTCTGCTATTAAAAATCTGCGGTAACATGTTTACACCAAATCTGACATACTAAGTCTATGGCCACTGAAAAACTTAATCTAGTTAGAAAGTTGTCTGCGTAAAAAGAGTTAAAAAATCTACCATAACTTATGTATATTTTTTGAAATTTCATAAATATACTGTAAGTGGATTCAAACCTACAGTAACTAAGAGGTTAATCTAGCAATTAATATTTTTGTTAATAAAATATACGGTCACTACTATATGAAACATGACTCTGCTACAACTAAAAAATAATATCTGCGGGAAAATAAATCTCTGCCATTTATAATATGCGACAAAAAATAAAATCTACCTTAGAAAACTTTCCACGGTAAGTAAAAATAAAAATCTACTGCCATAAATTTTAAAATTTAGTATGAATTTAAAAATCTGTAATGAGAAAAAGAACTCTGCCATGAATTCAAAACTCTACCACCACTAACGTATATAACTCTGCAGAAAAAAAAAATCTGCAGTACAAATTAAAATCTGTCATTCAAACAAATCTACCATAACATAGAACCACAGATTTAATTCAAAAATGTTTAAGTGAGCGGTAGCAATATCATAAATATGAGAAATTTTTCCGAAAAGAAATCTGATGTGGCATTAACTTATAATGGCACACTTGTTATTAGCTTTTTCCTAACACATGATTTCAAGAGAATCGCACTGATGTCTTTGGTAAGCAAAGCTCTTTCCTCAACACTCACATCATTAGTAACCATTATCTTAACATACCTCTGAGTGGAGGTGAAAGCTTGACTACATCAACTAGGGGTAGCTCAATCATCACCTTATCCATCATTGCTTTGCATCTGGCCTCCTCCATCTCCTGTTTAGACTTCCTAGGCTTAGGAAAAGGTACCTTAGGCTTATAGACTTTCTCCTAAACACCTGGTGGAGTTTCAAGATGAATTGGTGCTGCTCCTGACTGGTGTCGAGCGACACCCTGTTGGTGTCGGTCGACACTGACATCTGGTGTCGACTCATTGGTGTCGAGTTCGATCGATTTCTGTCCATCTCGATTTAATTTCTCAGGAATTTCCAATGGTGTCGAACGACACTAGCTCTGCAACCTCATAATCTTCATCACTCTCCACGGATTTATCTCCACTTCCCATCAAAATGGCATTGCAGGCATATTTTCGGTTGTTCACAAACCTTCCAGGAAGAAATCCCTATTGTGTTTTGACAGATCTAGTAGTCTGTGCAACTTGAACATCAAGCTTCTTGACATGAGTACTCAAAGCTTCGAGCTTTCCATTCAGATCAGTGTAGAGAGAAACAATCTTCCCATTAAAATCAACTGTGATCTTCTGCTGACCCTCCAGTATATGTTCTAACATAGACTTCATCTCATTCTGCTCAGTTGGTGCAGGAGGTGTCTGGTAAGATGAAGATCCATAGTTCCTGGTGAAACCACTGTTTGGATAAGTCTGTTAGTACTCAGGCTTTGTAGTGTATCCTTATCTCTGTTCCTAATATCCATTTCCATTAACGTAGTTGATATCATTTTCCTCAAAACCTCTCACTGGTTCAAAATGCTTAACCTCTGCACCAAACTGAATTGATTTTTTACCACAAGAAATAGTGTACCGTTCCAACTTAGCATTTACCTCAGCAATCTGATTACCATCCATGTTAGTTGCTTGTTTCTTCCTTTCGAAATCTGCATTCTTGGTACTATTGCTAGATGCCAAGTTCTCAATCAGCACATTAGCATCTTTGGAAATCCTGGTATTGAAATTCTCATTGCTCGCAGCATCCAGAGCCATCTGATACCTCCAATCAACACCTCTGAAGAAAATACCCAAAAGCCGAACCTCATTGAAATAATGATGTGGACAATCTCTTTGATATGCTTTGAATCTTATCCAAGCTGCTTGAAAGTCTCAGTATGTCCTTGAGTAAATGTTGTTATCTTCATTCTCAAATCCTCAGAGCGTGCATCATCATAGAAGTTGTTCAAGAAAGCTGTCTTGGTTGCTTCCCAAGTTGTCAAAGATCTCGGCTTCAATTGCTTAAGCCAATAAGCTGTTTCCCTAGCGAGAGAGTATGGGAAGAGCTTGCAAAAAAGATAGTCATTGGATACACCATTTTCTTTGATGCTTATCACCAGATCCTCAAACCTCTCAATGTGATCAATCAGATGTTCATTGGAAAGACCATGAAAAGGGTGCTGTCTCACAAGGGTGTAGTATGCAGGTTCAGCTCAAAATCATTCCTCTGAAATGCAGGAGGTCGAATAGCAGACCTATTAGCATAGAAATGATGAGGCCTGTTGTATTCAGCAAGTGTTCTCTCATGGTTTCCAACTCCATTGTTTCCCTGCGGATCACCATTATTCTCTCCATGTCGAGCGACACCACCAGCTTGGTGTCAGTCGACATCATCACCGACATCGACTATCGTGTTTCCTTCAGCATTAAGTTTTTGACCCTATGCGTTGCGCACATTACCTTCTAAGTCGTGATAAACTCCAGCCTCGTTCCTTACTAACAAAATTGGATTAACCATCTCTGATTTCTTTTGTGTTTTCTGGTTAGCTCGCTCTAACTTTGCTAGTCTTGAGTAGAAAGATTCACAAGCGGAAGATTTTTATTGCTTCTGATACCGTGCTGATGCATGCACCTGAAACACACAAGAAAAAGAAAAGAAAGAGTGTGTAAGTAACAAAATAAAATAAAAAGCTTAGACTAGATCCTAACTGAAATCTAATGGCGAATATGAAGAGTTCCCGGCAACGGTGCCAAAGTTTGAGATGCTCAAATTTACCCTTAGAGCTACTCTCTCAAATTAAAAGATCACTGTAGTATTTGGGGATCGAATCCACCGAGATTCATGCTCACACAATAGATTTTCAGTTTATGAATTAAACTAAACAAGAGAAATTGTAATTAAAAGAAAACAGCAAATCAAATAAAATCAGGTTGTAAAGCAATTGAAAAAAGAGTTAAGCTAAGGGAAATTCTTAGGTAATTCAGAATTGCAGGTTAAATAAATTATCAGGATTGTTATTTAGATCCGTTCTCAAACTCGAAACACAATGATAAAATCAATCAACTCTCACTGCAAAGATTATATATACTTAGATCATAGAATTCCAAATCTCTTTGTAAATCCTAAAGATAAAGGATGTATTAATTTCAGGTTCGATTGTTCACAAAATTTCTAAACCAAATCTATTTGTGAGTAGGCTATTTTGCTCATCTAAAATAGTTCAGGCAATCAATTACACTCTCGTGTCAACTAATCAACCTAAGATCAGATTCTAGGTCATGAATCTAGAATCAGCAATAAGCACAATCTAGATGAAGAACTCTATTGATTCAATCCTAAATAATCATCAACCTAGCAATTCGTCTTCTACCTTTGAAAACCCTAAACTTAACAAACAAACTACTAAGACATGATCAATAAAACAAAAATCATAGTTTGAATAGATTGCATAAAATAAATCAAGAGAAAAAATAAGAGTTTAGAAATCTTCTCCAAAAATCTCTCTAATAGTGGTTGTAGCTTAGAATAAAGCGTAGGTCTAAAAAATGACCTAAACATCCTATTTATATATAAAAACACGAAAATGACTAAACTGAAAATAAAAAAAACTCTGGGGCAGTTTTGCAATTCCAAAACTGTGTCTGCGACTTGTGTCGACCAATCCCAGTGGGTTGTCGATCGACACAGACACAGATACCAATGTTGGTCTCCGAATTTGTTTCTTCAGCACAACTTCTTGGTTTGCTCCAAAATCTCCAAATGAGTCCAAAACGTACCTGAACCTACAATGACTCGAAAAGACTCAAAGAATACCAAAAATACTCTAAATAGTTTATAAATAAGACTTATATCATGGTTGAAAACCCATAAAAACCATGATATATCAGTAAGAAAGCTAATTTCTTTGCTATGACTGGTAAGGTTAAAGATGCTAAATATTTTGATCCTAAATTATGTGTCTCTTTGGACAAATTATTTAACCTTGCACCGGTGCCACCGAGTGAGCTTCATAATTTTTTGCAGGATGTATCTTTAGGAAATAACCTATGGTGTCTACAGTTTGATCACTCCTACCAATACAGTATGGCTTTGTTTTATGACGACATGATTCTCACTAAGGCCAAGGAAAACAGAGGACAAAGCATTAACAAAGCTCTTGAAAAAATAAAAGCAAGAAAGCTTTATGAACAACTTTCCGAAGACGTTGATTTGCAAGAAAAGCTACCCATTGAAGAAACTATTTTTTTTTCTTCATCAAGATGCATCTTAAAGCCACATTTGGAGACCTGAAGACTATCTAGGACGTTCAAGGCATGTACCACACAAGAGTTGGACCACTTCACTTCACATGTTTCTCGAGGAGTCTAAAATGGACATTTCTTCATTTGGTTCATTCCGAACTTATCACTGGTGATCAGGAATTTTTTAGACACCTTTAGAGACAACAAGTTGGTCACCAACAATGCCCTGATCCAAGAAGAGTCTCCGGATCCCATACCACTACCATTACCATGATAACTACAAACACCAAACATGCCAAGGAACTTATGCAGGTAAGTAACTCTTTATCTCGATTTTTTCACACATAGTTTAAGGGCTGTGAATATGAAGTTGGTATATCCATTAATCATTAAGAAAATTTTAGGTTTAATCAAAGAATGTTCGGAAAAAAGTCTTGTCTTAAGATGCAAGAAAAAGAAGAACTTGACAAGGATAATGTTTTGAATCGAGCTGAGATATATTTACTTGTTTATACTAATTTCATTACTGTGATAACACAGTTGCTCTTTTCCAAAGCTATTTACTACATTTCTGGTACAAAAGAGGAGCCACCGGATTTAGAAGTTCTCTCGTCCTATTACTTTGTGAGGACTGGAATTGGAGTTTCTTTGACAAAGGAGCTAAACACTTTCCAAATATCTTTTCTTGTGGAAATGATTGTAAAGTTGGGAATTCTTCCAAAGCTCTCAAAGGAAGAAACTATGATGCTGAACCTCACTTAAAGATTTATGATAACATCACCCATTCACTTGATCTCCAAGGTTCTAACTTAACTTTGACTCTTTAATGGTTCTAACTTAGTGTTGTTTGTGGCAGATAAAGCAGATTTGAGAAAAAAATCCTTTTCAACTGCAGGAGGATACTGTGATAATGGATAGCACTAAGGACTTGGAGCTCGGAGCATGGATGGCACATGGAGCAGTGGACAAGCATGGAGATAATGAAGCATGGAAAACACTATTTGGAGACAAGATTCATCTCCAAACCGATCAGCCTAATTATATCATTGGAGTCTTGCTACGACTACCATTGGCTCAAGAGGGCCAGTCGAGTTTAAGTTATATCGTCCACATTGGTCATAGTATATGATTCGGGATGGCCATATGACCCACTTACATTCTTTTTCTCATCTCCAGTTTTGTCCCATTGGGTTTTCCGAGAGAGGTTTTTAACGAGGTTTGTGGTTTATGTGTGCACCTATGCCATTGCACTAGCCTGACTCATTTCAGGTCCGTTAACAAGTCTTTAGGTGCGGCCCTTATCCTTTCTAGCTCTTTTATCTGTTTTTGAATTATAACTTTGTGTTTAATGCATGCATGGTTCGAGTGTTGATTTTTGAGGTCTGTCTCGTAAATCAGCTATTCTTTAATTTGTCTCTTCTATCTTATCTCACCCCTTCTCTTTATATTGAGGCTGACTCATTGTAAACTCATCTATTTTTTATTCTCAAACACTTTCAAAGAATAAATTATTGTTTTCTTCTTCATGTGTCGAATTAGAAACTCTTAATCTTATCAAGTAGATTTTCCGCATCCTCTTATGACGACATTCAATCCATTAAACCTCTAGGTGTTCTTAACATCTTGGTGTCGATTTGGGTTCCTAACAAAAATGGCATCAACAAATCTCTATATAAAACCTGATTAATCATGTCGGCGATGAAGGATTGTTGACATTTTTTTATTAAAAAATAATACTATATTTTAGGGTATTTTTGGATTTTTATTACACAATATATGCTATATAAAAGTTGAAGTTACTTGATGCTAAGCCCTTCTACATAGGATTTAAAAAAACCCTCATATTATTGGTCCATGTCAGCATTTAACCTGCCAAAAAACAAAAAAAAAACAAAAAAAAAATCGATATTTGCCAAAAATTAAAAGGGAAATCCTGGCCAAAATAAGCAACAAAATAAAAGAATTATTCAAAATAATGAGTTTAGTATATAAGAAAATTATGCCTTAATTGCTTATTAATGAATAATTTTAAAATTATTTTTTCTTTTTCATAACTTATATAAAATTAAAGAAAGAAAAATCATCGGCCTTTAAAATAAAGCAATTGGTCACATAATATTTCTAAATCCCTATTTATATAGTATAGATTTTTACGAAGAAAATTTACATGATAATTGCAAGTGTAATTAATTTTCACGATTTTTAGCTTCGTTAATAAGATTTAGTTATTTTCTGAAGTAGAAAAGGTTAGTCTGAAAAATTAATCTCCAAGGTTTAGGGTTTAGGGTTTAAAATTTAGGATTTATTGTTTAGAGTTTAGGTATATGATTTTTACGAAATTTAGTATCATAAACACACAGTAATATGCTAATAATGTTGATGGTTTATGTTTATAGAATAATTAAATGAAGTTCTTTTTCCTAAAGTCCATCTGGTACATGGACCTAATTTTTTGGTTTGACATGCTCATGATCTTAACTTTTCCTTGCCAGTATTACTACAAGAAAACATAGGATTAACAATGAAATAACATCGTCGTAATTTAAAAAAAAAATTACAATGACTTCACAACGAAAAAAGTATTCGTCGTTAAATTGTCGTAACACAGCGTCGAATAAAATCATCGTAAATTCGATGGTCTTTTGCGTATGCTTAATGTCGAGTTTACGACGATTTAAAAATTTGTTGTTAGTTCATTGTTAATTTACAACTGAGTTACGATGAAATATATTTACATTGTTAATTTGCTGTTAATTTACAACAGTTATATAACAAAATATATTTAAACGTTTATCATTTTATTTGTTATAACATTTTTATTTGTTGAACTAATTAAGATTAACATCATATGTTAAGAAAATATAATACATGTTAATAATGTAACAACATCATTACAACGATTCGTCGTAAATTTATTGTTACGGTTGTTTGTAAATTCGTTATTACGTTTAACAACGAATTTACAACGAATCGTTGTAAATTCGTTGTTAAGCGTAACAACGAATTTACGATGAATCGTTGTAAATTCGTTGTTACGCTTAACAACAAATTTACAACGATATATCATAAATTCGTTGTTAAACGTAATAACGAATTTATAAACAACCGTAACCACGAATTTACGATGAATCGTTGTAAATTCGTCGTTAAGTTTTATAACAAATTTACAACGATTCGTCGTAAATTCGTTGTTATGATTGTTTGTAAATTCGTCGTTACGCTTAACAATGAATTTACAACGATTCGTCGTACATTTATAACGAATTAGCGACGGGAGCTAAATCTATATATACGCAGGACATTTTCCCTCTCTGCTCATTCTTCACATCCTCAGTCTCTCTCTACGTTTTTGCTCTTCCTTCTCTCTAGATTATACACCTTCTTCCGATTTGCATACATAATGACTTCAACTTTATAGCCGCTAAAACTGCTAGTGCCGAACATTTTAGCGATAATGATTTGAACTCTTAGAACATTTTTGTATTTTTGTGTAATATTTTGTTTTTGTTTTTAGTTTTATAAATTTAAACTTTATTTTAATTAATCAATCAATAAATAAAACGTTAATAGATAATTTTTTTAACAATACAAAGATCGTCGTCAACGACGAATTAACGTCGATCATAGAGAATAGTAGTTGTTAATTTGTTGTAAATTTAACGACGAACTAACGTCGATATTTGAACAGGATGTTGTTAGTTCGTTGTTAATTTAACGACGAATTAACAACGTTATTTAAATTTACGACGAATTATGTTCCTCGCATTATTAATAGTGTAACATCTAAGTTACGACGAATTATGTTCCTCGCATTATTAACGATGAATTTACGACAAATCTTCCATTACGACGAACTGTTAACGACGATTTCGTGTTCATCTCTAATTAGTTGTAAATCGTTATTAACACGAATTTACAACGATATAAGATGTTGTTAAGCCTATGTTTTCCTGTAGTGTATGACTTTGGCCTTCCATTAACGGTATGCAAAATCTTCCATGCCATTTCATTACTGTTACATTTTTTTGGCACTAACTTGGAATAAAATGGTTCGATAGTTCAGAAATCTTAAAGAATAGTTGTTTTTGCTTTTACACACTTTAACATAGTAATACATGAATTCAACGACTGTCAAACATCATTCATAAGAGTTTACTGGCATCATTTGGTTACAAAATCTGTTGTAACTATTCATAAGAGTTTTTGAATCTTCAGGGTAGCCAGAAGAATAGCAGTTGTATCCGAACATGATGATTCTTAATACTCTTGATATTCTTGAGTTCTTTCTTCCAAACTGTCTAAGGTGCTAATATTAGTAGGCTTTTCATCTATTCAAGTTGTTGGAGATGAAATTCTCTGATTAGTCTTAATTTCTGTTTCAGAAAATAGATAATTCTCATCGAGAAAGCAAATGAGTTACGAGAATTAATTACACTTGCAAAAATAATGTAAATTTTTATAAAAATGACGACAATGTGGAAATTTCAATAAGACGCGAGAATTAATTGTGGGATTATTCCAAAGTCTTTGCGATATATTTTGTTTCACTTATGAGTGGATTTCCATCTCCAACACTTAGCAACCATGCTGCAAAATTTCCTTTTGATTCAATTGGTGGTCTTGGATCCTAAATTCCTAATGCAATCAACTCAAAATCCTCTGCAAGACATATTTTAAGCCATAAAGGTAGAAAACATATTATGAAACAAATCAATTTATATCATACATATAAAATTACACTTAATCAAATTATGACTTAGTTTATATTAATTAATTTTTAAAAATATATTTTTATTTTCATAACATTATATTTTCCTAATAGTTAATTAAGCCATTATTTAATATTATTCTTTTAAAAATAGGTCTTTAATATAAAAAGAATTGGTCACATAATATTTTTGAATCTCTATTTATATAAAGTCATAGAAGATCTATAATATTTATTAAAACATTATTTTATATATAGGATCTAAAATATTTGCTCTAAAAAATTGAAAATATTATATACCATAAAATAAAGAAAATTATATGCGATATAATTATAATATTAAAATTATATTGGTAATTGATCTAAAATTTTTGCTCTCAATTTTTCTATATAATATTATAAGTTAAAATCAATCTAAAAATTGGTCTTTAAAATAAAGATATTTGGTCCATAATATTTTTGAATCCTTATTTATATAGTATAGATTTTTACAAAAAAAAAAAACCATTTAGTTAATTATTGCAAGTTTAATTATATCTCATGACTTTTTCATTTTCTCAATGAGATTTAGTATAAAATTGATATCTGCCAAAACATTAAAAAAACATTCATCACCCAAATATGCAATAAGATAATATAAAGTACTCAAAATAATGAGTTTAATATACAAGAGAATTATAAATTTCACAAATTACTTATTCATGAATAATAAAAAATATTTTCTTTTCTAATTATATTGCTTATAAATAATACTTCTAATTCTATTCAAAACAAAATCGTTTATAATACTGAAAATTTAGAACCTAAAACCATTTATTTTCATAATTCTTCTATACCTCAGTTCTTATGTTTGATTTCAATTTTGTTTCTTGATTTGCTTAGTTTTGTGTTTGGTTGTTTGATTAGTGTATTCTATAAATTGTTTGAAACAAGTAATTTGTCAGCATGTATCTAATTGTGTGTTATATTTCTTTTTGGATATCGTTTTATGTCATCATCTCAATGTTGCAGCAATCTATGTACCTCTGTGAATTAGACACATCAGCTCATTCTGGTGACGTTGCCCATTGCTCACAACGATTGGTATTTATTTACTTCGTCTGTTGCTCTTAACAATTTTGTTATAGTTGTATTATATGTTGTTTACGGAGAGGCAGACTATTAGAGTTTCTGTTGAAATATCACTCAATTCTCTATTACATCCAAATGTGTATTCAATTATGCTGCCGACAGATTGATGAGTGGAGTCGTCTTTTCTGCTACTTCTACAAGAGATAGATGATAGTATGATAAAAGAGACGTCGTATGAGTGCTCAAAGGTCAGATCCCATAAGTCATTGCTAAAGGCATACTCAAAGTAGATCTAAATCTTCCCCTAAAAAAAAGTATATCTATAAATCTTTCCGCAAAAGTATAAGGTTTATTGTTCTTTCAATGCATTTTTTGGTAATTTCTCAATTTTGCCATTGATAAGAAACCTGCTGGAGAGGTTGAATGAGCAAAATAATTCTCATTGGTAAAATACAAATGCAGAAAAACTAAATTTTGGTGTGATTATAATGAACCAAATTAGTATAATCGATGTAGTTACTTAGATCTCTGTTATCGTTTACAAATAGCTATTCAATGATAATGTTATTTGATATATTCTTCAACCTCTGTATTGAATAACAATCACTATTTTACTGAATATCAAAATCGATATGTTTTTTTTGTTTGTAGATGTTATTTTAACTTTGTGGAAGAAATAAGAAACATAAGAAACTATTATACAAAAAACATTGCATAAGAAGCTCTTATTAACAAAAAGAGGTTAACCCAATACATTCACAGAGAGAGTCCAAGTTAGCAGAAGAACTGAAGATAACTAAATCTAAAATCGAAGGTTTGTGCAAACATTTAATTGATAAGAATAAAGAAGATGACTTCGCGAAGCTTGATTTGGATTTAATGGAGGTGAGAGGGAATTTAATGGAGAGAGAAATGGAGATGCATAGTCGAAAGAGTGAAACGGAAAAATTAGTGGAAACCACAAACGTGCATGGACGCGGAATCAGTTTGCCTTGGAGCTTTTAAAACCTTCAGCTCCAATTGTTCATGGTCTAAATTTGTTTGGAATGTATGTTTAAGATTGTTGTTACCTCCGTAGTATCGATCCTGAGATTATGGATCATTTATTTATTCATTGGGTAAACTGTGAACAGGTTCTGCATCGGCTTGGGCAGCCTAGCTGAACTTTATTGGAATGGTCCATATTGATAAGTTGGCTCTCATCTTGATATGCTCATGCTTCCCCAACGCTCAATCCACTGGCCACGCAATCAACAATCTTACATAACATCATCTCTATCTCTCGGAAATCTCTGTTCCATCAGATAGATAAGAATATTCGTGCTACACTTCTCTCTCAACGATACCACAAAGTCTGTTGTGCCCTGTTGCCCAGATGGTTCACCTACTCATAGATCCAAACTCAATTATATGTTGCTCCTCTTATTTTCATCCTGCCTTTTTAATTTCTTTTGTCCATAAACACTCTCACTTCCTTTAAAGCAATTGTATCCAAACTCTTATTCTTCTAGGTAATATATGAGACGACAAAATATTGAGGAGAAAGTAATTTAATTGAGAATGTCTAAACATTGAAGGAGTTTGTTGTGTTACTGATTCTTTTAATAATACTGTAAAAAATAAATCACATTGGTGTTGTACATAAATTAGTATAACTATATTACTATTATTTTTTAAACGTTGCCACATTTGCTGTTCAAAAGTGCATCGATACTTAAAACAATTCTTTAATTTTTAGAAAGAACTAAACATCAGAATGTTTTTGATCAAAAAAGACGTACAAATATATTGATTCTTAAAATACATACACATATGCAAAATCTTCCATGACATTTCATTATCCTTAGTATTTTTCCCACCAACTTGGAAAAAATGGTTCAATAGTTCAGAGATCTTGCAGAATATGTGTTTTTGCTTTTACATACTTTAACATAAGAATACATGGATTCAACGATTGTACAACATCATTCAGAAGAGTTTACTGGCATTATCTGTTGTAACCATCTCTAGGATAGCTAAAAGAAGAGCAGTTTTATTCGAACATAATGATTCTTAATATTTATGATATTTTTGAGTTTTTTCTTCTAAAATGTCTAATATGCTCACATGAATAGGCTTTCATCTATTCAAGTTGTTGGAGGTGTTGGAGATGAAATTCTCAGATTAGTCTGGATTTCTGTTTAAGGAAACAGATAAATCTCATCGAGAAAGCAAAAGAGTCGCGATAATCAATTACACTTACAAAAATAATGTAAAAATTTATAACAATGGCGATAATGTGAATGTTTCAATAAGACAATCATAGTTGTGAGATTATTGTAAAATTTTCACTCTGAAACAAAACCTAAGACTTAAAGATTGAAAAGAATGTTTTGCAGCATAGTTGATAAGTGTTGAAGATGAAAATGCACACATAAGTGAAACAAAATATACCAATGAAAATGATGGTCAGATAGTGGTCGTTGATCATACACTTCTAATGCAATCAAGTAGAAATTATCGGCAAAACATATTTCAAGTTATAAAGGCAGATGATATTTTATCAAAAATTACTTATGCAAACATTACAAAGACAGAAATCCTAACTCTATATTAAAAATGATACATCATATTTCAACATGCTTTAAACAAAATTAATCTTCAAATATTCATTCTATATTAAATTTATTTTTTTTAAAGTATAAAAAAATATGATAATAATAAACTAAAATAAAATATTATACAATACTCTAGCTACATATAAAATTGAACAAATATAAAAAGTATATCAAACAAATCAATAAAAATAGATCTAGTATTAAAAAAAAAAAAAAGTGTACATACTGCCTACATGGATAAATTGTTAAATTCCAAATAAAAAGGAAAAATGTTTTGTATCCTATTTTCCCATAAACAATTTTAATATTTCATTATTAGCCCACAATAATCAAACATAATTTATTCTCAAAAGAGGTTCACTGTATCGGAGATAGATAGAGATCCATTAGACTCAACGATCATCGAAAAATGGATTTGGCTGAATTATGGGCGATCTTCGGACCTGGATTCTCCGGCGCAGTTTTCGGAACGGGCTGGTGGTTTTGGGTGGACGCCGTCGTGTGTAGTTCAATCCAAGTCCCCTTCCTTCATTACCTCCCCGGTAATATCCAAATTCTCCATTACTTGGGTAAAATTAGGGTTTCTTAAATCGATTTGGTCCATATGTTTTGGGGTTTCTTAGGTATATTCGCATCTCTCGGAGCTTTGATGTTCAATTGCGTCAGAAAAGAAGATATTGATTACTCTCCTTATGACGAAGGCGAGTGGAGGTTAGTTTGATTTCAAATTGGGTTTAGCTGAGATTAGGGGATGATAACATATAGTTTGATTGGATGAATGTTGGTTTTTTTTACAATGAATTCTTGATTTTTCTGTGGATTCTGTGGTTACAGATTGAAGCTATGGCTATTCGTAGCGTATGTTGTAGCGTTTGTTTCTCTAGCTGCTTCTGTTGGTTTGTTGATTCAAGATTCGGTTGTGAAGACTGGGCCTTCGACTTGGACTGGTGTGGCTGGTGTCTTTCAATGTGTGTTTGTGTTGATAAGGTAAAGCCAATTTTAGAAATACCACTCAAACTTGTACAAGAAGAAGATCATCAAGTTTAGTTATTCTTACCATCTTAGTCCTTATGATTGTCTTACGATTCACGGTTTGCTTCTGGTTTATTCGTTTCTTTCATTGGAATAATTTTAGAAAAATCACCCAAACTTGTACAGAAAGGACATGAAGTTTAGTTATTCGTACCATCTTAAGACTATATGTGTATAGCTAGCTCATGTGATATGTATTTGCAATAAGCTATTAAAGTATCCTTACCTTTTTGGTTTTCTTTTACTGCAAATCTTATGTGTATATACCTCTCGACGCTGACTACAATTGTTTTTCTTACAGTGGGCTAATGTATTGGACATCGCACTCGGAGTAAGTAAATGCACAGGCACATACTTCATCTCCGACGCAGATACATATGTTGTGACAACTTACAAGTTACTCTTTACTTTTACTCTGTATATTCTTGTCTGGTCAGCTTGGCGTTTGTGTGCGAGATTCCTCTGTTGCATTGGTGTGTGTTTGTGTTAAACTTTGTCTGATCTAAGTGTGGGTTTAGTCTTAGGTGTTTGTCAGAGGATGGATAGAGAACAATCTTGAACTTTGTGTGAATGTTATTGAAAACCCACCGTTAGTACAACCATGTGGTTGGCCTCCAAAACCATTGAATCGAACTGTCCAAAGAGTACCCATACAGGCACACAAAATCGTTAGATTGTCGTGCTCTGTCATCTAACACGATGTCAAGCCCAAAATCATGTGAGTAAGCTAGAGAGCCGAGTCAGATAAGCTGTCTCACTGGAAACAAAAAGTAACCTATTATCATCAAAAGATAATCAAAAGTAATGACAAACTGTGAGAGATTTGTTTAAGATCTTTGAAAATATGTTCACATCAAAATTTTCACTAAACAAAATATACACGAGTTCCTGCGCATAGTAACATACGAATCAATCCTCTTTTAAGGTCCAAGAGTTGTATTTTGTGAAATATTCCTAACCATATATAGCAAGTCAGCTGGAGATCAAACGAATCAATGATATGGATTCTTCAACATTTCGAGGTCGAATCTTCCTCCACTAGGGAGTCTTTGAGTACATTTGGTGTATGTTTAGATTCTATTTGCGACAGTTTTAGCGACTATTAAGAGATTTTCAACGGAGTTGATAAATAAGCAAGACCACATTGTAAATGACAATTCTCTCGCTCATCAAAACATTAGAGACCAAAGATGGTAACAAGAGAAACATGTGAGTGAGAGATTTGAGCCATTTTTTTCAGACCAAAGAAAGATCTACAAAGTCTGAAGAGGGCAGGACACTCAAGCCTCATTAAAGCTTATTTGCACTATTAGCAAAACCCATCAAAAAACCAAACAAACAAAAACCCCTCCCTGCCTTTTCACCTCTTCCATTGCCAAAAGTAGTAAGCTAAGCTTTTTCTCAGGAACAAAAAGACCAAAAAAAGAAAAATATAATAATAATAAAATAAAAGAAAATTAGAAACTATCTTCCATGAGGTAAACAAAAAAAAACCAGTACTTTCACTTTCTTCAGTTTTTGTAAGGTTTGGGTTCATGAGTCTTAATCTACACCCTCCCTTGCCTCTTGTATCATCGATAGTTTCTGCGGAAGTGATGGCCTCAGCTTCTTATACTGTTTCAACAAAACGAAAATACTACAAGTTATAATACTACAAGAGAGTAGCCGGCATTGTTAAGCAGTGTTGTTATGACTTTTTACCTGTTCAACAAAGGCATTTATCTCCTCCTGGGTAAGAGCTTCATCTTCGCCGTTGTTTTCATCCCAGCCAAGCGATCTAAGGAACTCAGCCTCTTTCTCATCTGGAGTGTCTGCTGCCTCGAAGCAACTAGTATGAGAAGTTATCTGAATCCTTTCAGTTGCTGCCTGTGGACTTAAAAGGTCGCTAGCTATAAGATCCTTTGAGCTGTTGACTTTTCCATCAACAGAAGAAGAGATGCTGGTGGAAGAGTTAACAGGATCAGTGGAGATGCTTGTTGACGTAGTTTTCTGCTTCAGAGCACTGTAAAATGCACTCCTGCTCTGTGTTTGAGCAGCGGAAGGTTTCTTATCAATGGTTTGGCCAGAGATCATGGAGAAAGCATTAGCTCCCTTGAGCTCCTTTGGGCTGTTTGTACCTCTCACAGGAACAGATTGTGTTGACTGAGAAACAGCGGCTCGACTGTTTGTATTAGCACTAGGACTTCCAGATTCTTTAACAGCACTGACGCCGTTTTCCCTAGCCGGTTTGAGAACCAATAGCTTTTTCTCGGATTTGATTTGACCACTAGGATTAGACTGGAAGTTCCCGAGCAGGACAGAGGGCTGCTGTTGGGCATTCCTTGAGAGAGCAATAGAGGTTTCACCGGTTCGAACCACTTGCTTTATCTTGGACTGATCAGAAGAATTCAGACTCTGAAAAATCAAATAAAACAGATATTGATTGTCGGACAAGATTGATGGAGGAATAATAAGATTTATTAAAGAATATACTTACCGAGCACTTTGATGACGAAGGCACAACAGGAATCAACTGCCTTGACTGTTTAATTGCCAAGTCCTCAAGTCTTTGTGTATTCACAGATCCCTGAAACCAAATATTTATAATCTTAGACAAGCAGAGACACAAGTGTAAAATAAAGCTACACTAAGATGACGCCCAAATCATACTTGAGGAGGGGTATGAGTTCGTGATGGAGCCTGAACCAATGCTTCAGCCATGTTAAGACCAGTCGGTCCAGATAACGTTCCTGTGCTAACAGAATTAGCTTTAGGTGACATTAATGACCCAGCACAAGCCTTCTCGATGACATTGGGAACCTCTGCCAGAGCTGAGGTCCAACCTTCCCCACCAATCAAAGCCGAGTTACCAACTGGTAAGCTCTGCACAGCTGAACATAAACCAGGAGAAGAGACTCGTACAACATCTTGCCCACCATGCCTCTCATCAGCTCCAAGCGAAGGAAAATCCTTATCAAACCCAGTTCTCTGAAAGCTATTCCCGATGCTAGGACCAGGAAGTATACCGTTTCCATTGTAACTATTACTACTGCCACCATTTTTCAACCCCACTGTAAATCCTCGAGACGAGTGGTCGCCCTGTTTCCTTGTTACCATTGAATGTGATCGTCTCAACGGATCCTGATCCCTACCAGTTAAGATATTTCTGAGAGGGATAGAAGTGTCAAGGTCCCATGGATCCACATAGCTTATCCTATCCTTGTCCCTGCTTCGATCCTTATCCCTTTGACTCCTATTAAAGTTGAAACTACTATATGCATGCTTTGCAGATCCATTACTAGAGCCTCTCCTTGAATTAGTAGAAGAAGATCGATCTAGAAAAGGAGAATGAATTGAATCAACATCACCTTTGCTCCTAGAGTTCCTATTCCTGTTATTATGTTGTAAAGATGCAGAATCTAAACAAAACAAGATACAAAATCGTTACAATCACGCTGTTCTGACTAACTAAAGAAGCTTATCAATGAGATGGTATGACTCGAAACATACCTGAATGAGAAGAGGATGATACAAGAAGGTGGTTTGAACTCCCACCACCAGAAGCATGCCCTGAACTTCTCAACCATTCCGGAGCTAAAGAGGGTTCACCTTTGTCCATTAGTAAAGCTGTACCTCATCAGATAAAAGAAAGAAACAAACTTTCTCTTACCCTCTTCCCCCCCCCCCCCCCACAAACAATAGAGAAAGCCCTTCTTAAAAAATGCACCAATCTTCTAAACCTATCCTACAATCTAACCACAGAGAGGAATCCAAATCCAAATCCAAAATCCAAAATCCAAAATCCAAATCACAAGGCTGGTTATATCTTCTACAAATCCAAACGAGTTGTTTCAATTCTACACTTCCATCACTCACACATACGGCTTAGAAGACAATCTAGAGAACACTCATCCTTGTGAACAACACCAAGAGAACAAACCCTAAACACCACCTCTATGAATCTTCAATGCCACAAAGCAAAATTCCAGTAACACAGAAACCCTAACACCTACACAATGATCTCTATCTGTAATCACCAGAGCCAATAATAATCAACCACAACCGCTCTAAGGGTTCAAGAAACCCTAACCAAGAAAGAGATTATTCAGAAGTCAGAACCAAACGTTTAACAGATTCAATCGCTCAATCGAAACAATGATTTGGCTTCAACACAAACCAACAACGAAGAAAATAAATGTTTTTTTTTTCCCAAAGGAGAGCGATGGATTTAGGAAAGAAGTTGCAGAGAAAAGACAATCATATGCGAAGATTGAGAAAATTAGGGTTTTTGTCGATTAGGGCTAAGAGAAGGAGAGTGGTGGAAGAGAAGGGAGGCGAAAAATTTGTTAATTTTTGTGTTCTGTGTTTTTGTTTTTAATTTGGGAGAGGAACGAAACGTATGAAGAAACAAGAGCCTTTTT
Source organism: Cardamine occulta (assembly GCA_028015245.1). Taxonomy (NCBI): domain Eukaryota; kingdom Viridiplantae; phylum Streptophyta; class Magnoliopsida; order Brassicales; family Brassicaceae; genus Cardamine; species Cardamine occulta. Next base: position 15,740,298 of record CM051363.1, on the reverse strand, counting down.
TTCCTCTTTTCTTGAAACAATTTTAATCGAAATTTATTATATTTTTTAATTACTGGATTTGGTATTTATTTTTCTTTTCTTTCCATCTCTTTAGCACATTTTAGTTAAATTCTGGTAACGTAGGTGTATATAGATAGGCCCAACGCTTTCTCCTAGATGGGCCCATAGACTTTTTTTTTTTGTTTTCTCCTTTTCTATTGTTCGTTCACTCACCAATGTCAACATAAGAGGATGAGTTTTCACTATTTCAATATAAGTAACCAATTCTGTAACTAAATTTTATCAAAATAGATGTAGAGTAATGATAAACTAGTTGAGGTGCGCGGTGAGCCGGTGACAAACAATTCATGACATATACGTATATTAAAAATAAATTATTGTACCAAAAAAGTAAAAAGAATGATAAACATCCTATCTAATAACTCAAACATCCACATGTTCTTGCTGCGATATATTTTCCAAGCAACGTTATACCATGTCTGGCATAGGAGAAATGCTCACAGACATGGTGAAACCGCCTCACCGTCTCATCAAACTCATTGAGAAAAATGTCCAAAACCATCTGAGCTCCATTCGCGACTTCGGAGAACATCGATACGAGGAATGCCTACAAGTGTGGTTCGCCACGCGCTCCACAGCATAGAACCAATTTCAAACTATTTATGATTTTTTTAATTTAAAATAACATATTCATTGTAAAAACAATTTTTTGGGCTAGATATAATTTTACATTCATTCAAAAAAAATCATTCAAATAAATTATTATGTTAACAATTAGAGATGTTAAAAAAGAAAAAGAAAATCAAAACATACACAAAAAATCACGATCAATTTTGTATGCTAACCAATTTAATAGATAGAATATAATAATTTTATAATACTAATATTATTTCCTCATCATAAAAACCTACATCATCAAAACAATTTCTAAGAATATAAAAATAATTTCATAAGACCACAAAACGCAAAGAAGATTATCTAGGAGTCATGTAATCAATATTAATTATTATTTTATTAACCGTGAGCATAATCATTATTTTATTAAACATTTGATTCAATATAATATAGCAGAGTTAGACCATCTCCAGCAGGGGTTCTTAACCATATTTATAATCGAAATATTGCAAAATCAAAAGTTTAGATATTCATGAGGGTTTCTTCTTAGAAAAAACATACTCACATGGTAAAACCTCTAATGAGGTTCTTAAAATTTAAATTTTTGAAATATTGTGTATAAAGTGTTTTGACTCTCAAAACTTACACACACTCAAAAGGACAACACTTGCATCTACTTATCCTATACACAGAAAAACACTTGCATCTACTTGCCATTTATGCAGTCCAAGACTTGCATCTCACAGCTTCACCAATATATGCAGCCTGAAAATGAAACAAGAACCACATTTATCTTCACCAATATATCCAATTAACCTAAACAAAAATAGAGAGACAACACATCAAATTAGCATTGTTGGCTTACCAAATTGAAAGAAACAAGGAAACAATCCAAAATCAGACTTTAAGCATGACACTACCAAAGTTTCAGAATTGTACTAGACGTGATCTGGATATTGAAACATCTTAATCACCAGACAATACAAATGTGACTCTTATCTACGGATTAAACCAAACTCTAGATGGCTATTAAATAGATCAAAGCTCAACATGCTTGAAGTGATACTCATCGATTTTCGAGTATATTAAACCATCTCCTTCCAGTGACTGAATCACACCCCTATAAATCAAAACTCATGAAATCAACAACTTTGAAAGTAATGAGAGAGAAGAGATTATAAGGACAAAGAAGCGAAGAAAGAAAGAGCATACTCTAGCTTGTTCCATAACTAAGTGATATGTGCTTGTTATGACGCGATACTCATCCAATTTAAGTTCAAGCAAACTAAGAAAGCAGATAGCATTGCCTAGATTCCTAAGATTAATAGCTAGTTCATGATGCTAACTATATACATTAAGAAAGAGATCAGACCGAAAGAACTGTATAGACGATGATGCAACTACAATAAACTCGCCACTTAAACTAAAGAGATCACATCCCCTTCTTTGATTAAACCTTCTAAACCCAACAAGAAAATCAGTCAAGCATGCTTAAGAGAATCATCAAAGCAAGGTGAAAGTGATTCATAAATATAGAAAAAGGTTGAGAGATTACAAAGTATTCAGAGATTATAGAGAAAATAGATGGTGAAACTCCAAGACTTCTACGAACAACAAGGCTGGTTCGGCTCCTTCTGAGATGGCAAGGCTTTGATTTCGTGATGAAGATGAACTAGGGTTTGGTGAGGAAGCACATGTGAGTCACACAAAACCCTAAGGTTTAGATGAGTATTTATAGGTCTTGGGGGCACAAGAAATCGGTTTTAGGGTTCTAGAGGTTAAACTCGTCATTTTGGTAAGTGTGCAAACAGAGGGGCCGGGCCTCAGTCACGGGTTCTTGTGACCAAGGTGCTAAAGAGGTCAGGCCTCGGTCACGAGGCTTTGTGACCGAGGTGATAGAGCTTTTGGCTTTAGTCAACTTGTCTTCACTCCTCGGGATGCTTCTTTCAAACTGCTGAATGGATTGCTTTGATTCTTATCCCAGGTGAATCTTGACTCTTCCATCTTTCCAATGATATGGAAAACTCCAAATTTTGTCCATGGGAAGGTCTCAAAGTGTTGCTAAACTTTTGGTGCTCTGGAACTGCCTTAAAACGGGTTTTGCTCCTCTTTTGATCCATTTTTCCATAAAACCTGTAAAACCTCTTTGACAGTAAAATACTCTATAATACCTTATTTAGCTTTGAAATCACACCAATCTCTCATAAAACAATATGAAAACCATAGTAAAAAGGGGTCAATATACGATGTTATCAGACACAAACCTTAATAAAGACCGGGTCATTCAAAGGTTTGAGATCTTTGATGTCCTCTGTCTCAAGAATGCCAACAATATCATCTTCCTGGAGAATGAGATGCTTCAGATCATTGAACTCCACATCAGTTCCTGAATAACCAGAGAGAAACTGATTCTAAGACTCATGCTCACCTACAAAAAAAAATCAAACACATAAATATCAAGTACTTATTAATTTTTTAATCATTAAATGTTAGTTGTACTGGACTTATATATATCTCACACAAAATCAAACATCTAAGGAAAAGAACTGAAGAAAGAGAACAACTCCATCGATTCACCCCTGGTGGTATTTGAGTTTTGGGATCCATTCCACTTGATGATGTCAAGCTCAGAAATGAACCTTAGAATAAACCTTTGAACTTCCTGTTTCATCCATCAAATCTTCAATCAAGGGAATCAAAAATATGTCTTTCACAGTCATTCCATTTAACTTTTTATAATCCACACTAGGATCCACACAAAACCTCCAAGAACCATATTTTTTCTTCACCAACACTACCAAAGCTTTGTTGCCTTTTCAACGTGATCAATTTTCATGGTGCATTTTCATACATGTACTAAGATGCAGTGCATTTTTCAACTTCAACTTCGTAAATTTTCCAAAAATCTACATGAAATTTAATATATGGTCCAAAATCAACTTTGATTAAAACTGTATTAGTCAAAACCGACAAGTCAGATACCACGTGGCATATTTTTGGCTGAGTCAGATGGCACATAATTTTGTTTTTTTATATTCATTTTGAAATTTAATACAAGTTTTTGGATATAAAATTTTTTTGACACTTAAAATGGAACAACGGGAACACTATTGTCAATTGAGCCACTCGTTTTTGTTAATAACCATAGGGTTCCCGACCATTAGAATATTCATTCTTGAACAATTACAATTTTTGAACTTACCATTTTTGAATTTAGAGGTCAGATTTGTAATTTTTCAAAAATATATCATTTGATGGTCGGAGTCATACGGTTGTTACGACTATAAAAATGATAAAAACCGATTAAGTCGCTTAACTGATAATGGTATTTCCGTTTATTCATTTTAAATGTCAAACAAAATTTTGAGACTCAAAACATTGCATAAAATTTCAAAATAAATTATTTTTTTGAAAAATATACATGACATCTGACTCAGCAAAAATATGTCACGTGACATATGATTTAGCAGAAATATGTCATATGGTATCCGACTCATCGGTTTGACTAACACAGCTTTGGTCATTTGATTTCGACACATATATTAAAATTCATGTAGATTTGTTTTTTGAAAATTTACTAATTTGAATTTGAAAACGCATTGGGTCTTAGTTCGTATATGAAAAGGCACCGTGAAAATTGTTCATGTTGAAATTGGCCATTTTCCCGGGTTTTGTATCTTTTTTGTTTAATTTTTTTTTTTTTTGCAACCGTTTCTAAGGTATTTTTGTTAAACTTCATTAAAACTAGGCAACCCAAGCATATGTAAAAAGTAAACTTTAAAATACAAAAAAAGGGAATATTTTTACGGTTTTAAGTCGAACCGAACCAAAACGAAACCAAAATAACTTTTATAATAGTAACTGAAAAGGGTTTTAAGCAAAATTGAAACCAAACCGAATTACTAATTTACTGTCCAGTTTGTTATTTTCGGTTATAATTATTGTTCCCAGCCCTAGTATGGAGCATGAATCAATTAAGACAAATAAGACTCTTTTTCCATGAACTCCCTTTACCCTTATGGTCCTACAATCTGATATAGCAGCCACTGCATTCACTAAAATTTGAGGCACAATCACATATTCATGATTTTCTGTTTGCTCTTCCTCTACATTTTAATATCTTTGTCATCGTCTACTTCAATTATAAAAAATGTGTTTTCTTATGTTTTAGGTAATGATCTGGAGAATTCTTTTCATCACAAAATAGCACAATGATTTTTCCCTTCTTTCACTTCTCTCCTCATTTGATAGAAACTTTTTTGGTTGAACATTTGAGTGTTTTTGTATAAACATTTCCCGAATGAAACCACTCTTATTCTCAAATTATTTCTTAATCGGTAACAATCATTTACTTTGATTGTTAAATCCTGTAGAGGCTTTGACCATCCAGTCTTCATATTTTTCCTAGGATGATCCTTCTTAAATAACCTTCCCAACAATAAACATTGCCTTATAGAATGAGGTTGAAACATCCTAATGTGCATTTGTGTATCTATCCTTAACCCAACCAAACAAGCACTCACCAAATAATCTTATGAGATATTAACTCTGGTTTAATCAACTCAAATTTCTCATGATACTCAACAATCCCTTTAGTCTCCTCCAATTCTTTCAATTCTGCAGTTGGATCATCAAACATATCCTCAAACCTCTCTTTCAGCAAAACCTTATGTGTTCCAGTCATTCATCAGATTCCCTCCACAAGATGATAAGGAAAAATTGTTAGAATCGATTATGTTACAGAGATGAAGAAGAGAGAATCGAGAGTGAAGAAGAAGAGTAAAGAAGAAAGTTTCCTTTACTAATCTGGTTAATGAATCAATGTGTTACAAAACATCATTTATAGTCTAAGACTATTCCGCTTTAATCCGGTTTACTTAATCCACAAACCAACTATTCCTCTGTTTCGCGAACTACAACTTCTTTAAGTAAAACTTGTACACGAGTTTCCGCTATTGTTGTATTTTCCAAAACTCGGTGAAGCTCAGATATCTTTGATAGAGGGAAAAACTGTAATTTCATCAGTATCAGTTCAATGAATCAAATGTTATTAAAATACAAATTCACTTCACACCTGCTAAAAGTTAGAAAATGAGTCACAATACTTAAAACTTGGCTGGGTCTGATAAGTTTGGGCCAAAGAATCAGTGACTAAAAAGCCCATATACTTAAAACTAAGGCCACTTACTAAACGCTACGTTTCGATCAACCGCTCATTCGTCGCTGCACTAGATTTGAAATCGTTCAGAACGAGCTCTTCTCTCACTAGGATTCGACCAAGCCACCAAGGTTAAATTTGTTGTTAGTTAAAAGATGGATCCAGATGCGGTGAAGTCGACCCTTTCCAATCTAGCATTCGGAAATGTAATGGCGAAATTATCAGAAGGTAAATTCATTTGTAATCTCGAATCCTTAGGAGAAAAAAATGTGATCTTCACAGAATCTGATGTTGTTGGGTGATCCAATTAATTGAGATGGAGAACATATGAGCTAAACTCTTCTTCAGGTGATGTGGTTGCATTATTTCATAGATGATGTTTTTAACACATTCCATGCCATTGGCTGTGCAGGAAGTTCTTGCAAATGAAAAGGCGCAAGCTTCAAATCCTGCCAACGAGGAGCTTGATCTTGACGAATTGATGGATATGTAAGTGCATTGCATTAAAGAGATCTCTTTCCAATTTTCTACAGTGAGAGATGTTAGACTGACTCACTTACTAGCTCATGTTATGTAGGATCCAGAGCTAGAAAAATTGCACTCAAGGTTAATAAATTGAGTAGCTCATGTTATTGATCCTTTTAACTTTTATTAGCATTTTTACTAAGAACTAACCCACAAGATATGTGTGTTCAAAAGGCAAGGACATGGTGAGTACCGAGAAGTTAGCGAAGGCGACTTCTTGGGAGAAGTCACAAGGAGTGAGAAAGTCATCTGTCACCTGTACCACAAAGAATTCTACCGGTGCAAGTAAGATATGCAATACCCATCTCTTTCATTGCCTTTTTTTTTGGTTTCATTCTGATTCACAACTGTTGAACATTGTAGGATAATGGATAAACATCTCAAGACCTTTGCACCTAGACATGTGGACACAAAGTTCATTAAGATGGATGCAGAGGTAAGTAATCCACTTGATTAACTCTGTTTTTCGGGTGTTAAGGCTTTCTAATACTTTGCAAGGAAATGTAGAAGGCTCCTTTCTTTGTCACAAAGCTTGCCATCAAGACACTTTCACTCATTCTTTTCCTTTTTTGCAATTTGATCTTTTTGAGTTTATGCTAATGAAAGCACGAATGTTGGAATCACTATTCTTCAGCAAAGGCATCACGATGGATAGGCTTGTCGGTTTCCAAGATCTAGGTGTGAAAGATGACTTCACCACGAAGAAGCTGGAGAACATTTTGGTTAAGAAAGGTAATAACCAATCTAACACATCTAGGTTTTACAGTTTTGGTCATTGAATCTACTATGTATCTTCTCAGCGAGAAGAAAAAAGAGGAAGACTACGAGTATCAAGAAAGCATACGTCGGTCTGTTAGGTCTTGAGCGAATGTCGACTCTGATTCAGATTGATCTCAAAGCTGTTCTCATGGCAGATCCATCTCCCAGCCTTTTTGTATTTCTTTGTTTTAATTGTTTGGTCTATGAATCTTTTATTAAAATATTTGTAATGAGAAATGATTAAACAGTCAAACAGTAAAAAAAAAAAGAAAGGTATGCAACAAACATGAGCATCTGCCACACCAACAACACATACCAAAAAGTTACAATTTTGACTTCAATTGATAGCTATGGACTTGTATTTTTGAACAGTGCTTGTTATGGCTTGCTCTACAGGAAGCCTTTCCATGCTTGATGCTCCATAGAAGCCATGGACACAACCATGTGTTCTTTTCAACACAAACTCAGCCTCTTCTGGACCCGATATTGGACCTACATACAAAAAAGGTTACTAGGACATCAAACAGTGAATCTTGGATACAAAAAAGTTACTATACCTCCGTGGCAGAGGACGATGATATCCGGGTTGAATCTACGAGCAGCATCTGCAATAGCTTGTACACGACCAACACTTTCTTCCAATGACACTGCGGTTGTAGCCCCAATATTTCCAGATGTGGTTAGACCCATGTGTGCTACTATAATATCAGCTCCTGCTTTCGCCATTTCTTCTCCTTCTTTAGGGTTGAAAGCATATGGAGTAGTCAATAGCCCCATTTTATGCGCTTCTGCGATCATTTTAACTTCCAAGCTGCAAGACAAGTTTGGCATAAGGGAAATCCAAACAATCTACAAACAAAACTGATTCTTGAAAAGGTTTCTTTTTGTTAGCTTACCCATATCCCATTCCTGTCTCCTCAAGATTTTGTCTAAAATTACCATCGAAGAGACCGACAGTTGGAAAGTTCTGGACACCAACGAACCCAATGGACTCCAACTGCTTCAGAAAATAGTCCATACGTCGAAATGGATCGGTTCCGCATACCCCAGCAAGAACAGGCACTGCCTTCACTACCTACAAGTTAGATTCGACAAATCTTAAGAGAGAAAAAAATGTTAACATAAGCAACTGAAAAGAGATGCAAGTTTCTCAGAATAAAGAAAACTGACGGGTAAAACTTCGTTGGCCATTTCAAGCACGACAGCATTGGCATCAGCAAATGGAAGTAAGCCTGCTAAGGATCCTCTTCCAGCCATACGAAAACGTCCAGAGTTGTATATAACTATCAAATCAATCCCACCAGCTTCCTCAAACTTTGCAGATATTCCTGTACCAGCACCTCCTCCAATTATTGGTATTCCCTTTTCTATTTGATCTCTCAGCCCTCCCAAAATGGTCTGAGTTCGTTCCAAGGTTTCTGCAGTCATTTATGATTCCAAGCATCAAAATGACTAGTCATTAGTTTACAGATCATTATGATTGGGAAGGAAAAGAGAAACCTGGTTTTGCATTGGGGAAATCTTTAGGACTGTATGAAATCCTTTCAGGCCTCGATACGTCATGCTTTCCAGTACTAGGCTCAGTGGGAGCAGTTTCAGAGGGTTTGATTTGTGAGTAGCTTTCTGGACAAATCTCAAGAAATGAAGCAACCAATGCCTCTGCAAACTCAGGGTCATTGATGTGTTGTGAATAAATATTGACCTATCAAAAACACACAAAAATTCAATACCATGAAGCAAAACAAAACGTACACAGGAAATAAGTAAAAGACCTGTCTGTCTTCATTTGTTTGAATGAGCCTCTGTAATTCATTTATAAGAGCTCCAGTGGCTTCCGGATCACAGAAAGGCTTCCCTGGAGCATCAAGTGCAGAGATACCTTTCTCTGGAAGGCATACTCTAACTTTTGATGTTGATTTGTTTACTTTATCTGCAATAAACCTTGCAAACTTTTTATTCTCTTCTGTTGTTGTTCGGATGAGTGAAACCTGCCAAAAATAAAATAATCACTTGCCACTAGAAAAGACAACTTGTTATGGTAAATTAACATATTTCGTTTCTGACAGATTACACTCACCTGTTCGTTATGTACATGAATCTTTCTCGTTTGGAAATGACAAGGTATTGTTTCTTTACCACCAAAGTTCACCATATCTAAAGCTCCTACACTTAAAACCAACGGTATTCCTTTTTCTATGGTAATATCGAAACGGGAACTATCGCATGGCATCACTCCTCCAACTACATGATCTGCAACCTCGGTTGTTGTAATATCCATTACTCCCTAAGGAAAAAAAATGAGTAGAAGAAACATTAAAAGCCATAAACCAAAACCTTAGGAGGAGGACTAAGTGCATAAATCTCATAATGGAGAAACCTGTATAAACCCTTGTTTAACCAAAGATTCCATTGCTCTGCCACCGACACCCGTGGCATGAAACACAAGTGTCTCATAACCTTTTTCTGTTAATCTTTCTTGGACTGCATTTACACATGAAGTTGTCACCCCAAACATAGTTATACCCACTGTACATTTCCCATTTTCGATCGGGGAGCTTCTAAACATCGCAAGCCTCCCAACTACCATACCCGCAAAAGAAGCTCCCGCGTTTGAAAAAACCACCCTGCTAACACTGTTGATCCCACAAACATCTACTAGAGAAGGAATTAAAACCAAATCTGATGTCCCAACATAAGGTTCGGTTTGACCACTAGCCACAGTGGATACAATAACCTTAGGAATCCCAATGGGGAGAGACCTAAAAGCAGAGGATATCAGCGATGTTCCTCCGCTTCCGCCAAGGCCAATAGCTCCAGCAAGAAAATTATCTTGCCTAACAAAATTCTCAAGACATTTACTCATGATACTAACTGCCTCTCCTCTGTCATCGGGAAGTTTCACTGGTTTATTCGATCCGAAATAGCATGAAAGAAGTTGTTCTCTTGTTACAAATGCAAAGTCTGCAACATTCTTGATCTGCTTCTGATCATGAGTATTACCCGCCGAAACATCCACAATCACAACCTCAACCTGTTGAAACGGCTTGGACTATATTAATATAGGAAGATCGAAAAGTAAATGGAGACATGGTTTGCGACAAGATAAGAAAAATCCGAATACAAAAGCTCAAAAAACTTGTAGCAGCATCTAGTTGAATAAATTTAATATTCAATTCAAAAAAAAAAAAGGAAAATCAACTAATTTCATATATAATAATAATATACCTTTGGAGATGTGTTTTTGGAGAAGGCGATGATATTTGATCGCACTGAGCCCGCTAGAAAACGTAGCTCATCAAGCTTCATATCGACGGTTCCGACACAGAAGACTCTATAAGTTTCGCCTTGCATCTTTGTCTCCACCGATCAAAATCTTACAATCTAATACAGTAGACTTGATTAGTGTTCCTTATTGCCGGAAGTTGATCCTATGCTTAATCCAGCTTAATAAATTAATTATCATGCTTGTGTGTCGTTTAATGAAACCGTTTTTATAATTGTGATTTTAGTAGGAAATGGAAACAACATAATAAGATGAAAATTATGAAGAAATAGCGATATAAACAGAAGCAGAAGATTCAGAATCAAAGGGAGAAAACTACCTATGGAGACTTCGCACAAGATCGACGAGTTGGAATCAGTTGAGATTTAAGTAAGACCGTTGAGAAATTGGAAACGGTGGAATGATGTGGGAGATAGGAAAGTTACCTGTGAGCTTTTGCTGATATCGTCACGAGGGCAAGGGGGATCTAAAATTCCTCATTTTCCCATTCTTAAAAGGGGAATTAAAAAAATACAAATTACTTTAAAATCAATGAAACGATTAGAGTAAGGTGGGGTCGGAATTTGTTGTACCACACTGTGATGATCATAAGAATTGATGATATTAAAAACATATATAAAAAGTTGATGATTCAGACAAAATTTAACACAGTGAGGATTCAGGTTATAACAAGTAACTTATTAAAATCGGATATGCAAGGTGCATTTGTTTTGGAGAGGTTTATATCCCACAATATCCTCATTGCCCATGAGATGGTTCATGCCCCCCGTACCAACAGCGCTGTGTCCTCAGAATATATGGCCATCAAAACCAATATGTCGAAAATGCTTATGATAGAGTGAAATGGTGTTTCCTCAAGAAGCTCATGGAAAAATTGGTTTTTAATGAAACTTGGGTTAAATGGATCATGACATGTGTTAGCACCGTTACATACTCAGTTCTGCTCAACGATTCAGCTGATCTGTGTTGAGGCTCTGGTCCACATCTTAAACATGGCGAAGTGGATATATCCATGGGGTGAAAGCGGATGATGCAAACCCTGCTGGGCATCACTTGCTGTTTGCGGACGATAGCTAGCTACTTTGCAAAGCTAATGGCGAAGAAAGTAAGGAGATTAAACAATGCTTGAGAATTTTTGGGGAAGCATCGACAACTTGATGTCAATAGTGCCTATTGGCTTCGTGATAAAGATCATCCATATTATGTCTGCAAACTCCATAAACCTATGTATGGACTTAAACAAGCCCCATGAGGATTGTATTTGGAACTTCGTAACTTTCTTCTTGAATTTGGATTTAAGAACTCGGTCTCGGATACTTTGCTCTTTACTCTTAATGTTTCTGGGATTCAAATGTATGTCTTGGTTTATGTAGATGACATTATCATCACTGGAAGTGACTCAAAGCGTATTCAACAACTCATTGATCTTCTAAGTGCACAGTTTTCACTAAAAGATCTTGGAGAGTTCAGCTATTTTTAGGTATCGAGGCAACACGCACTGAAGCCGATCTCTTGTTGACAGAACGGAAGTACATCACTGATCTACGGCTAAACCTTCAGCGACGCCTATAATAACAAATGAATCATTATGTCTCACATCGGGTACGGCAGTCTCGGATGGGTCTGAATATCGCTCAGTTGTTGGTACACTACAATGCCTTCATTTTACATGTCCATATATTGCATTCGTTGTCAACAAACTCTCTCAAGTCATGCATCGTTCAACTGATATTCACTGGCAAGATGTTAAGCGTTTACTTCGTTATCTTGTGGGAACCAAAGATCGACGTATTTTCTTTCGACGCAGCAACAAAATATCACTTCATGCCTATTCAGATGCTGAATGGATGGTAGTCATTATGATTATACCTCAACAAGTGCACATATTTTCTATATTGGTGGTCACCCGGTTTCTTGGACTTCGAGGAAGCAAAAATTGGTGTCTCGCTCTTTGACAGAAGCCAAGTATCGAGCTGTAGCAGATACAGCTTATGAGGTTCGTTGGCTTGTTTCTCTACTTGGTGAGTTTGGTTTTCCATCAGTTTCCCAACCAGTCATCTATTATGACAATATTGGAGCCACCTACTTTCTTGTGCTAATCCGGTATATTTCACTCTCGAATGAAGCATGTCGCACTTGATTATCACTACTAGCACAATCTGGTTTTCTTCGAGTTGCTCATGTATCGTCTAAAGATCAGTTAGCTGATGTTTTAACTAAATCAGTCACTCGCTCCCTGTTTCATTATCATCTTAACAAGATTGGACTTTCTTATTGACGTGCATCTTGTGGGGACGTATAGGATATATGTTAATATTCCGTTTACATATCTCCATATTTTTGTATATTCAATACTCTTAGATTCTCAATATGTGTATAAATACTCTTGTATCGTTAACCTTATTCATTATAAAACATATTACACAACTCTATACCAGGCTCTTCGTGTATTATTGAGCCATTTGTAATCTTAAAAGCTTTTAAAATAGAACAACCAACATATGAAGATGGAGTTTATCTAAAAATGGAGAAAGATTTAAGTGTTATGTTGTGTAAACTAATAGGGGAAACGATGGAGATATTGGATTGGTTTATAAATACGAATATTCTATCTCTCTAGATTTTTATGTTTTATTTTGTGTTGCTTTCAAGTTCCATGGTCACTATCAGCTTCTTTGTTCATCTGCGTGGACAATCTTCATTTGTGGCTCTGCTTTGTGTAGACATCTTATGTGTAGTCTTTATTTGTTAAAACCTCAACGGCAAAATAAAAATCTTAAAATATAAATTTTGCTAAACATACGTGTACTTTTAATAAAATGTACATATATTTGAATATAAATTTGTAAACCGTGTACATTTAAACTGACGACAACAAGATTTTGCGATAATTTTGACATTAAAATCTTAATTTCTTGTGGATGTGGTGAAGTTGATATCTTTTTTGTGGTTATATATTTTAGCCTATCAAATTTGAACAGTTCATGTAGCCATCAAAATATTATTTTGTTTGGTTGGCAAAGGGTTCACCTAAAATCTCTGGATGCCACAAGATCTCATGAAGTGAAACGTCCTTTTGCTTATTCAGAATTTCTCATTTTTATTCAATTTAAAACAAAACAAAAAAACAAACAAACAAACAGAAAGAGAAGAAAAAAAAAGATGCATGTACGTCAAAAATCATAAATCACTATCTTCGTCTTTTTCAGAGTCTATTTGTTTTTTTTGTTTTTTTTTTAAGTTTTTTTTTAATTAATCAAGAAAACCTAATATGATATTTCTGAAGTGTGGAAACACCCTTGGTACATTGGTAAATGGTTTAAAAAGACTTCTACACCAGATCTAGAGTTAGAATTTTGGATCAATAATTCATTTGAGAGAAAAATATAATTAAATAGATATTTAGATTTTAGATTTTAAACTTTAAAATTTAATAAAATATAAAATTTCCTTCTCATATTTAGATTTTTATATTTTTCATATTATTTAAGCTCCAATAAAAATTCTAAAATGCTTCTAATTATTTGATCGATAAGATTTTGACATGTAGAAATATTTTTATTGTTTTTTTCTTAATCAAAAAGAAAAACCAACAAAACAATTAAATAATAAAAAGAATATTCTTTTAAATTTATAATTTTCTCTAAAATATTTATTTACTTCAAAAAAATAAAATAAAAAACATTTCAAATTTAGATATTTAGATTACTTAAACCCCTATAACTTTTTACATGCTTCTAATTATTTGAACAAACAAAATTGAAAATTTTTATAATCCAACATAATTTACTATTCTAATTGGTTAGGTGTTAAACATTTTTTTGTCTATGGCTGGGTGTTCGGGTTTGCTTCAAGTCTATCGGGTTTAAAAGCCAATGATCCATTCGCGCATTTATAATTTTTGGTTTGGTTTGATTCTATCAGGTTTGAGTCAGTTTCAGGTACACGAAATATAGAAAAATTGAATTATAATTGATTAAATTTAAATAAAATTTGATCAAAAATTACTTGATGTTGTATAAATTTTTAATATGTTAATAATAAAATTATAATATAAAAAATAAATTAATTTTTCATTTAAAAAATAAATTTATGTAAATAATTATTTTTTCTAAAAAATATGCTTTCTACTTTTTTGTTTAAAATAATTTAAGATATTCATTAAAACAAATATTTTATTTATCAATTTTATTTAAAGTTTAATTTATTTTTAAAGTTTACAAAACTCGTCTATCGGACGAGTCATAATTTAGTAATAAATAAAAAGATGATATATAAATTAAAAAAAAAAACGGTGTGTGGTCAAAATGACAAAAAGTTGACAGCTTATAATACGTTGTCTATTAATAGGAGGATTCGCCAACGCCTAGTCTACATATGGAACAATATATTATTAGAACTTTAGAAGCATCACACTATTTCGTGGAAAAAAACGCAAAGATAAATAACTATGTAATGATATAAAATTTTAATTATAAATATAGCAAAAAAATTTAACTTACGAATATGCTTTCTTTTAGCTTTTAATAAAAAATATATATAGTGTAATGTTTTTAGATTATTAATTTTTGTTTTAACTTTTAGTTCATTTATTTAATTTTTTAAATAATAACTACGTTATAGAAAAATTAAAACTGTTTGAAAGACAAGTGAAAATAAGTTAAGAAAGTCATACATATATGATTAGTAAATTTCAACATAGTAAAAAATGGTGTGTCCCGAATTTCTAGTCGCTAACAAGATCGCAACATCGTGGACAACACATGTTCGCTTCGTCCCAAAGAAGGCTAACGAACTACTACTCGTGGTCCTAGTCCTAGGCGACAAGTATACGAAAATTATTTGTGCCTTAAGCTATAGAGAAAGATGCTCACTTTGACTGTGTCATGCATGCTCTCCTGACATAAGTTACATCTCTCAAGAGCTGTCTAGCTGCGCCAAGGTTAAGCACAATATAGTTCATCATTATCTAATCATATACAGGGACGGATCTAGAGATAAAATTTATCTAGAGCATTATTACAAATCTTTACAAAATTAAATTATTTTTGGAAATTTAGGGGAGGCATTATTGCAATTTTTTATAAAATTAGACTAGTTTTAGAAATTTTAGGGGGGACAACTGCCCTTCCCATTCATCACTTACATCCGCCCCTATCATATATGGCTATGCACATCTTAATAAATATTACTCATTAATTACTCACAAAATAACATTACACTCATGAGAATATTAAATTTATACTTTGAAACCATTAATATGACCATGAAATGTAGTCTAGTTAGTGATTGTGCTAGTATCGTCGTGCATAATGCATGTTTTTCTTTTTATAACGATTTAAATAACACCATTATATTAATATATATAGGCAAGACCATTGTTATAACTGATATCAATTCTAAAGGTTTGACAGTAAAAATGTATGAAAGAAAATTTTGTTAACGTGTTCTTCATTCTTTATAAATCACATACATTTTCATCAATTGTCCAATTCTCGTAGTTGACGATTAATTTGGAAATTGCTTTTGATATGTGAGTTTAATACACTCCGCGCCAAGAGCATTGTGGACACGCCTAACCTTGCTACTTATGTATGAAGGATTCAATATCCAACGTTCCAATGTGACATCAAAAGTATGTTGTAATTAACAAAAAAAAAATTGTAACACCCGGAGTATGTTAGGGTCAATCATGTCGGTTATTTAAATGGATGAATCATTGTTGAGCTTTTAATAATGTGCAAACTTCACCACAATCATGTTAAAATGTTAATTTGAAAGCCCCACTTCAATATGTGAACCTTATTAAATGACAAACAAGCCAAATGGCACATTTTTGTCTTTGTTTTGTTTTATTAATTAAAAAGATTTTTGAGTTGAAATATTTTGGAATTTTCTAGCAAAGGCAAGAGGGGAGAGCTACACACAAAGATGGCTCAAAGGTTCAGCAAAAGGCAACACTGTCTTCAAAACTATTTAAGTTTTCTTTACCCTTTTCTCTCTTATTAGCCGTCCCTAGATGTAGCTTCCCCTTCTCTTTTTTTGACTCTTTGAAATTCTTCGTTCAAAGTATCAGTAAAGTTCCTTTCTTTCTCCGATTTAAACATTTTTAAGACAAAAAATGCTTTTCCAAATAATCATTTCACTACCATACCCAAAATGAAAAAAGAAAATAGTTTAACAAATTAATTTTGATTTTCCAATTATATATTTATGTTTGAAAGTATGAATATGTCGAGCCAATTATTATATGTGCGATTGGTAGCAAGGTAGATGAAAAAATACGAAAAATCAAAAATAAAAATAGAAATTGAAAAGCAAACGGTTCGGCTAGTTTTATATAAAACATAATAATTTACTATTTATTTATTATTTTAGCATAATTGGGCTGAAATTTTTGTACTTTTTTCAACTTTTGCGCTTTAATTTTGTGATATCTCATGATTTTGTTCTAAAACTTTGTGGACTCTAGAACTGGAAAACATAAAAAAGTATGAACTTGCACTTTTGTGAATGTTTTAATCCCCAACTTACGAAATATCATTTAAATACCAAAGTTTGCATTGAATTTTTAATTAAATAGGTAACTTTTGTTGATTATGCCATGTGAGGTACTGATGTAATGTGTATTTCACTTCATTGACGAGGGGCTGCGTTTATTCTTTTGTTGGGCTTCTGTTTCTTTTATTTCCTTTTTTGTTTCCATTGATTTCTTGAGTAAGAAGTTTGTTCAAACTCATAGAATATTATAGTAGCTAGGGTTTTTAAAGACTTTGGTCTTATCGTAGTAGTAGTAGTATAATATGCAGCTTTGTATACAGTTTGATTCCGCTTTTGGATTTTAATCAAACAGAAAACGAGAATCTTTTCTTAAAACAGTCTTCGATCTCTTCTTCTTTCCTGTGCGGGGAAGCTTGAGTTCTAAGCATCGAAATCTTGGTCTTTGTTTGATCAGTTTCTCTTTGTCCTGTTGAGCCACTGCAACAGTTGGTATCAGATTCCAATCGATCCTGCATCATGCCGCCGAAGAAGAATCTCCAACAACAACAGACGGAGCAAGCAGACGCTTTCTGCGACATGCTTGCTGATTTTCAACGTGACTTGAGTCTTGATAAGATCGAATTTTGACCCATTTTTACTATGATTTTCACATTGTTTTATGAGATATTGGTTTGATTTCAAGGCTAAATAATCTATTATCGAGTATTGTTAGTATCAAAGAGGTTTTACATGGACCAAAAGAGGAGCAAAACCCGTTTTAAGGCAGTTTCAAAGCACCAGAAGTTTGGCAATATTTGGAGACTTTCCATGGACCAAATTTGAATTTATCCATATCATTGGAAAGCTGGAAGAGTCAAGATTCACCTGGAGCAAGAATCAAAGCAATCTATTCAGCCGTTTGCAAGATGCATCCGAAAGAGTGAAGACATGTCGACTAAAGCTAAAAGCTCCATCACATTGGTCACAAAGCCTCATGACCGAGGTCTGGCCTCTTGAGCACCTCGGTCACACCTAATCATGAAAAAGGCCTGGCCCTCTGCCTTCACACTTACCAAAATGATGATTTTAGCCTCCGAAACCCTAAAACCTACTTCTTGTGCTCCAACACCTATAAATACTCATCTAAACCTTAGGGTTTCGTGTGCCTTCATAGAGTAACTATACCATGCCTCAAGACTACCGCCAGGAACCCTAGAGATGACCAGAGGAGCCGCACCAAGCTTCCCTTGTTCGTAAAAGCTCTTGAATATCCACCATCTCTTTTCTCTACAATCTCTGAATACTTTGTAATCTCCAAACCTTTTTCTATATTCTATTAATCACGTTCACCTTGCTTGGATAGTTTGCCTGAATATGCTTGAGTGATTTACTTGTTGGGTTTAGTGGGTTTAATCAAAGGGGGGATGTGATTTGTTTAGTTTAAGTGGCGAGTTTATTGTAGTTGCATCATCGTCTATACTGTTCTTTTGGTCTGGTCTCTTTCTTAATGCATATAGTTAGCATCATGAACTAGCTATTGATCTTAGGCATCTAGATTTTGCTATCCGCTTGCTTAGTTTGTTTGAACCTAGATCAAATGAGTATCGCGTCATAACAAGCACATGCCACTTAGTTATGGAGTTTTATGGACTAGGATTGAACCTGATTTTAATGCTTTGACATATGTGTTGTTGCCTGCGTAAGTTGAGTCTTAGGACATATAGATTTTAGCTGATTTTCTCTATGGTAATAAGTTGATCGAACTTTCGTGTTTCATAGTTCGAAACTTAGGAATAGACATGCATTACATGAATTTATCTTGAATTGTTTGATAACGGAACCCCGACGAACCCTTGAACACCAAACACCTTTCTTTTATTGTTTGAAAACGGATTTCTTTTCTTCACTTGTTGCGTGACACAACAAATCCAACCTTTTTATTATTGAGTTCTAGCCTTACTTGTTCCTCTTGATTTGCAAAATAAGTTTTCTCTCTGTGAGATCGATATACCTTAAGTACTACAATTGATTGTTTTGCAATTGCAGCTTGTTGATTGTGTGTCCAAAGGAAAACATTTGGAGACAATAGAAATAATCCTACTCCACATCACGTCTGATCTTACAACAATCGATGGAAGCTGCGATGCGTGCAGTGGGTCAGGGGATTCAACACGCCCCCGAGAAACAGCACAACAATGACCCATAATTCGATGAGGGAGACGAGGAAGATGCTGCTTCTTTAGGGTGACAACAGACGCTGGGAGACTGGATTTAAGGTGGATCTTCAAGACTTTCATGGGTCCTTACAGCCGGAGGAATTATTAGATTGGATCAGTGCAGCTGCGGAGTTGTTGATGTTTAAAGGGGTCCTAGATAATATGTGTGTTCCGTTGGTAGCGACAAGATTCAAAGGACAGGCATTAGCCTGGTGGCAGCAGTTGAAAACACAACGTACTCGAGCTGAAAAGAGTCAAATTGACTCATGGGAAAAACTTAAACGAAAATTGCGTAAGTCTTTTTTAGCGTACAATTATTCACGAACAGTCTACACAAAGTTTCAGAATCTTCGCCAAGGCACAAAATCTGTTGGCGAGTACACCTCAGAATTCTTTGCGTTGCTGGCGCGGAGTAGCTTACAAGAAACCGATGAACAGCTGGTTTCGCGTTTTATCAGGGGTTTGCGACAAAACAGACAATACACTCTGCTTCAATTAACCCCAGCATCGGTCTAAGAAGTTCATCAACGAGCCTTGCTTATGGAGCAGCAACCTCGGGCTGCATAAACAACATGGAATGCGGGAAACTCTCATCTTCGCAACAATTTGACCATCGACACGAGTTCAACTCACGCAAACGAGGCAAATAGAGTTGAAAAACGCCCTGTTAAACAAAGTGATCCTCAGTCCACAATACTAACGCCAAGGACCCCGTCCTACAAGTGTTTTAGTTGTGGTGAATAAGGACACCGCATGACAGCTTGTCCCTATCAAAATCAGTTCCCATCGAACCAGAAGGAGTTAGAAGCGAATATACATATTATAGGAAAGCCCTCCCTGTCAGCTCTTCATAGCTTCTTTCATATCCAAATTCTGAGGCGCAGTGAACCTATCCCAAGGAAAAGGGAAGAGGAAATCATGAATCTTTTCCGTCATCTAGTGGCTAAGGTGAAGGTGTGGTCTGTAAAAATGCAGTATTATATTAATTTCTAGATATATTCTTTGAATAATACATTTCCATCTACTAATTCCTTCACTAGTCATCTAGTCATCATTAACTTCCGTTCATAATCAAATGATCAATGAGCACTAATATTACGTCTAAATGGCCACTAAACACCCTAATTATCAATTCTCATTGGCTAGGTATGTAAAGCTCTTAGTAGTTTGGTTCAAACATTTCATCGAATATCTTCCAGCCATGAAATTGCCTAAGACCTAAATCAACAAGATCAATGCTAATCTAGCTTTAATAACATGTACTAAGAAATGATCTAAAATGTTCTAAACCTAAACTCCACCAATCAACTCATAATCATCCTAAATCTACCATATCCAAGAGTTCTAAAATGACTACTCACTAATATTCATGAATACACAAAGCAATGAGTTTGACCAGATAAATAAAAAATAATTGCATAAAAGAGACTAAGATCAAATACAAATTGTTCTTGAATCCAAAAAAGGCAAAGAAAAATGATAAAAAAAAAAAATTTCTCTTTAAAATTGGGGACAAAGCGGGTCGGATCCAAGCAACAAGACATGTCGAGGACACGCCGGCGGTCAATTTTTGCTGTCAGTGCCACTAGGATCTCCATTTGTTAGCTCCAGCGGTCAGTTCCAGCGGCCAAATGGCCGATGAGAACTACACCTGAACATGTTGAAACTTCAAATCTTCATAACTTCCTAACCCAAAATCCAAATTAACATTTGTTTGGACCCATATTTCTCATTTTTATGTCAAAAATGGACACTATATGTTCTAATTTTACAACCTTGTGGTCTTATTTCTAAAATTAATTATGAAAGGAAATATTTCAAAAATTGGCTCTTACACTTTATGAAATAATCTAGAGAAAAGAAAAGACACAGTGTGACTATGTTAGACTCAAAAAGAAAGTGTCACAGATGGTACATTACAAAATATTAAATACAAAGAGCTATTTCCAAAGTAGCCATTTTTCCGGAATGGCATTCGCCGTTTGCCACATTTGCAATGGCATTCACTATTTACCACTTTCTCCACGTAAAAAGACGATATTGCCTTTTTAGCATCTAGAACTGAATATTCCGAATTTGTTTTTATTTTGTCCATGAGTTTTCATAGACAACTTTATGTCAGTTTTTTGTCCACGGGAAGGTTATATTTGGATAACTACAATTAAGATATAGTTTTCAACCTAGTGACATCAAATTTTCCGTTCTTATTCTAGGACTTTGATTTTTACATACATAATAAATTAATCGATTCTTTTCTTTTATAGACGACCAACTATACATTAATTAGTTTGGGTTTCTATTTTAAAATTTAGGGTTTATTTGTAAAAATATATATATATTATGGACGACCGTCTGTACAATAATCGGTCATCCATAAAATAAAATTTTAAAAAGATGAATTTATCTAATAAATAATTAAATTAAGAATTAATTTCAAAACATATCCAAAAATGAAAAATAAAACTAACTAAAATATAGAAATAATTTTAAAAGGAAAAAGGAAAACAAGAATTATTAATTTATATAATCAATAATTAAAGTTAATAAATAATCTTAAAAGCAAAAAAAAAAGATACCAAATATTTGTTAATTTATATAATCATTAATCAATAATTGAAATCAAGGAATAGTTTTAAAACAAATACAAATAATAAAATAAAACCTAAAACCCTGTCTTAAGGGGGAAAAACAAGTTAAACAAGAATTTGCTAATTTATCTAATCAGTATAAAAATAAAAATAATTTAAAACGGAAAAAGAAAACCAAAAATTGTTAATTTATCTAATCTTATCTTATTATCTAAATTTGGGTTGTAGTCACGAAATACTGACACATGTCAAAATAATACTTAACAAAATCATGACATGTGTCACAAATAACTCAGATCTTGCCAGATATCAAATTCATATATACATAAATAAAACCATATTTAAAAAAAAAACCAATAATTTTTTAATTTATCTAATCAATAATTAAAATTAAAAATATTCTTAGTTTCACAAAAAACGAAAGTAAAACCATATATTGAAGAAAAAAACAAACCAAACAATTATTAATCAATAATTATTAAAAAGATCAATTACAAAAATAAAACCATATCTTATAAAATATTTTTTTAATTTATCTAATCAAGAATTAAAATCTTATATTATAAAACTTGATTGCACTCACGAGAGCTCGACACATGTCAAAATTATGACACGTGTCACTCGATCGATGAAATTTTGACATGTGTAAAAAATGTTATGTTATTTTATTTTTCTTAATCGAAAATGAAACGAGCAAAAAAGTTATCTAATAAAATAGATAAATTTTTATTTTTTATTTTTCTAATATATGTTACATTTTATTATCTCAATGAAGCTTAAACTTTCATTTTCAAATTTATATTTTTAAAAATTTATATTATTTAAGCTCTAATAAGTTTTTTATCACACATTTTTAATTATTTGAACTATAAATGATTATCAATATTATATGATAAAAATAGAAAAAATTAAATAATAAAATAGATATTTAGACTTTAAACTTTAAAATTTTTAAAATAATAAATTAAATTTCTCTTCTCATATTTTGATTTGTTTAATATTATTTAAGGTCCAATTAAATTCTATTACACTTCTAATTATTTGATCACGACACATATTGGTTGATAGATAAAGTTCTAACAGGTAGAAAATATATTGTTTTTGTTTTCTTTAATCAAAATATAAAATAATTTTACAAAAATACAAAATAAATAATAAAATGTATATAATTTTTAATTATTATATTTTCTAAAATATGTTAAATGTTAAAATTTAAAATTTTCTTTTCAAATTTAGTTTTTTATATTATTTAAACCCGAATAATGTTTTTAAAATATGCTTCTAAATTCTAATTATTTGAATGAACAAAATTAGTTTTTTATAATCCAACATAATTTATTATTCTAATTGGTTAGGTGTTAATAAAGTTTAGAGTAAAACTTTGTCTAAATTATCAACAGAAGTTACATATATTTGGCACAAATTAACAAATTAGTTAGAAAATCGATAATATTCTCGCTTTACGAAACAAAGAAACAACACCTCTATTGGACATGAAAGTTTAAGGAAATGTCCTCCATAGAGAAGAACATTTCGCATATATATGAGCGAGAGCATATTCATCGGTCATTAGATGCATTTTTCAGGTCTCAAGCTATGGCTGGGCATTCAGGTTTGGTTCTACTCTATCGGGTTTAGAAGCCTATGATCCATTTAGGTATTTTACATTTTTGGTTCAGTTTGGTTCCATCTGGATTTGAGTCAAATTCGGTTACACAAAACAAATCAGAAAAATGAATCAAAATTGGTTAAATTTGAATAAAGATTGATTGAATAAGAATTTTAAACATTTTGCTTACTTTGGGTATTTTGGTTATTTCGGTTTTAAAATAATTGATATCTTTGGGTTTATAATTATAAGGTAATTGAGTTATTTCAGTTTTAAATATTATTAATATTTTAGGTATATAATTGTAGGGTATAAATTGAGTTATATCAAGTTTGGATATTATTAATTATTAATTATAAGGTAATTGAGTTATTTCATGGGGAGCCAATTCTCATTCACTTATCTCGATCTAGCAAGAGGAAAGAGCAAGTCGGTGCGACTTCTATTGGAGATTGAAAATAATAGTAAATAAGAATCCGACAACGCAAAAGAAACAAAGCCATGAAAACCAAACATCTTAATGTATAAGGCCTGAGATAAGAATAAAATTGAGAGTTGATGGCGGAAGGGTGGAGCTAGAAGATGTTGTCGGAAAACGCTATGAAACAATAAATAGTGAAAGATTTCAGCAAAGTGAAGCTGCGAGAAAGAAAATATATTATATTGGAAACCAAGATACAATCTCAACAAGAAGATATCAGATTGGATAATTAAGATCTTGCGAGAACAATGTATCACCTAGATATGAGTGAGAATATAGCCGCCGGTCACTAGATATTTTTTTACATCTCATACTAGGTCTGGACGTTAGGGTTCATGTCTCTCGGATTTTTAGGTTTAGAGGCATGTGATCCATTCGGTTTAGTTTGGTTCCATCTGCATTCGAGTCAGGTCTCGATACACGAAATAGAAAACAAATATTAAAAATTAGTTAAATTTAAACAAAATTTGGTTAAATTTTCATAAATATAACTTAGAACTTTCTAATATTTTATGCACTTTGCTTATGTTGGTTATTTTGATCTAAAAATAATTGATATTTTTGGGTTTATAATTGTAGGGTATATAATTGAGTTATATCAAGTTTATATATTATTAATGATTTTGGATATATAGTTGCATTTCGAATATTTCAGATATCCATTTAGTTTAGGTTTAGTTTTGGTTTGGTTATTCAGATAAAGAAATTTATGATCTTTTCGGGTTTTTGTTGGGTCAGATGGTTTTTTGGTTTCTGATATTTTTAAAATATATATCTCCCACGGTGACCCAAACAAATTGACAAGATGAACGAAACTAATGGATGTGATATGTATTTTTAATATGTTAATAATAATATTATAGCATAAAAATTAATTTATTCATATAAAATATGTTAATAACCAAAATTTTTTACTCTAAATATATTTTAAAATAAATTATTAAGCACACATATTTACGTTAATAATTAATTTTACTTAAATATAATTTATTTTAAAATTTAAAAATTCGTCTATTAGATAAGTTTTAATCTATTAAAATATATATTTTTCTGCACTACACAGCACGGATTACTATCTAATTTCCAAATTAAAATGTAAATTTATTTTGAAAATGATTCTGGTCAATATTGCACGCACGTGACTTTTAACAAAATTAACGTAATGAGGTAAATTTAATAAAATATGAGAGGCAATGAGGTAAATTCATATTTTTTTAATAATAAAAACAATGAGGTAATTTAAAACCCCCATGTTTTTGTTATTCATTGACTATTGGAAACTCCATGCGCCACTTCACACTCTCTATTTGGCTCGTTGCGTTTTTCTCCGGAATTTTTTCTTTTTTTTAGGAACAATAGTTTAACTTTCACCATCAATTACTTGTTTTGCCAAAACTTCTCATGATAGAAATAAAAAAATTCATCATCCATTACTTCTTCCTTCTATTTTATAAGATGTTTTATCGTTTTATCTTTGTTTTCATTTTATTATATGTTTACAAGCTTTTATGAAAAACTTAAATGTATTTAATATATTTTGTAATAATTATATTATACAGTATTTTTTTTGATAGGTAGAAAGAATCTCAAGTAAAATATGAAATAATATTTTGTAAAAAATAAAAAATAAATAATATGTGCTTTTTTAACCAAAGCATCTAATAAAATATAATGGATGGAGTGATTTTTTGGTATTAAGAGTTTCACTTTTGTTAATTTACAATTAAGTAGTAAAGATTTTAGAGAATCTAAAAGCATGTCCATCAGGAGTATGTTAACTAAATATTCCTTATTAAAATAATAAAAAAGAAAACAAAAAAAGTAAGTTAGTTGAGGAAGAAATGTATCTTTCGGAAGAAACGTTTATCTCTAAAGAAAAAACTCATTTGCCATTTGTCATACAATTATTGGTTTATCTTTTGTTTTAGAATTTAAATTTTGGTTTATCTTTTGTTTTAAAATTAAAATTTAATTTTATAATTAAATTAAAAGAAACTATTATTATTGTAATCTTTAGATACGCTTTTGAGTTATGAACCTATGTGGATGCTTTAACTGTTTTTAATTTTGATACTAATTATTACGCCTTAATGGCTTATAATCATGTCCTATGCTTTTTGTCGACACATGCTTTTCATTGGTTTTCAAATACAGTGGGTAACTTTATTTACCAATGAGTTAAGAAATACTCCCTCCATTTCAAATTAATTATCGCTTAAAGTTGTTTTACACATATTAAAAAAATATTTAATTTTCTGTTTTATCCTTAATTAACATTTATTTGATTTTATTTCGTTGGTAAAGACATTAAAACATGAGGGATAAAGTTGAAAATCTTATCAAACATATACATTGAAAACGTAAAATGACAACTAATATGAAACGAGTTTTAAGGTGCAAAACGACAACTAATATGAAACAGAGGGAGTATACATTTAAAAAAAATACTCCTTCTTAGTCATAAAAGTTTTATCAATAAATTAGAGTTAAATAAGCAATACATCGTAGATCAATATTTTTTAATTATTGCAGTAAATATTTATATTAATTTTTAACTAAAGTCAAATCTGCGGTACACTACAGGTAAAAATATTTTCTTAATTATTTTAACAAATGATTATAGAGAAAATATCCTTTTCAATTTTGAAAGTGTCATATAGTACCACTTTAGACCTCGAAAATATTATACTAACACTTTAAACTTTCAAACTATTTTTATTAACACTTTAAATCTTGAAACTATTTCATGCGTTTTTCTTTCATAAAATAAATTACAAAATATTTACCGGAATTTTTGACGGCAATCCAACAAAATATTTTGACGGTAATCCGACGTATTTACAAAAAAATCAGTTTCATCGGAATTTTAGAAATTCAAATGACTATATCAATGTACATATTTTCTAACGGATTTTTGACGGTTACTCAAAAATCTTTCGGATTAAGATTCCATCATAATTCCGTCACTACCAAAAAATGTTATCCAAAAACTGACAGAATTTCCAATACGACCTTAATCCGACGGATTTTTTACATAATAATTTTGTCGGTAGTTTGATACACCGAGTTTTAACTCTATACAAACTACAAATGGTGTATCAATCTAGGGATCGAATCCACAATGACCAAATGTCACACTACGATTCTCTTAGAATGAAACTAAGCTAAGACAATTATGAGGTTTTGGTTTTTGATGTAAAAAAAATAGCAAATAAAAACGGTGTAAATATCAATTAAACGAAGCGCTAGGTCAAGGGTTTTGTTCTCGGAAATTAAGAGATCATGAATCAGATAACTATTCAAGGAAGAAATAAGCACCTTCTCAAACTCAAACATGAATGTATAACCAATCCACTTCCGTGGTATCAACTACTTTATCTAGCACCCTAAGTATCTAAACTTCCATTTGAACTTAAAATTCTAAACAAGCATTAACGATCAGGTTTGATCAGTTCATGGAATGTCTTAGCATCAGCTTCTGTTGGCTAAGGACATACCGTTCATCTATGTTCTTTCAAGCATTTATACAAACACTTTCGGTGCATTAAACAACCTAAGATCTGAAACTAGATAGCTAATCAAGTTTCAGCAATAAGATCAACAAGATATGAAGAATCCTGAGATAAATCCCTATCTATGTCTAATTCATTGATTCATAAATTCTCTTGAAACCCTAAACCTAACTAAAACACTACTCAGCCATGAAAACAGAGAAAACACAAAGATATAAAGAAAAACTCATGATCATAGAAAAGGAAATCCAAAGGGGTTCAGAAATCTTTTCAAGAGATGTAGAGTTAGAAATTCGTCTCTTAAAGCTTACAAGTTGCCAAAGCCAATGAGTCTCAATCGAAAAGAAAAAACGTGTATGGAAATCTAGGTTTTTGGGGTATTTATACTCTCACAAAATAAAAGAAATAAATAAAAATAGAAAACAGAAAAATTTCAGAAAGAGGAAATAAGTGTTTTTTTCATAGGTAGGCTTCAGCAGACTTGTCTGCCACTTTAAAATATATTTAATAGACTTCAACAGACTTGAGCAGACTTCAAAATATAGGCAGCAGACTTTAAAATACTTCATTCTTCTTTGCTCTGGTTTAGCTCAAATCTTTCCAAAAATATATAATTCCCACACATTGCCTCAAGACCTAAACAAAACTCAAAAGAAGACCGAAACAACACAATAGACAGACTTTGATGTAGCACCATAATAAAAATAAATATCAAACACGGGAGAAAAGGCACTAAAAAGCCGATACACAGATTCGCTGCTGAAAAAAGAGAGTTGGTAATTTTACGTCAGAGATTCTTCTACAGTCTGGAAAGGACAGTCGTCTTTAGAGTGTCTTTGAACGACCGTGAAATTGAGATATTATTGATAAAAATCATAAACAATCATTATCCATACACCACAAATTTTCCAGACAATTGAGAAATAAAAAATCGAGAATTGAGAAATTAGAGATAAAAATGGGGGAGGGGGGGGGGAGAATGCTCATTTAATTCTCCAAGTATTTGAAATTGGCAGATTTATTCTATAACTATTGCATGCGCAGGATAAATCCTCAAGTCTATTTTGATTTTACAAAATTAGACTTCACTAATGTCAATGTTAAAACAAACTCTCATCGATCAGAGCTTTGGGAGATAGGCGATATGACAAAGGTCTTCAACTTTGGTTCGAATCTAGAAGCTAAAATTTAATTTTAGCTTTAAAAATTTTCAAACGAACGGTGTACTAGTTGTAAAAAATATTAAATTAAAAAAAAATATTAAAACAAAAATTAGAGATTATCAACTATTGGTTTTTCTCCCCATTTTCCCCCCTAAATTGAAAACCTTAAAAACTTTTATAGAGTATAGACGAATTCCGACATCAAGACCACGTAATGCGCCATGAAGAACATCAATCCTAGCCCTTAAACGATATATGTATGTGATCCTTTTTTCTAATTTAGAATTCTCGATTTACAAAATCAAGAACATGGTTCTTATTGTTTTCTTCTTTTTTTTTTGTATTTTGGCATTTTGTAGCTAGAGAATGTAAGAGATTACTCAGTATAAGACAAGGTATTTTGGTTATGTTACATTTATGAGAAGGTAATATTTTGTTAATGTTAATTCACCATAGTTATATGATTCAGCCATTGTGAATACAACTTCCATAATTAATCTTGATTTTTATCATGAAGTTATATGTTGATTTGTAAAAAATGTATTTTGATGATATTACATCGAATTCATCAAATTTAATGGCTGATCAATCTAAACTTATTTATATGGTTTTTACTTTTGGTTTCAAAATGGATTTAGTTCATATCTTTTAATATACAAATAAACTATATATATATATATATATAACTAAAGATGAAATAGAATGATGTAGTAATACATATGTAGAAATAAGAGAAGAGGCACCACATTTGTTTGTCTTCTAACTGGAAGCTTGGATCTTTTTCTGGTCATGTGAAGTATGGTTTGTTGTTTGGAAGAGAATCGCTTATAGATTTTGGTTTTTTTTTTTATTATTTAGAGAAAAAAATGGAAAAGAATCATGGTGGAGAAGATGATCTATCGGCTAAAATTTAGAATTAACGATATCTATTTATTGTATAACGTTGACATTAATGAACTCTAATTTTGTAAAGTCAAACTAAACTTGGAGATTTATTTTGTACATACAATAGTTGGAGAATAAATCTACGAATTTCAAATACTTGAGGAAATTAAATAGTCATTTTCTCGATAAAAATGAAGCTTAGAGAAAACCTAAATGATTATCACAAACTTGGTGTTTAAAGACGGTCTGAAGACGATGGTATTTTCTAGACGGTGAAAAAATTTCTGCCGTGAAACTACCAACATCCCTTCCAAAGAGTCCGAGTTTGTGACACTTCTGGTTCCACCAATGAAGAAACCAAAAGGGTTTCTTTCATTATGTGATCGATTAAGTGTCTAAATTTTCCTATCTAGATGACGATGAAGCAAAAAGAAAAAAGGCGAATTGGTGATAATAGCCAGATTTGGTTATGAATTTTTGTGCTAATAAAAAAATCAGTGGAGTTGAGACATGTGTTTGGCACTGGAGATGAGAGAGAAAAAGCTTCGATAGTTAGACGCGTGATAAGTCAAGCTTCGATATTTGTTCAGGTCTCAAGTTAACATATCGGACTGAACAGTATGGAGCAAATTGTTTTCTGGAGCAAATTGTTTTCTGAAAACACTCGAGCAAATTATTTTCTGGTTTTTTTTCCCCATTTGTGCAAACTAGCAAATTGTTTTCTAAATGTTAAATGGATAGTTAGTTAGCAAACAAAACAAAAAAAAAATAGTAAAGGTGAAAAAAAAAAAAAAGTCATAGATGGTCCCCACACGTGTGACTCGGCATGGTATACCCTCCTCTATATAACTTCACCTCCACCAACGATGCATTTTCGTCCTCAGATCTCATCTCACTCACAGGAGAAGAGAGGGAGCGAGAGAGAGAAGGCTCAGTTTCTACATTATTTACGATTATACCCCATCCCTTTCCAACATGGCGGCCTCTGTAGATAATCGCCAATACGCTCGGCTCGAGGCAGGTCTGAACGGTGTCGTTCGTTCTTACAAACCTCCCGTTCCAGGCCGGTCCGATTCCCCCAAGGCAAACCAGAACAAAACCAACCAAACCGTGTTCTTGAAACCAGCGATGATACAAGATGACGAAGACGTGTCAAGCGAAGACGAGAACGAGACACACAACAGCAACGCTGTGTTTTACAAGGAGATGATACGAAAATCCAACAGTGAACTTGAGCCGTCGATTTTGGACGCGAGGGACGAATACACAGCTGACAGCTGGATCGAACGAAACCATTCCATGGTCCGTCTCACAGGGAAACATCCTTTCAACTCCGAGGCGCCTCTTAACCGTCTTATGCACCACGGGTTTATCACCCCTGTACCGTTGCACTACGTCCGTAACCATGGCCACGTCCCTAAAGCCCAATGGGCTGAATGGACCGTGGAGGTGACTGGATACGTCAAACGGCCCATGAAATTCACCATGGACCAGCTCGTTTCTGAGTTTGCCTTCCGCGAGTTCGCCGCGACGCTCGTATGCGCGGGGAACCGCAGGAAGGAGCAAAACATGGTGAAGAAGTCGAAAGGCTTCAACTGGGGCTCGGCCGGAGTTTCCACTTCTGTATGGCGTGGTGTTCCTCTCTGCGACGTCTTGCGTCGCTGTGGAATCTTTAGCCGAAAAGGCGGTGCGCTTAATGTCTGCTTCGAAGGGGCGGAGGATCTCCCTGGCGGTGCCGGAAGTGGTGGTTCCAAATACGGAACGAGCGTCAAGAAAGAATATGCCATGGATCCATCAAGAGACATCATTTTGGCCTATATGCAAAACGGAGAGTTTCTTACACCTGATCACGGGTTCCCGGTTCGGATCATAATCCCCGGTTTCATCGGTGGTCGGATGGTTAAATGGTTGAAACGTATCATCGTCACAACTCAAGAATCCGACAATTTCTATCATTTCAAGGACAACAGAGTTCTACCTTCTCACGTAGACGCTGAACTCGCCGACGAAGAAGGTACAATTCCTATTTCTGTTTCTATAAATATTAAGAACATGATCTTTGCAAATATACATAAAATACAATAGTTAGCTAATCGGATTAAGATGAACTAATCGACATGTTAAATATCTTCCCAACCCAAAGGAAAAAAATAAAATAAAAAGTCATATTAAAAAATAAAAATAAAAAGTTGGTGGATGATATCAGCTTCTATGACTTGTATAATTAAAATATATATTCAATGGTTTTCTTTTGTAGGTTGGTGGTATAAGCCGGAGTATATAATTAACGAGCTTAATATAAACTCCGTGATTACGACGCCATGTCACGAGGAGATTCTTCCCATCAACGCTTTCACCACTCAAAGACCTTACACTCTAAAGGGCTACGCATATTCCGGTACTTTTCCTTTTCAACATTTTTAATTAATAAATTAGTTAACTAATGGGAAGATTTGAAGAATGATCAAAAGTTATGTTGTATATAACAAAACAGGAGGTGGAAAGAAAGTGACACGTGTGGAGGTAACAGTGGATGGTGGAGAGACTTGGGAGGTGTGTACACTTGACCATCAAGAGAAACCAAACAAGTATGGAAAGTATTGGTGTTGGTGTTTTTGGTCGCTTGAGGTTGAGGTTTTGGACTTGCTTGGTGCTAAGGAAATCGCTGTCCGTGCTTGGGATGAGACTCTTAACACTCAGCCTGAGAAAATGATATGGAACCTTATGGTATGTGTCTCCCAAAAGTTTCTAATTTTTCTTTGTTATGAAATTGACTAAACGACATCTTTTCGTGTGTAAAACAGGGGATGATGAATAATTGCTGGTTTAGAGTGAAAACAAATGTGTGTAAGCCACACAAAGGTGAGATTGGAATTGTGTTTGAGCATCCAACACTTCCGGGTAATGAAGCTGGTGGATGGATGGCTAAGGAACGTCATCTCGAGAAATCTGCGGAGGCGCCTCCTTCTCTCAAGAAATCTGTCTCAACACCGTTTTTGAACACCGCTGCGAAAATGTACTCAATGTCCGAGGTCAAGAAGCATAATTCTGCTGACTCTTGTTGGATTATCGTCCATGGTCATATCTATGATTGTACTCGCTTCCTTAAGGATCATCCCGGTGGTTCGGATTCGATCTTGATCAATGCTGGAACTGATTGTACCGAAGAGTTTGATGCTATTCACTCTAATAAAGCCAAGAAGATGCTTGAAGATTACCGCATCGGAGAGCTTATCACCACTGGTTATTCCTCTGACTCTTCATCGCCCAACAACTCGGTTCACGGTTCCTCAGCCGTGTTCTCGCTCTTGGCTCCCATTGGAGAGGCGACTCCGGTTAGGAACGTTGCTTTGGTTAACCCACGGGCTAAAGTCCCGGTTCAACTCGTCGAAAAGACTTCTATTTCTCATGATGTTCGTAAATTCCGGTTTGCTTTACCGGTTGAGGATATGGTTCTTGGTTTACCGGTTGGTAAGCATGTCTTCCTCTGTGCAACCATCAATGACAAGCTTTGCCTCAGGGCTTACACGCCAAGTAGCACCGTTGATGTGGTTGGCTACTTCGAACTCGTGGTCAAGATTTACTTTGGTGGAGTCCATCCTAAATTCCCCAACGGTGGTCTCATGTCGCAGTACCTAGATTCATTGCCTATAGGGTCAACTTTGGAGATAAAAGGACCGTTGGGTCATGTTGAATATCTCGGTAAGGGTAATTTTACGGTTCACGGTAAACCGAAGTTTGCCGAGAAATTGGCAATGTTGGCAGGAGGAACCGGTATAACTCCGGTTTACCAAATCGTCCAGGCTATTTTGAAGGATCCTGAGGATGAGACTCAAATGTATGTGATTTATGCTAACCGAACCGAGGAAGATATTCTTCTGAGGAAGGAATTGGATGGTTGGGCAGAAAAGTATCCGGACCGGTTAAAGGTTTGGTACGTAGTGGAATCGGCTAATGAAGGTTGGGCTTACAGTACCGGGTTTATAAGCGAGGCGATTATGCGTGAGCATCTCCCCAATGGATTAGATGGCTCAGCTCTTGCCATGGCATGTGGACCACCGCCAATGATTCAGTTTGCGGTTCAGCCGAATTTGGAGAAGATGCAATATAACATCAAGGAGGATTTCTTGATATTCTAATCTTAAACCGAAGATATTTTCAAGAGTCAAAACGTTATTATGTGGTCAAAAAGCCTAGTGGTATAATAGATTTTTAAATAAGCATGATAGATTTGTTTGGTGTATATAATGTTGCTTCTTTTTAAGTTTTCAATTTGGAAATATAATGTGTCTGGTTCGATATTTTTTCACAATAATAGACAAAAAAAGTATTTCAAAGTTTCTTGTGCGTTCACTCAACATTGAGAATCAATTTGAATATTTTCATTTTTCTCATATGTTTTTGTCGTTGGGAAATAAAATTTTCTATAGCTATTCGAAAGAAACAAAAGCCAAAGCAGTATTTTCCTCCTTGTGCAAGTTGAAATCAAACTCGTCCATTAGTTAACAATTGTATTCTTCACCACATATATGATTTGAAAAAAGATTAGTGGGACTTGATTTTACCTTTTTTTATTTGTTTTATTAACCAAGAAGCTTCTAGGTACATAATCTTTTCGGTTTGTCGATTAAAGCAAGTTAATTAATTCGCTTCTCTTAATAGTATTCGAGTTTGTGATTTTATAAGGTGATCAACTAATTAATATACAGGTTAAAGTATATAATTTTCAATATTCAAAATTTGGATAAATATATTTTGGTCAATCATCGTTTTTTATAGGTATTTTCCAGCATCCAATTTCTTCAACTACAGCACTGAAAGAACACAATTAGATTCTTAATTCAGCATCAAAAGTTATATTCTAATGCATATATATATATATCATTTTCAAAATAAAATTATATATGTTACGATATTTTTTTAATCTAAAACATTTTAAAGGTTATTTTTTGTTTTACTTATAACACTAACTTACTTATATGTTAGGATATACCCTTACCTAAAATAAA
Organism: Cardamine occulta; assembly: GCA_028015245.1. Classification (NCBI taxonomy): domain Eukaryota; kingdom Viridiplantae; phylum Streptophyta; class Magnoliopsida; order Brassicales; family Brassicaceae; genus Cardamine; species Cardamine occulta. The sequence goes on along the minus strand of CM051363.1, from coordinate 15,706,015 downwards.
TTATATATACTTCTTCTATTTCAAATTGATCATATTTCTAGAAAAATAAATTATTAAAAAAATGCACTTTCTCTATTTTCTATGCAGAAATAGCTTTATATTTCTTATTATGCCTTTATTTAATTTATCATAATTATTTTTATTCAAAATTAATTAATAAACATAAGATTAAAATTATCATTAAAATGTTTTTTTTTAATCCGTAAGAATCCTAGAAATATGATCAGTTTGAAACAGATGGAGTATATTGCATCAAGATACTCAAATACTGTTGATAGCATTAGCATTCATAGCAAGTTCTATTTTATGCCCTTTTATGAATTACCAATAGAAAAAAAATTTAAGATAATTTCTTACACACAAAATTGACTGGTATAGAAGAAAAATACGCATAATAATTTGTTAAAAAAAAAGTATACTCCGGAAATATATTGAACTTTGCATGTACATTTTAATTTTTTTTTAGGTTTACTGAAGAACGGAAGCTAGGAATGCTACGCAAAAACATAAAATCTAGGGATAATTGATAATGCTTCTCATCATTTAAGATACTATAGGACCCAAAATATAATGACTTTAAAATTAAAAATTAAAACATAGTCGATATCTAATTCCGGAGAATCTCATATATATATTATTATTATTATTATTATTATTATTATTATTATTATTATTATTATTTTCCTTCAACTTAGTGATGCACATGAATTAGCTAGAGGCTGTTTTATTCTTAGCTTTATATATTTAGAAATTCTGGTTTGTTTTGTAAACTTGAATAAAAAAAACCCCCATTCAAAGAAAATAACAAAACGCAATTGTTAAAAATAGCACAAAATTAAGTTTGTGTTCCAAAAATAGAACACATTTTTATTTAAGACAAAAATAACATTTTTATTAAACGATAATTTTCTTATATAGCACAAATAAATCTTAAATCCTAAACCATACTTTATATCCCCTAAAAACTATACCATAAATTCTAAAATACTTAGCCAAACCAAAAAATTAAATTATTACCCTTTATAAAAATATTATTTTTTTCCTAAATAAAAATATGTGCTAAATTTGTCACAAAAAAGTTTTTTGGTGTTATTTTAGAGAATTTCTCAATAACAAATATAAGTGAGATTAAGTCATTCTACATACAATTTGTATTTAGATTATAAACCCCGCATCTTTTGGAACTAATAAAACTCCCCTAAACTCAGGTGGAAATATTATTTTAAATTGATGAGACAATATGAGCTCCTTTAATTGACTCCCTCAGGTTTAGCATTAGTAAAAAGTATAAATACTTTGATATCAAATGTTCAATATAACAGAAAATATGTTTAATCCCCAGCAAGTTGTAATTTGCTTTTGTATAAAAAAAATATCCAGCACACCAAGAATATTTCAATTCAATAACTTTATATTAAAAGAAAAAACTCACATATATTTTTTTTTTAAAACTCATTATCCTTCTTGTTAATATTTATGCTGCCCTGCAAGTCCGATGCTTCGTTGTCGCATTAAATTGTCTGATGTTAAATATAATAAGTTATAAATGAAGCACACCTTTCGTAATTCAGGTAAAATAAATCGATTAAAAAGTTAGGTATCGTGAACTGTTGGTAACGAGAGTGGGGACTTCTCCTATTGGTCGATCTACTATGATGAAAAATGTAAAGTAACCAAACAATATGATCATGTATCATTTGTGTGTATGGGAATGGGATATTTAACTATAGGGGAAGCCTTGGTCGAACTGAGATTCGACAGAAAAAATAGTCTTTCATAAGCAATTGAACTAACAACATTTATATTATATTATATTATAGTATTCTTGTATTTTTTACAATTTTATTTTTCTTTTGCTAGAATCTAAAACTATAGCAAAAATTTGGCGTGATGTTTTAATTCAGTGAACAAAAATAAGTTTTCTTATAGTTAAAAGACAGTGGTGGAGCCAGAATATTTAGTTATGAGTGTCAAAATAAAATTTCTTTCAAAATACATAAATTCTACTTAAAGAAAAATATACGTAATTACAATGCAGAAAATCTAGACGACTATCCATATTTTATTAAAATATCTAAACTCTTTAAGATGAATAATTTGGTTATATATGAGTGTATAGTGTTATGCTTATATAACTTGTATTTTGTCTTTAACAGAAAAAACCTGTATTTGTTATAATTGGTATAATTAACTTGTATATCTGACGTTATTATTTTGCTCCATGCATTCCTAGTCGTTTCCAAATTCATCTAACTTTTCGCGAATCTATGAACATGTTTTTTCGGCAAAAACTGAAAGAAAATTTCACGTACTGATTCTAGATCTGGAATCAAACTTTTGGAAAGTAAATATTTATAGTTATCATATATTTTATAGTTGTCAAAGTTGAGCAAGAACGATCAAATTTATCAAACCGTAAAAAACAAAGTTTGGTGGTGGAGGCCACATGCCAAAGCCATGCAATTACCACGTGACCACGTGTTCGTTAAGCTTGTGGGGCCTACATGCTCCTGAACTTAGTAGCTTGTCTGGCTCCGCGTCGCAAGGTCACACGGCCTCACCCGTTACGGCGAGCCAAACCCGACCGGCTTTACCGGATCGTACCCACCTGGATCTTGGACCCGCCGCGTCACTCTGCTGCTTGGCGCTTGGAAAGGCCAGGCCTTTTTTTTTTTTGGTTTTTTTTATATAAATAGAGACCCCAAATATTGTATGAACCTCACCACAGTTTTATTTTTGTCTTTGTCAAATAAGACAGATCAAAACGAAAACAACTTGTTACTTATTTTATTTGTCTTTTATTCCACAGTTTTCTTTATTCCTCACATTTATTAAAATAATCGGCCAATTTGTATTTTTTTTTCCTCTTTTTATATTTTATTTGTATTATACACTTACTCATGTGAAATATCTTTTGTTTCCAACTGATAATAACATGATTGACCTTAGACTTAAATATAGAATTTACACAAAGTAGACTATACCGTACACCGAAATGACCGTTTTGATATTAATATTTGAAGCTAATCAAACTAAAGGGAACAAAATCATTAAAGTCGCATTTCGCACTATATATAAATATTTCAAAATATTTATCCAGTTTTTATGAATTCAAGTACGTATAAATGTGGACAACGAATAATTTGACATTAAGTGATGACAACATTTGACATTAATTTGACATCGAACGAGTGCCATACCCAAAGAACTAATTAACAACATATAGAGAAACCAGTGAGAAACTCATGAAGTTTTAGATCTAACTATTGCAAATGAATTCTAATAAATATCTTTTTATCAACATAAAAATACTGAGTCATAAGACAATTGTGTTGGGCAGCTGTACATGTAATGGTGGCGCATGAAACTTGTGGAGTTAGTTAGAAGCTCAATTTAATTTTCCTTTCATTTTCTACATATTCAATCTTTTTCAACAAATCTCTCTTTTTTTTTTCTTTTTTTCGTCAACTTCCAATCTAAGAATTTATTTATTATTGACAAGGACAAGAAAATAAAATATGACCTAACATTGAATACGGACAACAAAACTAAAATATATGTGATGGGTTTACAAAAACAGAGAAATCTGTAGCATCTTCCGCATCTTGAGGGCCTTTTCTACATTCAAAAATAGATGCACCAATAAAGTTTCGCAGTAAACATATATTTCCAGTGAACTTTTTATAATGTGAACTTTTAATACCGCCAAATATTACTATAGTAGTAATATGTTTGTTGGTGGGATTCTTCAATAACTAAAAGAAAATTGAATTTTAGTGTGGAAATAATTGCAACACGGTTCCAAAGACATTGGATCGGGCCAAATATATATATATATATAGTTTATATTTCGAGCTGTAAGAATAGAACATAATATAATAAACTAGTCACAACTAATCATATATATATATATATATTCATTTACAAACAAACAAAAGTTTATACAGATTCGAATAGTTAGTATATTTGAATTATATATTTGCGTTGACAAATAAAAAAGAAGAATTATATAGTTGTATCTTTAGCCAGCATTTATGAGACTTTATGAAACTAGTTTCGATATTAAGATTTTTAAAAAGTCAACTACATATATTATAGCAATCAAGTGTATAAAAATAAATAATCAAGTAAAAATTACTTTAAAGTTTGATTTTCTAGGAAAATTAGTGGGTGACCCACGACTTTTGAGGGAAAAATTTGTTTTGCTGGTTATTGAAGTGGTTAACGAAAATTTGTAGCCAGTTTTAAAAATATTTTTCATTAAAAATTTTAGAATAATTTCTTTACTGAAATTAAAACATAAAATTTATTATAAACATAACAATTTTATATGTGGTCAGATAAGTTTAAATTAAATAATAAATTATCTTAATACATTTTTTTTATCAAAACAGGATTCATAGATGTTTAGGTATTCTTTTACATGAGTCTAACCGTTGAAAATTTTTTTTTTTTTGCAAGAAGTGACAAGTCCAAAAATTATTAGTGGAGTGTTATTTGAAAACTCTCTGATCAAATCAGTTAAACAAACCACATAACTTTATTGGGGGAAAAATCATGAAACAAGAAAGAAAAACGGATATGGTTATTTGGAATTTGTATAAAATGGATCCAAGGAGTATTAAGTTGGTGATAGTAAAAACTAAAAGCTGACTAAAATCTATACTTACTTAAAATTCTAAAATATATTAATAAATTTTTAAATCTCAACCGGAACCAAATTCATAATAAATTATTCATAATAACATACATTATTATTATTTATAAAAGTAGATTTCTTATAAAAAAAATTGAACCAACCCGAGGTGAAATCTGAAATCATGATTAACTACTAGTCTACTATTAAGATTTTCAACCGTAAATTAATATTTTCTAATTCATTTGATACTTGATATTTAATTTCTCACATAGTATGGGATAATACTAGTTATACTTTTAAAACCGGGTATTTTTAAGTTTAGTTTTGTATTTCAAGTGGATCCCAATATAATTTATTTTTCGTAGATGTTGGTGCGACTTGTCACTTTTGTCAAGCCCATAGGTTCCTAATTAACATTTTTTTTTTGAGATAGACAAATGTATTATTTAATGGATTGTTTTCTTCTTAGCTCCACTGACGCATTATAATGATCATTTTGATTAAGTATTGTTCTTGATTTTAGTTGAATTTCGTTGAGTATTTTGTGTTTTGTTCTTCTCCATAAAAATATAAAAACCAAGATGCTTTGATATGTATGAGTCCTATTTTATTTCAACAACTTGAAATTAAGAGAAGCGATGCTTATATTTGTTTTTAATAATCAATAATTATGTTCAAATAAATCTTTAGTAAAAAATTCAAAAATTATAATATTTCATATAGCTTAGTATAGTAAAGAATAATTTTATACCAATAAATATCTTAAAAGGCTCAAACCTTTCATTTCGATATATAGAACTTGTATAAAATATTAGATTATTTTTAGCATGTGTAATGCAGTCTATGTATGACTGCGTGAGTTCCAACAGTCTAACATATATACCATTAAAAAAACTAACATCTATACAGTTAAACCTCTGTAAATTAATATTTGATTCATTAATATCTCGCTAAAATAATAATTTTTTTCAGTTTCACATTACTATTTTTGATCTAAATATTATCTCTATAAATTGATAATCTCGATAAATTAGTAATAATCATAAAAATACATTGATCCCAATATATAAAGGTTTTACTGTATATATAAAGTAATATTTTTTTTTTCTCATAAAGCCACATCATCATTTTCATACTCTAAAAAGTTGGCACATCAGCATTATTCATTAATTAATTTTTACTTAAACTCTAATATTGTGACATATATAAAATTATTTTTATTAGTTTTGAGTTTACAATTTAATTTTCATAATAACTAAAATAATAATATAGAAAATAATATTAAAAAATATAATTAAATAGTTTTAGCCTTATTGGATTTATTTATATAGTTAAAAAAAAACTTTAACTTCAAATAAATAAATAAAAGTAATAATAATAATTATTCTCTCTAATTTAATAGTTTTAGTCTTATTAGATTTATTTTTATAACTTAAGAAAAGAATTTGAAAAGTCATCTCCTTAGAAAATAATCTTTAAAACTCTAATTAAATAGTTTTAGCCTTATTTCATTTATTTATATAGTTTTTTTTAAACAATTACCTTCAAATCAATAAATCAAAGTATAAATAATAATTATTCTCTCTAATTTAATAATTGTAGTCTTATTAGATTTATTCTAATAATTTAGAAAATAATTTGAAAAGTCATCTCCTTAGAAATTAATCTGAAAAACTCTAATTAAATAGTTTTAGGCTTATTAGATTTATTTATTTAGTTTTAAAAAAATTAATTTCAAATAAATAAATCAAAGTATTAATAATATTATTCTCTCTAATTTAATATTTTTAGTCTTATTAGATTTATTTTTATAATTTAGAAAATATTTACCTTCAAATAAATAAATAAAAGTATGAATAATTAGTATTCTAATTTCTAATGTTTTCGTCATATTAGAATTGAACTTATGATAAAAAATACGTGTTTAGAAATTATAAAATTATGATATATAATTTCAAACAAACAATAAGAATTATTTCAAAACCATGCACATAAAATTTAAAATCCAATTCTTACATTTATATTGTCAGCTTTATAATTACGAAAACTATGAAATTTAATAGCTTACATGGAAAAAATGCATTATTTTGTCTTCTTTATTTGAAAATATAGAAAAATGATCTAAAACTCTAATTAAATAATTTCAGTCTCATAGTTTAGAAAAGTACTATTCTTTAATGTAATAGTATCAAAAAGAATTTGATATGAAAACCTATTATTTAATAGTTTTAGTCTTATTACATTTATTTATATAGTTTATAAAAAAAATTTACCTTCAAATAAATAAATATAAGTATTAATAATTATTATCCTCTCCAATTTGGTAATTTTAATCTTATTAGATTTATTTATATAGTTTACAAAACTATTTACCTTCAAATAAATAAACTAAAGTATTAAAGTGCTCATGTTCTTATTTTAAAAATGTTTATTTGGTTATATGATATTTTGTTATATTGTGCTCCAGATTAAAATTCATTCTGGATCTGCCCCTGCTTATGGATATATATGTCTATCTATCTAATGTATGATCATCCAACTCAATTCTTGAAAATTCTTGAAAAAAATAATTGAAAGCATTTGTTATTTTTTAGCATAAGTTTTAACTCCTTTTGAGAGTTTTTTCACTTAATATTATGTGATATGCAAGAACTTATATAGGGATATAGATTTGTAGGCTAAATTTTTGTATTGTTGGATAGGGTTGAGTCATGTGTAGTTGTGACTTTTGAGCATCTGGTATGACCAGTTGTAAGATACTTTTAGATGAAATGATTTAAAAGTTATTTTTACAAGGTTGAGTATCATCTATGATATATTTCATCTATCGAAGGAATGTATGTCTACTACAATCAAATAGTTGAACATGTTTCTTTAATCATAATATTCAATATTGTTTTAGATTAAAAATGAACAACTTCTATTAAGATTACATCTGCAACTATCTAACATTTTGTATGTGAGTATAAATATATAAAATTGGATACCAAAAAATATTAATGCATCTTCTAAGGAGGCTTACCTCATCGCCCACCCCAAATTAAAATGGCCATAACCCCACATATATATATGTATATACATAATCCTACGAAGCCCCGATTTTTAAGAACCTAAACCCAAATTAACCATTAACCATTAACCAAAAAAACCATGAAGCAAACAATTTGGAGACAGTGGTAAAGAGAGTCACTGATGATTTACCTTTCAAATAAAGAAGACAAAAAGTGAAAGAATACACAATAAAGAAGACAAAAGAATGCATTTTATCAAGGAGTACACAAAGCGTTCTTCAAGACGTAAAAAGTGATAGAAGCAAAGTGGGATGTAGAGTTGCTGAGAATGATGGAAAGAGACATGGCCTTGCGATTAGCTGTTAGTGATTTCAACCTTCTTTCCTAGACATTAAGCCACCATTTTGTACTCAATATGTTTACAATTACACCAATTTGTTTTAACCATAAATGTTGATGTATTCATTTTTGTGTGAACTCTTCTGATTACTTTATGACTCATTCAGATTAGGAATTCATGTATTTTCCACTATTCAAAGATAATTTCTCCAAAGAAAAGAGTAAGAAGTAACAACAACAAAAAATAAATTTATTTAAATAGAGAAGTTAACGGGTGAGTAGTTTTACTCCATTTAAAAGTGATTTTTCTCATGAAACTTATGAGGTTCAACCACTCAAATTTAAAGAAAAAAACGGGTCCAATATTTTGAATGTCAAGGTTGAATGTGGGAATGTTCGGGAGCCAAAACAAATCTTTCAAGACCATCTAAACTAGTTCTGAGACCGATGAAGACTAACTGAACCTTGGAAACTATGTTTCTTTCATTGCCCAAATTTCAGCAAATGTAAATCCGGTTACATAGCGGCAGAAACAGACACAAACATAGGAGATGCAGTAATTAAATTATTACACTGACAAGAAAGAAGAACTCATGAAATGAATTACATGTCTAAGTCAAAGCTTCAAAATCTCTTTAGTTGGACATCTGCCTCCAGGTGTAGGTGTTGGATATAAAGATCATGATTCATTGTCTAAAGACTGTTTGTTACAGGTGGAAGATTACAAGACAGTATTATAACACTTATCTAACCTTATTCTACATCATAAACTATATTGTGCGGAGAAGTATAATTCCTGAATATAGGTATTAAATCTTATATAAAATCGTCTTTGTTGCAGGTTCTGATTTTGGATCTTTGTTGAATAAAAACAAAAAAACACGATACGCACATAAATTCATGAGGTTAAAAATATATGTAAAAATATCAAACACCAAAAAATGGAGAAGAAAGAAACACAATATATGATGTGTGTCAGGTTTTCCTTTAGAACAACACAATGAATGATAATGCAAGTACACAACAAAATCAGTAGTAGTACTTAAGGTACCGATCCCACAGAGAATAACAAGTACGTGAATTGAATTCAAGCAAAGAAATCAAACTAAGACGAGACAATGAAAGGGATTTTGTTTGGTATTTTCGATTGAATGAATGCAGCAAATGAATAAAAGCAAATGAATGAATTGGTTGTAAACTAATGATATAAGGCGTTGGGTGTCTAAGGAGTTTCTAAGATTTCCATGGCTCTAAACAAACAAGTGATAGATCTATATGCAATATGTTTTCATCAATGGTTCTCAACTATGAACACGGCTAAACAATCACGTCATAGTTCATGAAATGACCGTCTAAAGTTACCACGCCTAGCTATTCAGCTTCTGCAGGTAACAACGCGCTTAGAACAGTAGGATAAACAAGTTCAATAAGTTCACAGAGTCCTATAACTCAGCTTACGCATGTTATAAATGAGGCTTCGCTAACACTAGTTTTGGGAGCTAGGTTTACGCGGGTAGCGCTCCTATTCCCTCAGCTCACCGCTTGGTGATCAATTCAAGCAACATGCATTAAGTAAAATATGTCCCAAGAGAACTCAAACAGTAGATGAAAATCAGATCTAACAACCTAAGTGAATGCAACCATGTAATCCCCTTGATATCACCCCATTAAATCCAACAAGAGAACTACTCGCTCATGATGCAAAGAAATGCAATAGACATCAAAGAAAACATCATAAAACGAATCAATATATCAAAAGGGTTTCAAAGGAAACTTCTCTAGATGTCATCGAAGATAACTTGTCTTCCAAATAAGCAAATAAGAGTACAAGAGAAGAGAAACAATGAAGAACAAGGATGAAACTTCAAAGGAGGAACTTCTAGGGCTTGGGCGACGAAGGAGGAGGCGGAAGTGGCTGAAGTGTGATGAGGTCGTGGGTCTCCTTGTCTATATCCTCGAGAGGCTCTCTTCTTAGGGTTTTCCCAACAAGTGGTATATGTAGGCTCAGTTCCGGAGTTAGGCTAAAAAGTGTCAAAACTATGTCGTTTTGATAAGTCTAGGGACAAGGTGTCAAACCTCGGTCACGGGTAGCTGTGACCGAGGTGCACAAGAGGCTAGACTTCAGTCACAAGGCTCTGTGACTGAGGTGATGCTGTTCAGGCTCCAGTCGGCATGTCTTCACTCTTCGGGATGTATCTTCTAAACGGCTGAATGGATTGCTTCGATTCTTGTCTCAGGTGCTTGACCCTTCTAGCTTTCCATAGACACCAAGAACTCTGGATTTGGTCTACGGAAAGGTCTTCAAATGTTACCAAACTTCTGATTCTCTGAAACTGTCCACAAACGGGTTTTGATCCGTCTTTATGTCCTTTTTACTCTATAGTCACCAAATGTCTCCAAGAAGTGGAAATGGTGAAAAATAGCGTTGAAGCTTCCATAATCACTTGTTTCTTCATGGAATCCCTGATAAAAACATATGAAATATGGGTGAAAATACGATGATATCAATTCCCCAAGACTTAGACTTTGTTTGTCCTCAAGCAAACAAGCAATCTAAACTAGTGAAGAGGTTTGAAAATCGCGGAAATTCTCATATGATCAGTGATAATGCTCAAGATAGATAACCTGCAAACACGTTAGTACAGGGATTCAACAAAAACTTTCTCACTATAGACTCACAACATTTTCAACTCTGATCCGTCTGTCTCAAACCTGTAAAAGAGCTTGGCATTCACTTCAATCAACTCCTTACATTCATTAAAAGTGGCATGGGATTTCTCATGAGAGGGCATCATTCGGGGTATACGGCGCTTGGTATGAAAGGGCGTTTGGTGTTTAACTGGAGTTAGAGTCTTTAGGGCATACCGTGAACTTGGGAGTGCAGCTATGTCGCATAGCCTCAAGAGAGTATGAACCCATTGATGTTCACACTTTCCAACCACTTCTTTGTAACACCTTTTCATTTTCTTCTTTTCTTCTTCTAATTCCTCCAGACTTGGATGTTTTTGTGGGGTTCTCTGCACCAGCTTCATAATTTTTTTTTTTTCTTCATAGTCTTCATCCTCAGGATTATCTGTGCTACGAGAATATTTCTTGACCGTTTCCTTTCCTTTCATTTTTCTTTTTTTTTTCTTTTCTTTTTCTTTTCTTTTTGTTCGTTTTCTTTTTCTTCTCTTTTCTTTTTCTTTTCTTTTCTTTTCTTTTCTTTTTTTTTCTTTTCTTTTTCTTTTCTTTTTTTTTGGTGAAAGGGGAAACGGTCATTAAATTTACAAATACCGTAGGCGCAGGTTAAGTACCCCTTTATATTGAATTCTGAGGTAAGATATCTTTAGACCAAATCGTAACCATCTCTTCTTTTAATGCTCTGAAGTCTCCATCTTCAATACTTGGAAAGCTGTGTAAGAATTTTCTCTCTCGCGTTTCTGCGCATATCTGCCAACGGGAAGGAAAAGAGAATGATATAAGGTCTGAAAAGAGATTATGGTGTAAGGGTGGAATCCACTAAATGGCCATTCAGGATCAGCAGAGAGTGATAAAAAGGGATAAGAAGTCCTAAATGTGCTGCTCGTTTCCCCGATCTAATGCCTCTGATGAGAAATATTTAAGGTCAGGATTAAGGTCTAAATAAAATGGAGTTAACGTCCGATCCAACCGCGTTCTTCGTAGGATAAAACTTCAGGGAGAGAGGTCCTGCGAGGAGCTTCTAGGTGTTGTCCGTTTATTAGTGAATCCTACAAAACTTGTCCTTAGAGGATAAATCAGAGCATATATAAAGTCGAATTCATCATATCATAGGGTCATAGTTTCCTACAAACTTGACTCAATAAATTAGAAAATCGAATAAAAAGACATCAAAATGACTCAAGAGAAATAAAAATGCGTAAGTAAATGGATAAACGTTCCCCCAGACTTGAATCGCACTGTCTCCAATGTGACCAATCTGGAAAAGATGGGAAAATAAACTAAAGTGCATAAAAGGTATAGATAGAACGAGTGAACCTTTAACTTCTCAGGAGGTTCTGGTGCTTGGTGGTGGACTTATCATGGTGTCCAGGATCTCTAGTCATCCTCTTCACCAGCGCGGTAACTGCAAAGTGCCCAGCTAGCTGCTGCTCTGATGCGATTCAAAGTGCTCTCTCTTCCTCAAGAGATGAAGCGGCTGTGTCATCCCCTGAAGGGTTGCGTGTGACACGGTGAGAGGCAAAGGAGGCTATCGCCTTCTTCTTGGTAAACTTACCAAGGATGAGTGGTAATCGGTCCTCCAAACGGGATGAGTGGTACTCATTCAGCAGTGGATACCAACTCGTGACTTGGTCACATAGTCGCGGAACAGTCAGGCTAGGAAGTAGAATGGTGCAGATCATGTGAGAAGGGGTGTGGTACCTATATCCAAGCTGGTCGGGGTCGATCCGTGCTCCTTCAAGAATCCTCATTTTCCCAAGCTTCTCAAGGTCCAACTTGTTATCCTTTCTTGTGTGGGGACGGTCCATGAGGTTGACTCCAATGGCCTCAAGGATGGTGGTGATGACTTCTCCAAAGCTAATACTATCTTGCTTGTCTCTACTTGTGATTGCATCGACCTTGATCTTCACAAGTCTCTTGGCGAGTAGGGCAACAAATGGTATGCGGAAGACATGGAGCTCATCACTAATCATGTTGTTTTGTGCTGTGCGGGAAATGATGGTGTTGGCGAGGAGCTTGTGTACATATCAGATCGCCGGATGCGATAGTGAGGATGCTTTGGTCTTTCCACTATCAAAGCTTTCACATCCAAAGCTTGACCAAATAGCATTGGTATCAACTTGTCCAAATTCAATGGCATATTGGTATTTAAATCCAAGTGCTTTCCCAAGATCAAGAATGGAGATGTTGTAATGTCCACCATTAATTGTGAAGAAAAGCTTTCCATCTCGCGCCAATAGAGCATGTGTGTGCAGAAAGGCTAGTGTGGCCGTGGCAAGGAATTGCCTCGCATCTTCTTCATAGATCTCTTGGCGAGTAGATCCTAGGAAAGTGCTGAGTCCTAGAGCATTCATCATCCATTCAACATCACTTGCTAAACCAAGGGCTTGCAAGGATGTGTAGTCAACTCTCAAGGTGGGTGTAAGCTTGAACCCTTTGAGTGGTGTGAGATAATCAAGATTCTCATCCATCTTTCTTCCAATAAAGATCATAGGCAGCTCCTCCTTCTTTATTTGTTGGTGTAGGCGGTGAGCTACTCTAGCTCAAAGATGGTGTGAAACACATGAGATAAGTGTGGTTCCATCCTCAACATCATCTTGAAACTCTTCACCTTGGTACCTTGAGTTGTCACCTTTATCTATCACTTGCTTGCCTTTGTTCCCATGTGTTGCTTTTCATGTACCATCTTAGTCCTCATCTCGGCATTAAGTATGGTCCGTGGCTTTCTTCTTGTGGGTCTAGTGTCCATTGTGTGGTACCTAGAACAAAGAGATTAATACAAGTTAGCAACTTGGCTCAATAAGAAACAAATTTCAATCCATTACACAAGAGATGTAACAATGGGATTGAAAGAAACAAGTTAAGGTATGTTCAATGTTTGAAATCAAGAAATCAACACACAAGTCTCAATTTTTGGATTCAGTGACCTTCACAAAATTTGCATTCAAAATCAAGTTCAAAGCAATGCTAAGTGAAAATCATTCTAAATTCTCTAATATAATGATTATTATTTAAGAGATCAATTTCTAAACAATTGCATCATTAATTTCGTTTTCCTTTAGGTCACAAAATTTTAGCAAATCAAAAATCAAATTTTATCAACAATTAGACACAAAAAACGGTTGGTAGATAACTCAAAGCAATTCTACAAGTTCCCTATCACTTTCTAGTAACAAAAGTCAATGAATCAAAGAAATTAGAGATACCTCTTTTGAAGCTCAAAGAGAAAATTAGAAATTAAAGAACATACCTTGGGTGTTTGATAAATGTGATAAGAGATTTGTGATCTCTTTTTGATCGGGAGTTTGGAATTCCAATCAATTTACAAAACCCTAATTTTGAAAAGTATGGATTCAAAGTGATCTATCTTCCAATAGAGTTGGAGAGATGATAAAAGGTGCTTTGAATCTTTAAAATCCCCTTTTCAATATAAAAACATGTTTTAACCTAAAAAGGTTGGGCTTTTGAAAAGAAAAGGAAACTTACCTGTGGGCCTACAAAAATTGGGTTTAACGAAAACTTACAGTGAGTTTTTGGGATTGATCCGTTCTGCTAGGTGTGACATGCATTCAACGGAAATTTCCATCGATAACGGATTATACCAACAGACGGAAAACTTTCAAGAGGGCTCGGAATCAAAGATTTGATCAAACGAACTATTTTCCAGCCTTGGCAGAACCCTCGGTCACAGGCTACAGTGACCGGGGCAAGCCCTTCTTAGCACCTCTGTCACGGGGCCTTGTGACCGAGGTTTGACTCCTTTTCGTCAAACTTCTTGTTTTGGCCTTTGTTTGTCTTGGTGTTTGTTTCTCTCAACTTGTGCAATAGAATGGTACTCCACAATGGTAATAAAGGTTAGGATAAATACTTACTTGGTGGTTTAGAGATTAGTCGGTTCCGTGGACTCTTTTTGACGTCACGACTCAAGAATGGTTCCGTGTAGAGAACCATCAAATTTTTTGATATCTAGTCCGATCATGGCTACTTTTCTCTTGATCATTACCTCCTAAATGTTCTCATATCATTAAACACTTAGTATTGGAGAGTTTTATCGAACCATCTGCAATATTATCCAAGTTTCGCAAATCTCGCTGCCACAGATCGGTGGTGGTGTTGTCGTGGAACGGTCGCGACCAAAAGTAGAGAGAATTTTTTGATTCGAACTTCTTTTTCCAAGATTTTCCTCGATCATCACTCTCAAAATACTCAATTCTCATTCAGTACACGATTATAGCTCATTTGATCGAGTATTTCTTAGAAATTCTCTTACCTTTGTGATTTTTGTAGCCCCGGAAGGTGCCGGCTAGGATCGTGATGTGAAAAGTTGGCCATCTTCATATCTGAGCTTCTTCTTCTGAAATCTCCTCGATCAAAACTTCCCAATATCCATCTTATCAGGAAATATCAAGTTGTACCACTTTTGATTGAGCAGATTTTAATATTCCCACTCCTTTGTGAACTCCACAGTCGCGGATTGGCATTGACACCCAGAAGCGTATAATCTTCCAATCTGGACTTCCTTTTTCCAAAAGTACCTCAACCATTACTCATGGAATACTCATATGATGTTGAGTACCCAATCCCTGATCATTTGTTCGGGTGAATTAGAATATTCTTCACAAAACATGAATGATTCGGTCGTGGCTTAGAATGGACAGATGTCACCTGACTTGGTCATAATGCAATAGAAACTCTTGGAGAATGGTGTAGTTAGCACGAGCGAGCTCCATAAGATCAAAGATGCAACAATCACCAAATTTTTTAAAAATCCACCAAACCTTGGTCACTAGCTCTTGTGATCGGGGTCTGGCCTTCATGGGACCTCGGTCACGGGCGCGTGTGACAGGGGTCGGCCCTCCATATGACGTCGGTCACTCACATCGTGACCTAAGCCATTCTTCTTCCTTCTTTTCTATTTTCTGTTTTGTTATTTTCTATTTTCTTTTCTTGTTTATGAAAAATCTGAAACAAAACATGCAAAGATCAAAAGCAAAAAGATATCTAAACTGAAAAGGTAAAAGAAAAACTTACAAGTGAGTTGCCTCCCACTAAGCACGCTTGTTTAAAGTCTTTGGCTAGACTTGGTCAGCCGGTTAGACTTGAGAAAGTGTAGCTTCGGAAATTGGTATCTCTTCCGCTTCCTTTAAGTCCTGATAGTCAGCTCTAGCTTCTATCACAAGTTATTTCAAACACTCTTGCTTGAAGAAAGACTTCCTTGGTATGCCTTATCATTTCTTGGATTTGATATTTGCTTTCCTTGCTAAGTTCAGGAGGAATAATGATCTTGATTTTTGAGATCTGGGCTCGGGAGGCTTTGATGATAGTTTCTGAGTTCTCTTGCTAAAATTCTTGCTTCTCGTGTCGGTTTTGTCGAGGGGGGGTCCATTGATTCTTCATCGAATGGCGGAGCTTGTAACTTTGTAGTAGAGATAGTTGGATATAATACCTTTTTGTTGACATTGGTGAAGGTTGTTCTCTTGTTGTTGTGGTTGATGACAGCACCAACAGTAGCAAGGAATAGTCTTCTAAAATCAAAGGTCTCTCAGTCTTCTTATCTATCTCAAGAATGTGAAAATCCATAGGGACTATGTAGTCTTCTACTACTAGTTGCAAGTCGCGAACTAGTCCATCAGGGATCTTCTGTGATGAGTCTCCAAAGACAAGACTCAAATTGGATGGAGACATGTCTCTTAGTCCAAGTTTCTCAGCAACATCTCTCGACATAACATTCACATTAGCACCAAAATCACAAAGAGAGTTAGAGAATTTGATACTTGTTATGGAGCATGAGCAAACAAAGCGTCCAAGATCTTCTACTTTTGGTAGTCGCCTCAAAGGATAGCGTTGTAGCTCATCTTCATCCATGGTTCGTGTCATGCGAACCATGTCTTCATGAGAATCAAAAAGAGGTACCAATGGTTCAGTCACACGCCTTGTGGGGGCTGGATCAGTGGAGATAGCATTGCAGTAGCCTTTTGGATTCTGCTCGAGCTTTCCTGGTAGTACACCAACTTGTCTCGGGGCATTATTCGCGGTCTGAGCGACTTGAGTTCCCAGCTTCTTGACGAATGTGGAAAGGCCTTCGAACTTACCATTCAACTCGCCATAGATGTTGTCTACCTTGATGTTGATATCCCTTGTTGCTTGTTGATGAGAAACAAGCAGCTCACGCATCATAGTCTCAAGTCTATCACCTGGAAAGGGCACCTTCTTGTTGTTGTTCTTGAAAGGAGGATGGGGCTGAAAGTTGTTGTTGTTTTGAAACCAATTCTGTAATGGTTTCTACTGCTGCTCGTATAGCACTGGTCTTGATGGTTTTCAACATTCGGATTCCTAAGATAAGTTAGAATTTTTCTGAAAGTTGTTGTTGAAGTTATTGTCGGATAGAGAGAAAGGAAAAAGCTTACACTTCAAATAGTCTTCAGGTACTCCGTTTGTTCTTGTTGTACTGCAGATTTCTTCAAAGAGATCGATGTGATCTATAGGATATTCCATGGTGAGACCATGGAACTTGTTCTGCTTCACCAAACCAATGATTTGAGGTTTAATCTCATAGTCACGCCTTGGTGAATTCGGAACTCATATAGCAGCTCAGTCTTAAGGATACTGGTTCGGTATGTCAAAGTTGGATATTGTAAGGTTCTGGTTTGCATGCCTCAGAGGGTGCACATAAGCAGCTTGTCTAGCACTAACGTTAGCTTGTTGTGGTGCATTGACAACATTAAGAGGTTGGTGAGGAGCATTGAGATTATCTCCCACCCCTAATGGCTCGGCCTGGTTGTTATGGTGCATTGAGATTGTCTCCCACGCCTAATGGCTCAGCCTGGTTGCGGACCTCCAAAGGGTCGGCTCATGCTTCAATAGGTCACAGATGGGATTGTCATCCTCATCATGCATCTGTTGCCCATCAGCTTCATCGGCAGCAACTTGTTGATCGATGTCAAGGATACCTTGTCAGTTATCCTTTAAATCGGCAATGAGTTGGTGTTGTCTCCGAATTTTTTATAAGTTCGTGTTCTAGTTGGTCTATGTCTTGAATTGGAGTGACTGGTTCAGAGTTTTGGCTCCTTGTCATACAATGCAAAATCCAAAAAAATAAACTAAAAGGAAAATAGAGGTTATCTAGACAAAAAAAGAGAATAAAGAAAAGTAAAATTGAAAAATTCAAAGTATCTTAGACGAGAGATCTTATTGAATTCAAAGGCAGCTTGTAGACTCCCCGGCAATGGCGCCAAAAACTTGATGTGTGTCAGGTTTTCCTTTAGAATAACACAATGAATGATACTGCAAGTTCACAGCAAAATCAGTAGTAGTATTAAGATATCGATCCCACAGAGAGTAACAAGTACGCCGATTGAATTCAAGCAAATAAATCAAACTAATACGAGACAATGAAAGAGGTTTTATTTGGTATTTTTGATTGAGTGAATGCAGCAAATGAATGATAGCAAATGAATGAATTGGTTATAAACTAATGATTTAAGTCGTTGGGTGTCTAGGGAGTATCTAAGGTTTCCATGGCTCTAAACAAACCAAGTGATAGATTTATATGCAATATGTTTTCATCAATGGTTCTCAACTACGAACACAGCTAAACAATCAAGTCATAGTTCATGAAATGACTGTCTAAAGTCACCACGCCCGGCTACTCAGCTTCCACAGGTAACAACGTGCTTAGACCAACATGATAAATAAGTTCGATAAGTTCATGAGGTCCTATAACTCAACCTACGCAGGTTATAACACGAGGCTTTGGTAACACTAGTTCTGAGAGCTAGCTTTATGTGGGTAGCGCTCCTATTCCTCAGTTCAGTGCTTGGTGATCAATTCAAGCAGCATGCATTAAGTAAAAGATGTTCCAAGAGAACTCAAACAGTAGATGAAAATAAGATCTAACAACCTAAGTGAATGCAACCATGTATTCTCTTTGATATCACCCCATTAAACCCAACAAGAGAACTTCTTGCTCATAATGCAAAGAAACGCAATAGACATCAAAGAAAACATCATAAAACAAATCAATATATCAAAGGGGGTTCAAAGGAAACTTCTCTAGATGTCACAGAAGATAACTTGTCTTCCCAATAAGCAAATAAGAGTACAAGAGAGGAGAAACATTGAAGAACAAGGATGAAACTTCAAAGGAGGAACTTCTAGGGCTGCTACCGGTGACCGAGGTTTGACACCTCGTCCCTGCACATATCAAAACGACATAGTTTTGACATCTTTTGACCTAATTCCAAAACTGAGCCTATATATACTACTTGTTGGGAAAACCCTAAGGAGAGAGCCTCTCAAGGAGAAAGACAAGGAGACCCACGACCTCATCATACTTCAGCCACTGCCACCTCCTCCTTCATCACCCAAGCCCTAGAAGTTCCTCCTTTGAAGTTTCATCCTTGTTCTTCATTGTTTCTCCTCTCTTGTACTCTTATTTGCTTATTGGGAAGACAAGTTATCTTCTGTGACATCTAGAGAAGTTTCCTTTGAACCCCATTTTATATATTGATTCGTTTTATGATTTTTATTTAATGTCTATTGCGTTTCTTTGCATCATGAGCGAGTAGTTCTCTTGTTGGGTTGAATGGGGTGATATCAAGGGGGTTACATGGTTGCATTCACTTAGGTTGTTAGATCTGATTTTTATCTACTGTTTGAGTTTTCTTGGGACATATTTTACTTAATGCATGTTGCTTGAATTGATTACCAAGCACTGAACTGAGGGAATAGAAGCGCTACCCGCGTAAACCTAGCTCCCAAAACTAGTGTTACCGAAGCCTCGTGTTATAACTTGCGTAAGTTGAGTTATAGTACTTTGTGAATTTATCGAACTTGTTTATCCTGCTGGTATAAGCGCGTTGTTACCTGCGAAAGCTGAGTAGCTGGGTGTGGTGACTTTAGACGGTCATTTTATGAACTATGACTTGATTGTTTAGCCATGTTCGTAGTTGAGAACCATTGATGAAAACATATTTCATATAGATCTATCACTTGATTTGTTTAGAGCCATGGAAACCTTAGATACTCCCGAGACACCCAACACCTTAAATCATTAGTTTACAACAAATTCATTCATTTGCATTCATTCATTTGCTGCATTCATTCAATCGAAAATACCAAACAAAACCCATTTCATTGTCTCATCTTAGTTTGATTTCCTTGCTTGAATTCAATCCGCATACTTGTTACTCTCTGTGTGTTTGATACCTTAAGTACTGCTACTGATTTTGCTGTGCACTTGCAGTATTATTCATTATGTTATTCTAAAGGAAAACCTGACACACATCAAGTTTTGGCACCGCTGTCGGGGAATCTACAAGCTACCTTTGAATTCGATAAGATCTCTCGTCTAAGATACTTTAAATTTTTCATTTGACTTTTTCAATTTTACTTTGCTTTATTCTCTCTTGTGTCTCGATAACCTCTATTTCCCTTTTAGTTTCTGTTTTTGGATTTTGCAGTGTATGACGAGGAGCCAAAACTCTGAACCAGTCACTCTAATTCAAGACATAAACCGACTAGACGTGAACTTAGAAGACTTCAGAGACAACAACAACTCATGGCCGATTTAAGGGATAACCGATAAGGTATCCTTGACATCGATCAACAAGCTGCTGCCAAAAGCTGATGGGAAACATATGCATGATGAGGATGACAATGTATTTTAAAATATATTAAAAACACATGTATTGAACATGAACATGATTTTATTATATTTTAATAAAGATGGACAAACCAAACCGAATGGATCATAGGCCTCTAAAAAATACAATAAAATCATCTGTTATTGGATACAACATTTGTTGAATGTATTTTAAAATACATTAAAAACACATGTTATTGAACATGAACATGATTTTATTATATTTTAATAATGATGGACTTTAATGTAATCTTTTAACTAAAATATGAGTATATGAAATACCACCTCTTATTCTAGACTAGATTAAGACCCGTCTGATGGGCGGGTTTCTTAATTTTAAAATGAATTAAATGTAAGAAAATTTATTAAATTAAATATTTATTATTAAAGATATATCTTAAATTATTTAAGAAAAAAGTAAAAAAATGTTTAGTTAGAGAAGATAATTATTTTACAAAATATTTACATAAATAAATTAATTTAACTTTCTATATTAAAATTTTATTATTAATATATTAAATATCTATATCATGTCTACTAGCTTTTGGTTCCATTTAATTGTTTATTTTTCCGATCACCATGTAAGATAAGCTTGGACAAAATATTTAAAACCCGAATAACCAAACCGAATCACACCCAAAAAGGGGTACCAACCCGACAAAAATCTGAATGGGTCCTAGACTCATATATTCAAAGGACCAAATGAAACCAAAAACCAAATGGATATCTGAAATATTTGAAATATAATTATATACCCAAAATTATTAATTGTATTTTAATTTTATTTAACCTAATTATCATACAATTATAAATCCAAAAATATCAATTATTTTTATAATTAAATAACTAAAATACCCAAAATTAACAAAAAAATATCTGAAAGTTCGTAGTTATATTTGTGAAAATTTCTCTAATTTTTATTTATATTTTTTGATATTTCGTGTACCGAAAACTTACTTAAATTTGGAACAACATGATCAAACAAAAAATTATAAATATCCGAATGGATCATAGGCTTCTAAACCCCAAAACCCAGAAAGCTGAACCAAACCTGAATGCACAGACCTAGTGTGAGATATAAAAAAATGAATCTGGTAGCAGGCGATTATGTTCTCGCTCATATCTAGGTGAGAAGTTCTTCTAGTAGGATTTTTGGTTTTCCTCTAAAATTCTCTGGTTTAGATCTTTAATCGGTTCCAAACCAAATATTCTTTTTCTCACACATCCACTCGCTAAAATCCTTCACAATTTCTTGAAAATTTATAAATTTATTAGAATTTAAATAGTATAATAATATAAAAATATAAATTTGTAAAATGTTTAAATTTTATTGAAATAAAAAGATTTAACATATATTAGAAAATAGTAACTAAAAATTATCCACTTTATTATTTAATTTTTTTCTTTGATTTTTCTTTTTGATTAAAGAAAACAAAATTAACATAATTTTTATTACATGTGTCATAATCTTATCGATCAATCGACATGTGTCATGATCTTATGAATTATAATTTTAACAAGTGTCGATCGCTCATGAGTACAATCCAACTGTATATAATAAGATTTCTAATATCTTTCATCTCTCCTCAGGCTCTCTCAATTATTTTTGGAGATTTTCAAAATAATAAAATTTAATTTTATTAATTTAAAATAATTATCATTGTAAAATTTTGACCTTGTGAAAATTGAATATCGTTGAGAATATAGATTGTATTTTCAAATTTTTATTTGAAGTTATCACAATCGGATATTCTACATATTCTGCAGATGAACAAAATAATTGGTCAACAATTAGAAGATCGAGTATTTTGGTTGACTGAACAAATATTTTTGTTATTATATATTGAAATTTATAGATTTTTTTTTATAAAAGTTTTGATGAATGTTATTTTGTTATAAGTGTTTTTAAAATATTAAGTAATTATTTTATTTTCAATGATTTCCAAATACAAGGTAGTTCACAAAAAAAAAATTAGCAATGGATTTAAAACTCCACCTTTGAATTTTGTCATTTCATGAAATCCATTAATTGGATTTTATAATAACTGCAATTTTAAGTCCATTAAAATCAAGTAAAACCCCAATCCAATCCAATCAACTTTAACTCACAAGCAAAATTAATTAGCATATATACATGGTTTATGAGTTATGATTTTCTTATACCGGGGAGTTAATTAGAAAAAAATCATGGAATTAAGTTTTTCCATGATTTGTGGAAGTTAAGATATGGAGAAAGTAATAACCAAAAATTCAGTCAATCTAGATATGGAATTTTAGGATTTAATTTGTTTCATTTTGATTTGATATTAAAACGTAAACTGATAAGTAGATGTGATGTGATCAGTTTGAAAGAAAAAAGGAAACTGAGTATTGTTTTTTTTGTGGTGTTGCAGGATATTCTGAGAGTGGTTGATATCCATAAGAGAAAGATCGCATATGTTATTCCTGAAGCTCGTACTGTATCAGAAATTGTGTATGTGATTCCTCCTGCGCGTCATCTACAAGCTATTCTACAAGAAGCTTTCACTAAAAGTCATTGAAAGAATGATCTATTGTTTCACAGAGTAAAATAGCTCCTCAAGTCTGAAGACTCTTTAACATAATATGTCATCTAGAAGAGGTCGAGTTCCTTGATTCTTATGGTTCCCAAGGACCAGATGGGATGTTTTAGAAGTCTTACTTAATGTAAACTAGATATATACCCGCGCAAATCGATTCGATATAAGATATAACTCAAAGTCATGATCATTTATTTACATAATATATCACTCAACACTTAAGAAGAAGTTCATAATCCATAAAACATCACAAATAACTCTCCAGACTTACTATGAACAACATTTTTGCTCTTTATCCCTCTAAATATCAATTGGTTAATGAACAAAAAATGTTAATGTGGACGTTACTTAATCTTTATTCTTTTTCTTCAATTTTCTTTTCATTAAATCTATTTGATTGAAACCACCCAACTCCATTACCTCCCCCTAACAACAACCCAAAGAATTCCACTTGACCAAACCAGTGTACAACATTCAATCACGTTACATCTTACCAGTTTCACAACCACTGCATAACTAATGCCATCAGTCACCAGCTTGCACCAAAGATTAGTATTTTCAAGGTCAAAATCGAAAGCATTACAAAGTAGTAGTGTCGTTTACAACCATGTTGAATTTGGAAAACAGACACAAATAAAAATCAAAAGCAGATAAAATACATTACTACTAAGATAACCATTTGACTAAAATCTTGCCCCATCCCTAGTTCCCTACCATAGCTATCAGCAACAAAACACAGAAACCAATCAATCACAGTCGAATTCTGAATTCTTCTACGATTTCCTAAGAGACCACCAGGACACCCTTTCCAAAGCTGAAGTATATTGGAAACTACAATAAAAATGTGGACCATGGTGAGACAAATTTGAAACAAGAGATATATAATATTTTCTCCATAAAACTTAAATCTGTCTTGCAACTCTGCAGGTAAAGAAAACATGGCAAATCAATTCTACTCCAGAACCACATCTTTGACACAACGAATCCAGATATGTTTTATGTTATTTTACGACGTTGGCAACATAATCCATGTATTCAAAACCATAAACCTACATGATCCCTTTTAAGAGAGGCTGATATCTTGACCCGAACACATGTCTTCTTTACACCTTTTTTCTTTTCTTTTTCTATTGATACCCTTAATGACAAATTATGAATTTATACTGTTATAAAATACACCCTTTGAGCAATTATGCAATGATCCTCACGTTCGATTCTGTTCATATGCATTGTGGCTGATATAAACTCCAAGTAATCAATTGATCCATCTCCATAAGCTGTTCTCAGTTTTGTCTTTTGCAAGGGGAAAACGATCATTCGAAATCAAAGTAGCTGATTGTGATAGGGAGACTTACGGCTTACATTAACTGTCTTACTTCAGCCTAAGAGATTTTCGAACCAAGTTGAGAACTTGAGACCGGTTGTCTAAGGTGATCCGTTGTTATCTCTATGTAGAGATTTGACATCTCTTTCGGACCAGTTACTTCTTTTTCAGAAAGGTTCTCTGCTATAACATGAAATGCAAGATGACTATGTAAAGTTTAATGGCGATGGTAAGACGGTTTCAATTACTGTTCTTATTACCTTCAGAGCCACTTTTCGAGTTTTTTCATCGCCCAGAAATGTTTCATCCTGGATAACACCTTTTTGTCAAGCGGTTTGTCTGATGCCTCTCCATCTTCCTTAATCCACGGATGATCTGCATATGTATCAAAACGTATTAATACTGGGTTAAAATATGGTGTTTTTATTATTATTTTATTCACCACAACATGTTAGGAAGGGCTTCATGTCTCGGTGCATTACACCCATAGAATGACAACTATGCACAACCATCACCATCTGTCTGCACAAATCCGCAGTGATGACCTTTAGCTATATTTCTTATTCAAATGATAACCAGAGGAAAAAAAAAAAACAAACACTATGATGAATTTTCTGTAATGGCATAAGCGTTAATCTTGAAAGTTTCAAGTCTTACCTTGATGCTTTGTGATAGCCACAAGCCAACATCGTTAAGAAGTTTGCTCCCAGTATAACATCTGTGTCCCAAGAACGGGAAGTTGAATTTATTTTTGGATTAAGAAGCTGAGTTTATAGATTTTTAATTAAATCAAATAAAATCAATGCACTGATTTGAAAAGATCAGAAAGTTGTGGGTCGATTTGAGAAGATAAGGAAATTGTGGGGTTTAATTAAGAAGATTAGAAAGTTGAGGGAGTTAAGTGAAATTTTGGAGAATAAAACCCTAAGTCTATTTGAACCCAAAAATTTGCAGAAAACCCTAGTTTCTTCTCATGATTTTCATGGCCACCTTTAAGGAGAGAAAGAGGAGGGCTGAATGTGGCTGAAAGAGGGAAAGGAACTTGAATAAGAAGAAGTTGGGGACATAACTGATAGGGCAGGGTAGAAAAAGGGTTCGACCTAGCAGATCGTTTCCAAAGGTTCTCTGTTTCAGACGCGATTTGGACCAACTCGGATTCAAAGAGAGATCGCGAATTCATCTATGGTCGGATCATCACAAAATTTTGAGGATAGCTTCAGGACATCTAGGTGTTGAGTTTCAACGGTGCAGATTGGTTTTGGATGGTTAGATTTGGATTCGTGACTTTATATTTGAGGCTGCTCGTTTCTGTTATTTTTCCAAATTGTTGTTTGGTTAGTTGAATTGGTTTATTCCATTTTGTTAGGTTGTGGTTTAAGTTGCTAGTTGTTAGTTGATGTCGGGAGAGTGCAAAAGAGTTGCAAAGAGTTTTTGGAAGTTTTTGCTTTTGGCTAAGGTGAGTGCAGTACCGTGATCGGACTGGACTTACGGGAATTTCTCGGTCTAATTTTGTGTGTTATGATTTATTCAGTTTTGCGTGTTATTTGTTGAATTTAATTAAATTGGTAAATTTAAATTAAATTGCTGAATTTAATTGTTGTTTGTTGAATTTAATTAAATTGCTGAAATGAATTAAATTGCTGAATTTAATTAATTGTTGCTGAATTTAATTCAGTTGTTGAATTTAATTAAATTGGTGAATTTAATTAAATTTCTAAATTTAATTGTTGTTTTTTGAATTTAATTAAATTGGTGAATTTAATTAAATTGCTGAATTTAATTTTGGGTTGTTAAATTTAATTAAATGGTTGAATTTAATTAAATTGCTGAAATGAATTAAATTACTGAATTTAATTATTGTTGCTGAATTTAATTAATTGTTAAAATTAATTAAGTTTTTGAATTTAACTAAATCACTAGAATTAGTGGCTATTGGTTGAAATTAATTAATTGTCGATTTTAATTAATTACCGGGTTGTATTTTTGTTGTTGGTTGAATCCCGAGCATATTATTATGCCGGGAATATTTCTGTAGTCGTCTGTCTATAATTGACCTAGTAGACGGGTTGATCGCCTCCTCAGTATTTATTAAATACTAACTGCGTCTATTCGTAATGGCGCAGGTAAAAATAAGATATCTTAGCTGAGCTCGTGGAACTGCGGCTGGGAGAGCGGATGACATACCAGAGTGGTTTATTGGCTGTTTTAATTACTTATGATTGTTGTGCGATTGAACTATTAGGTTGTTAGATTTTAATTGCGAATTAATTGGTTAATAATTAATCATGATTTAATTTGCTGGTTAAAATTGGTTGTTAATTGAATAACGTCGCTGGAGCTTTTTTTTATTATTTATGGGAATAATAAATGCTGTTAAAAAAAAAAAAAAAAGGGTCGGGTGTTTCAATTTGGTATCAGAGCGGAGTTGTTTCTAGGACTGTTAGTTTATGTTGTGCTGTTTGTTATTGTTGTTTGGGGGGTTTAAGGTATGTCATCTTCCCAGCCGATAGTGGTTCTATGGTAAGACTTGTCGTTGTGTTTTTGATTACTAATGTTGTGGAAAAAAAGTTAGTAATCTGCCAATTGTTGTTATTGTTTTCAAGAGATGGTCGATTCTGGCAGAGCTGGTAGGCTCCGCAGGAGTGGTAGTGGCTGAGTAGGCCGTAGAGGTCGTATCGACCGTGGAGGCAGAACTGGCGGGGCAGAAGAGTTGCAGAGGAGAGTGTGGCGCGTAGTATCACGGTAGAGCAGGTGGGAGTAGATCCGGGAGTTCCGGAGGCTGTTGTTGAGCCGGTTGCTCCATCCTATCTCAGGATAATGAAGCACATGTAGAGGTTAGACACCATGTATTTTGCTGGTGGTGCCAAGCCGATGGAGGCAAACGAGTAGAGGTCCCAAATGGAGCGGAACTTTCATTTGATCAAATGCCCAAAGGAGTATTGAGTACACTTGGCAGTTCATTACCTTGATGGTGATGCCCACACCTGGTGGGAGTGAGCACGCCATTAGTGATGATCAGGCTATTTTTGTTGCTGGCAACGCTGTGCCAGTGTAGGAAGTGGCTCCACGGGAGATAGATCATAACTAATTGGGAGATGTGCTAATGTTGTTGACCCAACTTTTAGAGCGATTACCAGCTGTGGTACTGGCTCTGGCTTCGATTGCGCCATAGGGAGTTGCTGCTTTGCCAGGTAGTATTATTCTGGGGGTTTCGAAAGCTGTAGTTATGGAGTGTTGTAGGAGTGTTGTAGGAGTGTTGTAGATCTTTGCTGGTGGATCTTGTCGTAGGAGTGCCATAGATCCTTGAAGGTGGATCTTGTAGTACGAGTGTTGTAGATCCTTGCTGGTGGATCTTGTAGTAGGAGTGTTGTAAATCCTTGCTGGTGGATCTTGCTGTAGAAAATGTTGTAGGTCCTTGCTGGTGGATCTAGTTGTAGGAGTGTAGTAAATCATTGCTGACTGATTTTGCTGTAGGTCTTGTTGTTGACCTTTCTGTAGGTAGTTCTGTTGGTGTTGCTGAGCGGATAAAAGAGTTCTGATCGATGTCGCGATCAAGGACCGATCTGTGCTGAGTGGAATGTTGGGTTCCATGATGCGAAATTATCTGTTGTGGTGCTGAATGTGTTGGTCATTAGAGATGATTAAGGAGTTATTGAATTGCTGAAAGTAGTATGAACAAGTTGCGATCAAGGGATCGTTGATCTAAGCGAGATCGTACGATCTGGGATGAAACATAAGCATTTTTGTTTGGTATTCTGGAAAATTTCTGGAGTGTTCCGGAGTGTTGCAGAGGAGTTCATAGGAAGTTCCTAAAAAAAGAAAGTTGCCAAAAAAATAAAAGTTTCCTGAAAGAGAAGTTATTTAATAATTGAGCAGAGATTTTATTGAGTATAACCGAAGTTGCTGTTGGGAGTAAGCTCGTTGTGCAAGGTAACAATGCTCTAAGTACTCAAAAGAAAGAGATCATGAGTGATCTAGGCTGTAAAGATTGAGAGACATGCTGAGTTTTGGAAGCTTTAATCACATTAAATTTGAGGCTAATGAGGTAGTTGGAGATGGTGGCTAGTTGTGATTTGAGATAGCATATCATTTCAGAAAGGCTAATCTCGTTGCTGATTCTTTAAGCAGATTACATGCATTTAGAGATTCAGAAGAGGATGCTGAGCTCTTTGTGAGCATGGGTCATGCCATGCGGTTGTGGTTGGTATCTGATGAGTCAGAATTTTTGGGTGTTTCTTTTTGTCCAAGAACTACTAATATGTACCATGTTCTAAAAAGGTACTATATTTGGGTAGAGATGAAGAGGATGTCGTCAGTTGGGTATCAAGCTGTTATACGTGCTAAACTAGAGAAGGCGGAGCATCAAGTCCGAGTGGCTTGTTAGGGAGTTATTCACTCCTGAGTGGAAATGAGAGTTGAGCACGATAGTGTCTTGGGAGATTTTGCTGAGTTTGTGTATGCTGTTTTGAGGTAGCCATTGGTTCGGCCACTTAATTTTAGCAAAGTTTGCGTACATTAATAGTTACCAGACTAGTATCAGTATCACCAATTGAGGCTCTTTATGGTGGGCCATGCAGGACACCACAGCGCTGGACTCAAGTGGGGGAGAGGAGTTTGCTAGGAGCCAATTCTGTGTAGGAGAATACGGAGAAGATCTGTGTTGTTAAGCTGAACATGAAGGAGGCACAAGATAGGTAGAAAAACTACGCTAACAAGCGTAGACAGGAGTTGGAGTTTGCTGTAGGAGATATGGTGTATCTCAAGATAGCCATGCTGAGAGGCCGAACAGGTCTATTTCTGAGACTAAGCTGAGTCCTTGCTATATGGGTAATGTAGGGTGTTGGAGCGTATCAGACCGGTTGCTTATAGGCTGGAGTTACCAGAGACGATGGAGGCATTTCATAAAGTGTTTCACGTTTTGAAGCTGAAAAAGTACATGTATAAAGATGATCAGATGATGGCTAAGATTTCATCTGATCTTCTGCAGAGTATGGTTGTAGAGGCGCGGCCTCTGGAGGTACTGACCGTAGAGTCAGGCTGATTAGGAGAAAGGAAGTTCCAGAGATGACGATCTTGTGGGACTGCAGTGGAGCAATGGAGGAGACTTGGGAACCAAACGCGAAGATAAAGCGGAAGTTTCCCAAGTGGGTTGGAAAGCTAGAGACTTAGCTGGAGTCCCAGTGCTGTTTTGCTGAGTTGTTGTAATTTCTTGCTGTTTAAGCTGTTGTACTCGTTTAGGTTCGCTGAAACTTATAACGATGTACGGTTTTACCTTTTATTCAATAATAAAGAGGAGTTTTTATTGAATATGTTGTGCTCTTGAGTTATTTATACTTAGTTCGGTTATGAGGATCGTGCCGTGTTGATCCTAGTACTTGGTTTGGCTGATTAGGACTTGTCCTAATGCTATTTGATGGGGTTCCGTGCTGTGGAATCTCATCGTTGTGTGGTGTTTACCGGTCGGGTTTCTCTGTGATTCCTGATGCTGTCTCGGTAAGCCACTAGAGATCTTAGGATCTTGCTGGACTTGCTGATCGGGTCACGCTGGACTCCGAGATGCTTGTCATTTTACTGCGCTTAGCTGTTCCGGGGATCCGGTAGGCGTAGTTTATTCAAACTAAGTGGGATCTTGTGGTATAGGATTCTGGGAGTATTTGAACTAAGTATAGACAATGCAGTGTAGAGTTATAACCGAAAGGTTGTGTTGTGTCGTGCTGATAGCCGAAAGGCTATGCTGTGTTGTGCTGATAGCTGAAAGGCTATGCTGTGTTGTGTTGTGCTGATAACCATAAGGTAATGATGCGTTGTGTTGTAATGATATCAAAAGTTTTTGATGTTGTACTGATAACCAAAAGGTTACCGTATTATGCTGATAGTCGAAAAGCTAAGTTGTGTTGTGTTGATAGCCGAAAGGCTATGTTGTGTTTTGCTCTTAGCCATTAGGTCTATGTGGATTTATGTCGTTAACCGTGGAGTTAAGGTTAAGCCGTGCTGTTGGCTGTAGTATGTTGAGTCGTGTTGTTGGCTATAGTCTATGTTGGGCCGTGTCGTTGACATAGAATTATGCTAAGTCGTGATGTGGTTGTGGAGTTATGCCGAACCGATATGCTAGTTGTTGAGTGTAAAAGCTGTTGATCGAGGCAATAGTTGAGCCCGGGGAAGGATCGATCCTAATTAGATCGACCTAGCAAAAGCTGTTGTTGGTTGTGACTGATATTGTGGGTAAGAATATTTACGTTGGATATTCTAAGAATAGGAAAACGGTGTGCTGGGATTTTGCTGAATCGAATCAATTTTGTTTATCTAACCTTGCGAGGTTAGGTGGTTTAGAATTTGAGAGCCTAAATGGTTCTTGGTTGCTGGAAGAGAATATATGGTTCTCTTGGAAGGTGGACTCTCCATCATTCAAAGAAAAGGTGGTTTTGAGAATGAGGGTACGAACCGTGAGCCGAGTAGCTTGGAGACTAACAAGTAATTTCACTGGTGAGATGATCTATTTGTTGAGCTGTGTTGGCCGATGGTTGCCAAGAGAAAGAAAACCGATGTAAGGTTGGAAGCTGGGTGCCTTTTTACTAGCGGATTGGAGTTGTGAGATTCGAGGACGAATCTATATTAGTGGGGGAGAATTGTAACATCCGTGTCCCAAGAACGGAAAGTTGAATTTATTTTTGGATTAAGAAGCTGAGTTTATAGATTTTTAATTAAATCAAATAAAATCAATGCACTGATTTGAAAAGATCAGAAAGTTGTGGGTCGATTTGAGAAGATAAGAGAATTGTGGGGTTTAATTAAGAAGATTAAAAAGTTGAGGGAGTTAAGTGAAATTTTGGAGAATAAAACCTTAAGTCTATTTGAACCCAAAAATTTGCAGAAAACCCTAGTTTCTTCTCATGATTTTCATGGCCACCTTTAAGGAGAGAAAGAGGAGGGCTGAATGTGGCTGAAAGAGGGAAAGGAACTTGAATAAGAAGAAGTTGGGGACATAACTGATAGGGCAGGGTAGAAAAAGGGTTCGACCTAGCAGATCGTTTCCAAAGGTTCTCTGTTTCAGACGCGATTTGGACCAACTCGGATTCAAAGAGAGATCGCTAATTCATCTATGGTCGGATCATCACAAAATTTTGAGGATAGCTTCAGGACATCTAGGTGTTGAGTTTCAACGGTGCAGATTGGTTTTGGATGGTTAGATTTGGATTCGTGACTTTATATTTGAGGCTGCTCGTTTCTGTTATTTTTCCAAATTGTTGTTTGGTTAGTTGAATTGGTTTATTCCATTTTGTTAGGTTGTGGTTTAAGTTGCTAGCTGTTAGTTGATGTCGGGAGAGTGCAAAAGAGTTGCAAAGAGTTTTTGGAAGTTTTTGCTTTTGGCTAAGGTGAGTGCAGTACCGTGATCGGACTGGACTTACGGGAATTTCTCGGTCTAATTTTGTGTGTTAGGATTTATTCAGTTTTGCGTGTTATTTGTTGAATTTAATTAAATTGGTAAATTTAAATTAAATTGCTGAATTTAATTGTTGTTTGTTGAATTTAATTAAATTGCTGAAATGAATTAAATTGCTGAATTTAATTAATTGTTGCTGAATTTAATTAAGTTGTTGAATTTAATTAAATTGGTGAATTTAATTAAATTTCTAAATTTAATTATTGTTTGTTGAATTTAATTAAATTGGTGAATTTAATTAAATTGCTGAATTTAATTTTGGGTTGTTAAATTTAATTAAATGGTTGAATTTAATTAAATTGCTGAAATGAATTAAATTGCTGAATTTAATTATTGTTGCTGAATTTAATTAATTGTTAAAATTAATTAAGTTGTTGAATTTAACTAAATCACTAGAATTAGTGGCTATTGGTTGAAATTAATTAATTGTCGATTTAAATTAATTACCGGGTTGTATTTTTGTTGTTGGTTGAATCCCGAGCATATTATTATGCCGGGAATATTTCTGTAGTCGTCTGTCTATAATTGACCTAGTAGACGGGTTGATCGCCTCCTCAGTATTTATTAAATACTGACTGCGTCTATTCGTAATGGCGCAAGTGAAAATAAGATATCTTAGCTGAGCTCGTGGAACTGCGGCTGGGAGAGCGGATGACATACCGGGGTGGTTTATTGGCTGTTTTAATTACTTATGATTGTTGTGCGGTTGAACTATTAGGTTGTTAGATTTTAATTGCGAATTAATTGGTTAATAATTAATCATGATTTAATTTGCTGGTTAAAATTGGTTGTTAATTGAATAACGTCGCTGGAGCTTTTTTTTATTATTTATGGGAATAATAAATGCTGTTAAAAAAATAAAAATAAAAACGGGTCGGGGCGTTTCACCCAGAAGCATCCTTCAAATTAGATTCCATGCTTTTGGACATCAATTCTTGTTATGCACCTTCAGTAAGCAATTACCATAAGACCATTTTCCTGGAGCCGTTTCTCTATGAACTCAAAGATTCCACCATATCCTTCAAGGGAAAAAGGTCGAATCATAAAAAATACGAAAAGCTCATACCCCATATATAACTTAAAAATTCAAATCGATGTAGCATCCATATCTATAAACCCTGTAATCATTGCGTAGCCTTAATCCGTAACAGTTTGAAGAGTTTTGAAGTTGTATGTTTGGCAGAAAATACTTACCAGTGTAGGGACCATTGTGTTGCAAAAGCTGATGCCATTCTCAGTATTGTCTCCTACAACATGTGCTGCGCAACATAAACATGTAGGTCAAAGCGATGTAAATAGAGAGTCAAATCAAATCAAACTAAAGGTAGAAACTTGTTTCTAATCCATCATCGTCAATAACAAAAGAAAGAAAGAGGGAGCTCAGAAGATTAAACCAAAACTAATATGCAGAGACTATTCCTAATCAAATAACAGAGAAAAGAAACAGAAGGCCTATGCTGAAAACTCTGGAGTCAAACCTGAATGGATGAAGACTATTTTTTTTTTGCATTGAACAGGTGTTTTCAACAATTTGAAATATTTTTCAAGTATCTCATGCTTCATTTTAAATACAGCTTATTTTGTAGGTGGAGATTAAAAGGAACCCAGCTTCATGATAGCATTGGCAAGCTGATCTTAATGGTGATTTGAGCTTCATGAAGATTACTTGTTAACAAATTACAATTTTGGTATTCGTATTTTTACACCATATAGCAAATCAGGTATAGCTACTTTTCACCCTTTCCTAAAATATTCTAAGTGGAAGATTTTCCAATTGGTTCTATATTATACTTATGCAGTGTGTCTAGCATAAGCATAAAAATTACCGTATAATATGTGGAAAATTAAGGTGTAGACCAAAATAAAGGGTACCTGACGACGCATTTTTGCTTCCTCGTCAAGGAAACCGTCTGAAACATTTTTCTTTAGTTTCTGCAAACGTAACTTAGCATTCATTTTTCACCACAAAAGAGTGAGTACCAATAAATCAAAGGCCGTGAGAGAGGGAGGGCTACTCTAACCTGTTCAACATTGAGGTTCGTTGGAAAATGCTTACGCCGAGCATCACGCCATCGCTGAATTTCTTTTGGAGTATATGCCCAAGCAAATCTTCTCTTGGAGAAAAATAACATCAAAAGAATAATATTAGATACTGGTCCCAGTGAGCTGACATGAACTTGAACAAAAATGATAACAAAAGATCTAATCCAGATAATCGAATATTACGAGATCACACTGCTTTATGAACGTGAATTGCAGAGGACCAAAATGGCTTATGTACCAAAAGAAACTCATTGGGCCAAAGAGCAAGGTGTTATAATATTGATACCTGACAGTACCTTTTTTTTTCCTTAGCTTTGTTACCCTTATCAGAACCATTGTGCCCATTTCCCATCTTATTACGGTTCCCTGTAAATGAAGTCTTAAATGAGTGATCAGAAAAAAAAACACTCAACATTCTCAAATGCTTCAGAATATTTGAGGTATGGAATACAGAAATATTGGCAATAGCAAGGATTATAACACAACACTACTAACTTGAAATATATATAAAATTTGAGTTAAACAACTAAATTATATAAAAGAACATGAACAACAAAGAAAAGCTTACTGATCACAGGGTGTCTTGTGTAAGGTACATGAGCATTCTCCATGATCTTGGCCAATGGGAAATCAATCTATAACAGGTTCGTAGAAATATTTGAATATTCGATCTCTTTTAATGTCTTGCGTAGCTGATTCATCAAATATCACAGTTTGAGTTTTTAACAAATGGTTGACCACAAAGTACCAAAAACTAAAAGGGAAGGTGTAAAATTTACCAGAAATTTTACAGTTTTGTTGAGTATGCAAGGGCGGTGGTGAGGCGGAAATCCTAAGCCTTTTAAAATAGTGGAACTTGTGAAACTAAAAAAATGTATTTAATTATACATATGAAAAAACAGCCTAATTTAATCCAAAATAGTGATTGATTTAGATGGGAAAATTAGAAAATCAAGCAAACACAGACACATGCCAGAACCCTAAACTACTTAATCAAGCTTTTCAAACTGGAAAGAAAATTTAACTTATCCGTTTTTCTCTTCAAGGTGGAACTTGAGCTCAGTGATTTCAATCTCCTGGTCCTTGTTCATGCTTAGAAGCTCCCTCTCGCTCCGTAGAACTATAGATAATGCATCTCAATCTCGGCATCGGGATCTGCGATACAAATCGATAGACGTTTACCCCTGAAATCTTCTACTCATTTTGAAGAACCGATGGAATTTTTTTTTCTGGTTGATTTGAGAACTTTTTTTAAGGGAGAAGAGGAAGAAGTGTTGTTTGAATTTATTTAAGGATTCGAAAAAAAATGGACATGTGTCACTATCTCGAGTGCTGACGTGTTAACCTGAGGAGAACGCCTTCCACTTTCATATATATGATTTATTTTTGATAGTTCACCTAATAACTAACGTAACATCATTCAAGAAACAAATCTAAGAGTAAGAAAACCAAAATATAAATACTACAACATATATAAATACCAAACTCTTAAATTCAACACTTAACCAATTTCATTTCGATAAACAAAAATAACCAGGTCACTCAATCTTTTTGTTACATACGTACAAAGATAAGATTCTATCGATTTCAACTTTGGATTTTTTCTTTCAAAAAATGCAATTGAAATAGAATCATCAACAATACTTGATAAGCGATACATGCATTATGATAACGATCTTCAATCTTTTTTCAAAAAGTCTTAACACTTCCATATGCCTCTTAGGTTTATAGGTAAAACTTCACTTACAATTTTTAGTTGAATAATAGTAATACTTAGAGGTAAAAAGACATAAATTTTACATTGTAAGGAATAAACACAATTAGGATTTATTGGGATTGTTATTATTCTATAGATTCTAGTTTTTGTTTTTGCTTATCTTTTGTTTTTTTTGTCAACGTGTTTTTTTTTTACCATATGTACTCTATATTAAATTTTCCAAGATTTCACCACATGGAAAGACACATTTAAAGTCTCATAAAACTTGAGAAAATTTTATTAGTTTTTTTCCAAAACAATATTTATTTTAAAAATAAATTTACTAAATGTTGACATAGCAATCAAAAAGGGTGATGTCAAAATTTTGTAATCTATGTGGTATATTCATCTATTATTTTGTTTTAATTTTTTAAAAATAACTTAGACTTATTTAATTCATATTGTCTTGAGTTTTTCATATATATTTTTAAATATATGTACATTAGAATTTTAGTACTTTCAAAAAAGTTAAGACAAAATAATTTATAATAAAATCCGCGCATAACAATTATTATCAATTTGCACATTTGACATTTTATGAAGAATCCACAATTATTTAATTATTACACCTCTCAATTGCAAATTTGAAAGTGTGAATGGAGATTGAATACGACTTCTGTCAATTAGGAGTTGTGTTCATTACTTCAGCTTATGATGCAAATAAAACCATAATGATCGAATAGATCATTCACTGATAAACCAAAAACAAAAATGAAAAGACATGAAAACTATTAATTATGAAATTAATTTGGATTATGTTGATGTGTCATAATGGAAGAAAGTCCCTTTTATTTTCTATTTTTTTGTATGTTAGATGTAATATATAAAATATTGAGATATAATTATTTAAACTAAATTTTTTATTGTAATATATAGATGAATTGTTTATCCGTAAAAAAAACCAACAACTTCGTTCAGTAAACAGACAAAAAGATTAATATATTGATTTTATTTCTTCTAGAACTTAAAAATAAATCATAAACTTATTGATTTTATAAACCAATGAATAGTGTAACTATTTAAATATAATAAAAATAATAGTGAGACATATGATTATAAATGTAAAAGAAGATGATAAAAATGAAAAATAAATTTAAATATCATATTTTTTAATTTGAATTGTTTAATGTCTTACGAATTTTTGAAAGTAATTAAATTTAAATTAATTGATTTGTTATATTAAAAAAAGAAAATAAGAGCTAATGTGTCATGCAGATATGTTAAACATAGAGAGTCTTATTTCGTGCTGATGTGTTAAGTCTAGAGAGCCTCCATTCACTCATTATATGATTTATTGATTATATTATTTAGAATATATTAATTTTCTATCAAAATATTAATATGACTGTTTTATTATTGTTACTATTATAGATTAAATAAATACATATAATTAATTAATATAATTGAAAATATTTTAAATTTAATGTGTTATGTTTCTAAAAAATAATAAAAATTCACCATTAAAACTAAAAATTTAAGATCAGATTTTTAAATTAAAATATATTAAAATAAAATATTATAGTAGTGAGATATATCTAATTAGAGTATGTCTACTTACATGTTCTTTTAACGTTCATTTTAAGCTTCCCGAAACGGTCATATTATGGGTCCCACATAACAGAAGACCAAACTCTGTATTTTGTCTTTAATAGTCTCGTTTTTTGCATGATCTTCTCCACGTTTCGCATTTGTTACCTGATCATACTTTCTTCTTTGTTTGCTACATTCCTGTGAGAAATTTTGAAAGAAACGTCAAACAACAGATAAAAATGATGGCCAAAAACTCGATCACATGCAACTCTTACAATGATATCAAGTCTTCAAATGAGACCAAGGTTCCTTCTATCTTTGGCTTTCCTCCAGTTGCCGTAGCCGACAAGAAATCTTCTGTTTATGCCTCGGATTTTGCAATCCCTATCATTGACTTTGCATGCGTCCTTCAGGACGCAGTATCGCGCGAAAGCGTTGTTGAGAAGATTAAAGACGCAGCAGAGAATTGGGGATTTTTCCAGGTGATTAATCATGGTGTTCCTTTAAGCGTTCTTGAAGAGATTAAAAATAGAGTTGTAAGGTTTCATGATGAAGATCCCGAGGTTAAGAAATCTTACTTCTCGCGTGACTTCGCTAAAACATTTATCTACCACAATAATTTCCAACTGTACAGTTCTTCTGCTGGTAACTGGAGGGACTCTTTTGCTTGTTATATGGCTCCTGATCTTCCAAACCCTGAGGAGCTCCCATTGGCTTGCAGGTAATTTTGTTTTTCCATTTGAGAATTTTTAGGGAAATTATATTGAAGATATTGATTCTAGAATTATTGGCTCAGGGATGCTATGATAGGATACTCGAAGCATGTGATGAACTTAGGTGATTTGCTCTTTGAACTTCTCTCAGAAGCTCTTGGTTTGAGCTCTGAGACCCTTAAGAGGATGGATTGCTTGAAGGGTTTACTAATGCTCTGTCATTATTACCCTCCTTGTCCACAACCTGACCTAACTTTGGGCACAAGTAGGCATTCGACAACACCTTTATCACCATTCTTCTCCAAGACAACATCGGAGGTCTTCAAGTTCTTCATCAAGACTGTTGGGTCGATGTTTCTCCTCTTGCCGGGGCTCTTGTCATTAACATCGGAGATTTCTTGCAGGTAAGCACATAACATAGGTTTTAGTCAGAGACTCAGAGATACATTGAAATACTTCTTCATGCTAAGGTGTTTTTGTTTTGGTTTGAGCAGCTGATAACGAATGACAAGTTCAAGAGCGTTGAGCATAGGGTGATTGCAAACAAGGCTGGACCGAGGATTTCAGTCGCGAGCTTTTTCAGCTCGAGTATGAAACCAAACTCCACTGTTTATGGACCAATCAAAGAGCTTCTTTCTGAAGAAAACCCTCCAAAATACAGAGACTTTACCATACCAGAGTACACAAAGGGATACATTGAAAAAGGTCTTGATGGAACATCGCATCTGTCGAATTTCAAGATATGAAAGAAAAAACACATAAAGACTAGGATATCATCAAGTTTGCTGTAAGATGTTTCAGACAACTATGCTTATTGTGTGTTTGAGTCAGTCCTAGTCCATGTCAGTTATTGGCTCTGCAATAGTTACTTCTTATGTTGTCTTATCGTATAATTAAAGATTCAGTAGAATGACACAATTTCAAGGCTAAGCTTATCCTATTCAGCTCATTGAAACTTAGAAAATCAGATTCGGATACATGGCATGGAATTTAAATGAGTATCAGCAATTCCATCATCTAGCCTTAGAGTTACATCGTGTTTTCATTGTTGATTGGCGTATGAAAATTCCTGAAAACGCAAAATTCACACAAGTGTCATAAATTCCTGGAACCGAAAGTCATTGAAGATTTCTGGAGATTAACCTGTTGATCCGATACTTGTTCATATTGATTGAGCGTCTACTAACCCTTGCTCCGAAATTGCTTATCGAAAGTCCTTTGATATTCTTTTGTTGCTCTTCTTGTTGTACTCTGTGTAAGCATCTCCGCAAAGAAAAAAAAATACTCCCTCCGTTCCATTTTCTAAGAGTTTTTAGCCAACTTTTTCTGTTCCGTTCTATAAAAATCTTTTCAAATATCTATGTACCTTTACAATAAATTTTAATCTAAATAATTAAAAATGATTGTAGGTATTATGATTTTAAGTTGCTTTTTGAAATGACTTTAGTTTTAAAAATGATTTTTCTTAATAAGTGTGTTTTTAACTAAACATTCTTATAATTTAGAACATAGGAGTAAATAGAGTGAGAGATAAAAATAGGAATGGTGTCATTCTACTGAAAAATAGGGGTAGATTTTAGATAGAGAGGTAAGAGAGAAGAGAGAGAGATAAAGACAAAAACTTAAAAAAAAATTAAAACTACCCAAATCTCCAATGAAAACTTAAAAACTACCCAATTTCCCCTAATTAAACAAACAAAAAAAACAACTAATTAACATTACCTTTGTTTGAAATGCTGTAAGACAGAAAACGCCAAAGAGAATTCAGCGAAACAAAGTTCTATAATCAGCATTCTATATAACTAGTAATGACCATATGAAACGTAATGTTACAAAGTATTAAGAACAAAAAATCCAGAACGATGTAAATTTCTATACACTTGAACAATTTGCGGGACACAACGTAAGGTAATGAACAAAAAAGATAAAACTTTTAAGTACACAAAATCACACCTCTGTTTCTTTGTGATTATCCTAACTCCTACAGTACCAGAAACAGTAACACAGCTTCAATCCTAAAGAGTTCTTCTTACACTTTGTGTGTAACATTTGATTTCAACTTCTTCCATATCTGATTTCGCGCTACCGTCAACAAAAGCGTTCAGGACTTGGCTCAAAGCTTTGGTTTAAGGGTCAAAAAGACTTGAGGACTATAGTCTGGCAGGATTCATGATGTTGGAAGTTGGATGAAGAGCTCCGAGATTCTGAATGTTTCCAGTAGTTGAAAAATTGGAAGACAAATGAAAGATGCATTCACATTCAGGTAAAGGGTAGGTGTAAATGGAAGTTTTTCGGTTAATCTTTCTGACTCTAGGTACCATAACGCCCTTTCTATCGCTTTCCCCTAGCATCAATTTCATCTCCTTCTTGAAAACCTCCCACCTGTTCAAGATTCAGAGGTTATATATCATACAAGCTGTTATTCCAATGTGTCACCAAACTATGTTTCTTGATTCTTTCACGTCAACTTTATCAGAGGCCAATAACAAAGAAAGTAAATTTTTCTTATGGCGTAAATCTTTATCAAACTTCCTAGAGATATAAATTAGTCTAGGAAAAGGTTGAGAAGAGGAAAGGAAGATTTATAGTTACCTCATATCCATGTCCTGAAGAAGGAGAACGAGTTTGGGTTTGTCGGGTATGACAGTTTTTGCATGTCCACCGAAGAGGAATCTTCGATGACCCATCAAAAAATGAGGAAAGTTTCCACCTTGAGTTGTTACAAACACTTCACTTAACAAGCTCACCATATAGTCCAAAGCAGCCATTCTCGAAGAATATCCCTAGATAATTAGCGTAACAAGAAAATGTCAGAGTTGCCTAATACTTTAGCTTAAGATTAATGAATTCCAAGTAAAACCTCAAATGGAGCAAGCTCCTCTGGAGTTGTAAGTGACTCTTTTGTGTAGAGACGGGGAAACATTTCCCGGAGAGGAGCCAAATGTTTTTCAGGTTGGTAGATTCTTCCGGAAGCTAAATATATAGAAGTGTTGTTATCAAATCCCATACCACGGAGCATCATACCTACCTATGCTGACGTTAAAACAGCAATTGAAAATCAAAGCTTCCATTAAAATGTGAATATATATAGGGCAAATGAATTTACCTCTAACGGTGTAAGGGGACATTTTCCGTTAACTCGGTTAAGGTCAGGCCTAATGACACGATCTCTTCGTTTGAACTTTCCTTTCCAAATTTTCTGTCTAATCACATCCATTTCAGATTTCTCAGCTTTTCCACCTTCGTAGAGACAACATGAGAACGCCACCATATCCTAAAAAAAGCCAAGAATGAATTTATATTGTCTCTCTTATGCAAACCAAATACACTAATCTACAGAAAAAAAGTTACGTTACCTCCTCAAATCGAAGGTGGACCGAGACATACTTTCCTCCAGTCTCTGAGCTCTTCTCAACCATCCGATCAACTAACTTCTCAGCTAGTGTTGATATAGGCAAAGAAAACTTCAATGCTTTGTAATTAGCTATGCACCTTAAAAGTTGGATATATGGTGGAACACTCATCGCCAATCTATTTGCGAAAGGAGAAATCCGTATAACCCTGAATGAAACAAAAAATAAATGTGTCACCCCCTTACAAAGAAGAGTTTTTAAGTCATATAACAGGCTTCAAGACCTACCCATGCTCCTTTAAAACTGGATAAACTTCCCCATTATAGTAGTTCACAGTAGCCCAAGCTTGAACACGAATAGTTGGGATACTAGTAAGATTGTAATTAAAGCGAGTCATTATCTCATCAGGAACATCTCTCACAATTTTCACATAACCTTCAAGGCTTGATATGAAATGATCTTCATCATAGATATCACTAAAGGTACTGCCACAAAAATAAAAAGACTTGTTAGTCCAATATTTTAACAAAGTAGTAATGCTAAAATCTTCTTTACCTTGAATCCTTCCAAATAGCGTGAAATTCAAACTGTGGTATGACTAAGACTGCGTTTAGGAGTCCAGCAACAGCAACAGTATTGCAAATCTAAACCAATAGACAACAAATTAAGACTTAAATATTTGGCTTTAACAAAGAATTCAATAAGAGAGAGACCAAGAACAAGAAGATGATACCGCGGAACGCTGCTGATTAAGACCGCCATTAGCCTCAACGATCAAGTAACTACTATGAGTAAAAGCAGATGATTCTGGAACACATGAATCAAATCTCTATAAAAATATCCAAGAAATTAAGAAGCCATACAAACTCAATTAGTTGGCTCTTTACCTCTATTAAGACCAAAATGTGAT
This sequence comes from Cardamine occulta, assembly GCA_028015245.1. Taxonomy (NCBI): domain Eukaryota; kingdom Viridiplantae; phylum Streptophyta; class Magnoliopsida; order Brassicales; family Brassicaceae; genus Cardamine; species Cardamine occulta. The sequence continues at coordinate 15,664,073 of CM051363.1, read as the reverse complement.
GAAACTGTTGAATTGGGACAAGGTTTTGGCATTTTTGGCCTTCTTTTGTATTTCCACAGAGAAGACAACTGAGACAAAAACAAAAAACAAAAATTAGATATAAAAATCAAAACTTTAATGTAAAAAATGTGGAAGAAGAAGAAGAAGAGAAGACCCAAAAAACCTCAACGGTGGTTGAATTGTCAGAAAAAATGTCATCTTGAAGTTTCCTGTAAATCTCGGGGGTCCGATAAACAGACCCGGGAACATAAACCCACCCACCAACAAGACCCGAGAAAGGACCAACACACATAAGAAGACCAGAAGCATAAATCATTGGAAGGAGAAGTAAGTAACGAAGATTTCTACGGAGAGAGAAAGAAGAAGCTCTGAACAAAGTCTGCCGCCGCTGACGTCGGAGGACACGGCGGTTTGGTGACAAAGGTGGGCTTGGTGACTCACTTCGGCAGCCATTATCGTTACTTGAAACAACATTGTTGCCGCCATTAGGCAGGTGATGGATTTTGCTTTTCATCCGTCGGCTAGAGTAAATCAAAAACTATAAAGATTTGATTTTTTTTTTCTTTGGAGAAAGATATGATTCTTAATTCTCTGAGCTTTAAAAAGAGTAATGTATTCACAGAGACCTCATGGAGGTTGTAGAGATATGTTGAGGACGATGGATCTGTGGAAGCTTTGAATACATTGATGCATAAGACAGTAAGATTCTTAAAGGGATGAAAACATCATTACACTAAGAATAAATTAGTCTTGTTAAGATTTTTTCTGTTGTTGGTCATTTTTATTTCTTTTTTTTTTTGTTCTTTTTTCATCTCAGTTTTGCTAAAGTTGTTTTTAGATTTTTTGTTTTGTAAACAAACACTAGATTTGAACATGTCGTACACCGCCGATAAATTATTTAAAATTTTTTAAAAATTTCTTTGTTTATAAATATTTAAATTTTATTCGTGTAAGTTTAAGTTCATATTTTTGTCTGTTTATTGTCTAGACCAAAAATATTTAAGTCGAAAAAAAGTTTAAGTTTAAATTGCTTTTTTCTGAAACAAATAAAAAGTTTATTGTTTAAATTTTTTTTATTTTGCTTGTTTAATTTATGTTTGAAGTTTTTTTTTTTACTGTTTACCTGTTTAGAGTATATTTAATATAATTTAGCATCGAACTGCAAAAATTGTAATCATGTAAGTTAGATTACAACATCAAAAAAACACTTGATAATACTTATTAGATTACATATATGTGGTTTTGTTTGACAATTATTTTTAAAAATACATTATCTCCATTCACATATACTAGCCCTGGACATTCGGTTTAATCAGGTTATTCAGCTCGGGTTATTCGGTATTTGTTTTTTTCGGTTATCAAAAGTTCTGCCGAATTGAACCGAATAAAAGTATATCTCTCATCTTCTTATAATTTTTCATAACATACAATAATCATATTATTTTTTTCAATATTCTAAAATCAAGTACACTATATGTTAAGGGAAAAGAGCATATGGATTCGAATATTCAAATATTTGTCTTATTTTAAAGCAAATGCAACAATTTTATTTCATTATCAGAAAAGAAGAAACAACTAAAATCTCAAATAAGAAAAGCAATACCATACTTAAATATCTTAATAATTAAATATAAGCATTTAAGAAAGTTCAAATTGTATAAATGAATGAAGCTTGTTTTGCTTAATTTTCACTATCATATGTTGCATAAAATTAAGTGAAAACATAAATTGTTATTGGGTTTAGTTATAAAAAATAAAATAAAAATGCAAGAATGTTCAAAATTATAGGTTCTTTACCTCTATTTTTGTTCCGAAATTCAAAAACACCTCTTTGAAACCATATTTATTGTTTGTCTCTAAAGTTTTTCATGTTTGTCTAGAATCAGATTTGCACGTACATGCAGAGATATGTTTTTAAATAAATTTATTTTGGTGAAAAAAATATTAAGTATATCCATTTTAGAACGAAAAATATGTTTTTTGCCACACCAGTCGAGAATTTTTTTTTCTCATAAGCATTTTAAAAAAATAATTATCCTTTTGAAATTTTTTATTTTAATCCAACAAAATAATGATTGGGTAAGGCATTAGAATAGAATATCCATGTCCCATTTGTGTTTTTTTTATGTAAATTTTTTTTTTACAAAACTATTGAGAATGATCTATTTTTCATATTTAAAAAATCTAATTTTTTACAAAATACCCAAAAAAAAACCCATCCCGAAGTTTTCATAATATCTGAAACTTTTTTTTAAATAAAATATTTATAAAATTTATTATATTTGGTAAAACTATAATTTTAGATAAAGAACTATATTAAACCTGATAAGACTTTTAAATTTGGTTGATTGTTAAGTCGTTAAGTTAACATTTCTGCTCATTTGGATTTAGAATCATATTTTTCTTTTTATAAAATGACTATGAATTATTGCTCAAAAATTTTAGTCGATATGGAACATTGAACAAAAACACACATTTTTCATCGATTGAGTAATATACGTCTGTTTCAAAAATTTTGAATCACAACATATGTAAAAAAAAAATTATATCTTTATTAATTATATGTATTCTATGAAAATTCAAATCAAATTTAAATACGATCAAACAAAGATGATAGGAGAATCATAGTTTTAAATTTTAACCAAATCTTCTATTTATATTAATGAAAATAAATAAATATGATACAGGTCTGAGATCTTTATTTTGCAATTGGTTAACATTTTTGAAAAAAATATAATATTAATTTTCGTTCATAATTAATTAGAGAGAGAAAATGAATTTTATTTTTTGGAAACTAATCATTATTTAAAATATTTAATGTTTTAATCTAATGAAAATTTTTGTTTGGATGTAGTGCTAAAACTATCTCATTTAAGTATTTTTGGAAATGTGTTTGGCAATAGATCAAATAGTATATATTTTTAATAGTGTAGAGATATTAAGTATTATTTATATCATCTTAAGTTTTTGGCATACCAATACACCCCTTTAGTTTTTAACAAAATTATTGTTGTTTTATAAAATATATAATACAATTTTATATAGTTTTAAAGTTAATATTGATTAAAATTTTAAATAATAAATATACAAAAGCTCACAAATTTTTATTTTTTTTGCTTCAGACCACCATTTTGTTGGACCAACCCTGATTATAATACAATGAATTTTTAATATATAAGCGGTCTAAGTATTTATTGCACATAAACACACAACAAGCAATTTTACTGATGATTTCCCAAATAGACATCAATAAATTTTAAGATAGAAAATTGTCACATTTCTAATTGCACCACATTTACAATGAAAAATTCTATTTTTATTTTATTTTATAAATAATTTTAAGAATTCTATTTCACTAACACTATTTTAGAACAAATTTAAAATATTATTCAATAATAATTTATTATTTTGAAAATCGAACTCATATAGTGCAAAAAGGACCGAATCATTGATCATATCACTCGGCTAAAAGATTTGTACGATTCAGATTTAGTTTCAAATACTTTCTTTCTAAATTATCAATAGAAATTCCCTAAAATAGCACCAAAAGAGGTTTTTTGATAAATTTAGCACATATTTTCATTTAGGACAAAAATAATATTTTTATAAAAAGTAATAATTTAATATTTTAATTTGGATTAAATATTTTAAAATTTAGGGGTATGAGGTATGGTTTATGGTTTATGGCTTAAGGTTTAGAAAACCCTAAACCCTAAATTATAAGTCCTTCAAATATGAGGTTAAAAAATTTATGCTATATAAGAAAATTGATCTTATTGTCCTAAATGAAAATGTGTGCTATTTGTGTCAAAAAAAACTTAATTTTATGCTATTTTTGAGAATTACCCTTATCAAACTAAACCACATGGTTAATAAATATTAAGTATTTGCTTATTTACCGTGATTTCTGTTGCTTCAGATAATCTATTTGGTATCCTACCATGTAGGTATTTTGTTGTTTCTTAAAATCAAGTAGTTATATATGTAAATAATTGTGTCTACTAATAGCAAAAAAAGGACAAATAAATGTATTGATGCTTGAAAAAATATATTTACAAAATAATTGCACGGTGCCTTTTTACCTCTCCACCGATCTTATGCACTATGTGCCCACTTTTCCTTCACGGACCTACTCATCTTCTTATTTTTATACTTTCTAGAATTGTCTCATATTATATATATTGGGGCCTTTAGGAATGAAGAGAAACTATTCAAAGATTTGAAGTTAGCTATTGAAACTGATATAGTCGAATTAGTATAATTGTAATATAACACTCTTTTCGGTTTTATTAATTACAAGCTTCGATTATTGATATTTTTATAATTCAATATAATTAAAAGTGATAAGAGAGGGAAAAAAACGAATTTGTGTTTGAGTAACTTTTTGGGTCATAACTAAGATCACCATACACATAATACGCCATATATATTATTACTTTTGAAGAAATCGATAAACAATTCAATCTTCCACATGGCCAAAATGTAATAAGTTTCAATTTATAGAATAAAAAAGGGTTCTTTTAAGGGTAAATCGATCATTCTTTAAAAAATTCGACGAAAAATAATGTATCATTAAATAATATTCGAGTCTCGATCGTATCATTTCCGGAATCCCCATTAACCCGTAAAAGTTCTTAAAGTTTGTAGATTGCCCCACCAAATAAAAAGTTAAAACAATATAATCTGGATTCGAATCAGCATTACATTACTAGTACTACAATTAATCATCAACAAAACCATCGAAAATTCTGTTTTTAGTACTTGAAACAATAAAAACTACATGGATATAGAAAAAAAAAAACAAAAACAAAAAATCCTCTTAGCAAATAGAAAACTTTGCAAATTCTTTTTTTTTTCAAACTACATATTATTATCATGTTACATTACGACAAAAAACATCTATTACTAAAAAATTTTAAATAAATGTTAAAAGTTTCATAAAATTTTCCATAAGAAACTGTAGAGTGTTAATTCACCATAAAATATAAAACATTAATGTAAAAACTAGTTTCTTCTTGACAAACTTCATTTTAAATTTCAAAACAAAACTTGTTGGAATGAATCTTAAAAACATAATTTTGACTTCTCGCGTTTTATGTTTTCTCCCAACGCTTTTTTTTTTCGCAACTGCCTTCATCTCTGTTTTGTGGCCGGAGTGCGATGGCTCCTCTAGCACCGGCTCCGGCCACCACCCCGTTTTCCATTTCAGTCATTTTCCCCGTTTTGGCTTCAACACTGGTGTTTGGAGGAGGAGAAATTGCTGTTTTGTTGCAGTTGAACTTGGAGCTCGACATCACTTTGCTTGCTCGAGGATGGCTTTCCATTCCTCACTGTCTCCGGTCTCGCTAGTGCCAAAATTTTTATCGCCATTCTCCTTCTCCCTGGCTTGCATCTCGGTGAGGAGATTTTCTTCATACAATGGTCCAAATATACTCCTGAACAGCTCGAGTGGATGCGACTAAGGTGACTCCAGTGTGTGAGGACATAACCAGTACTCCTTAAGCCTTGTCATTTGATTCCTGTTTTAGTTGGGGTCCTTTTTACTAATTCAATTTTACTCTCCTCTCGGCAATGTTGGTGCGTTCAACGGAAGTGGTGGTTGATATGCTCAAATTATCTCTTCAAGCTACTCTCTCAAATTAAGATATCACGGTAATATTTTAGGAGTCGAATCCACAAAGACTCAATGGTTTCACGATATATCTTTTAGCTTCGAATTCAGCTAAGTCAAATAAGAAGTAATTAAATAGCAATGCAAATAATAAAATCGGGTTGTTTATCAAGATGGGAAAACATTAATTCAGGAAATTTCTCAGAAAATCAAGTAATGATATGTAATAAATTATGCACGGATCGAATAAATATCAGGTTCTAGAACTGAAACACGAAAATTAAATAAACCAGCTCTCGTTACGTGATTTACTGTGAATTAAACTTAAGAAACCAAATCTCTTTGTAAATCTTAAAGTCTAAAAAAGCATTAAGCACAAGTTGATTTGTTCACAAATCGTCTAATCCAAATTTCTTTGCAATTATCTAATTTGTTCACTCTAAGTTTTATCCAGTTTTAAACCACACTCTCGTGTTGATTTTGTCAACCTAAGAACAAGTTTCTCGGTGATCAATCTAGAATAAGCTTTAAACACACCCTAGGTGAAGAACTGTCAAGTTTAAATCCTAGTAAATTGATTAACACATCATTCTATGAAATCCCTTATGAGAATCCTCAAACCTAATTAGAAATCTTCTCAGACATATCAATTGAAAACAGAGAAATGAATAGAATAGATATCATAAAAGAACAAAGTAAATAAAAAAAACAGAGGTTCAAAATCTTCTCTCAAAGTAGAAGGAAAGATCAGCCTCCAAGGTATGTGTTCTTCGTAAAAGCCTAGATGAAAGATCTAAGAACTCAAGATGTTCTTTTAAAACAAAGTCTAAACCCTAAAAATCAGCCTCCACACGAATTGGAGTTGTTTTGTAAATATATGATACTTCTGGATAAAGTTGTAAATCTCCTTAAGTCGTGTCTTCATGTGAAAGTTTAAATCCGGACTGCGTTGATCAACACAAAAAGTCGTGTTGCCCAACACTGTTAACTTCAAAGACACCAAGTTCTACTTCTCAACTACAATGCTCCATGAATGCTACAAAGCGTCCAAATAATCCTCAAACATGTGTAAACCTGTAAAAGACTCGATAGGGATTCGAAAGACACATAAAAGACTCAATTATATACATATATCATGGCTTAAAACTAGTAAAACCCATGATATATCAATGGTGGCTAAGGTGGTAGCCTTTAGATTTGAGTAGTGTGGGTGTTCGATAACATCATATTTTATCCATTTTAGCTATTTTTTTCTTATGATTTTATGGAGATTTTTTATGTTTTCAAGGCTAAAAGAGTTACCATCAAGTATTTCTAGTTCCAAAAAGGAAACTTTACCAAAAAAAAAAAAAAGCAAAACCCATTTTAAGGCAGTTTCAGAATATCAGAAGTTTGACATTCGTTGAAGATCTTTCCATGAACCACATCCAGAGTTCTCTATGTTTATGGAAAGCTAGAAGAATCAAGATTCACCTCAGATAAGAATCAAAGAAATCCATTCAGCCGTTTGGAAGATGTAACCCAAATAGCGAAGACATATCAACCTTGGTCACAAGGAGTGTGACCGAGGTCAAACCTCTTGAAGACTCCAGTCACAACCCCCGTGACCAAGGCCAGCCTTCTTCACCACCCCGGTCAAAACTCCCATGACCAAGGTCAGAGACCCGCGTACACACTTGCCCAAAATTATGTGTGTTTGCCCTAATAAACCCTGAAGCCGATTTTCTACACCTTAAAGCCTATAAATACCCAATTTAACCTAAGAGGAGGGTGTGCTTCATTTTTGTGCCTCCATTTTTTTTCTCCACCGCCGCTCAGAGCCCTACCAAGGACCTCATAGCCGCCTCCGCCGCAAGGCTATCGAAGTTCTCTCCGCCAATTGTTGCAGCCGAAGTCCCCACCACCTCCTCTTGTCTCTTCTTTTCTATTATCTTTGTTTCCTACTTGTATAAGGGAGAAGTTTCATCTACTTTGTATCATAAAGACGATCTCTAAACCCTTTTTTCGTACTCTTAATTCTTTATGCAATCTCTTATTCATATGGTTTTTCTTTGCTTGAGTATATGTGAGTAGTTTATTTGTTGGGTATAAGGATTTTCGAAAGGATCATGTGGTCGATTGTTTAGGTTATTAGATCTGAAATTATTCATCTTTGTTCTCCATTATAGGTTTGTTCTTAATGCATATTGCTTGAGTAGCTAACTTATGATTGGTGTTTGGCGATTTATACATCAAAAGTGTTGTGAATTCGTTTGTACTAGCCTGGATGAGTATTGTGTTATAACCTGCATAAGTTCAGTTATAGGGCTTTACGAACAATAATCAAACTTGTTTTTCATGCTTGAATATATGCATCATTTCCTGCGTAAGTTGAGTAATGGAGCATGTAGACTTTAGATGATTGATATTGTGAATTGCAGATCTTTTGTTCATTCGTGTTTTGTAGTTCATGAACTCCACATCATTGATATTTCCTATTCTATTTCCTATGCATGCATTTGACCCATGAAACCCCTAAGAACTCACTGCTGCCCAACATTCGTTTTTATTGATATTTACACTGTCCTATTTTGCATTTATTTTACAGCTTGTTACCGTGACAAAAGCACAAACCAAACCCTATCTTTGTTATTGTCTTAACCATATTTCTCTCCTTTAAATTTGTAATGTGATTTCTAAGTTTATGTGAGATTGATAACCTTAAATTCTACAACTGATTTACCGTGCACTTGCAGGTATTGTGTGGTCTTTTGAGGTAAAAGATTGAAGTGAAAATCCACACACATGAGTGCTTGGTCAGAGTTAGGTCGGCATTAATTATGTTGGTGACGATACTTCCTTGGCCCTTACCTTCTTCGTTTGGCTTTTGGTCTTACGTAGGCTTTTGACTACCTTTGGTTTTTGGCCCTTCCTTGGGGTTTGGCCATTGGTTAGTTTTGGTGTGGCTTCGTGGAGTTTGGCTTTGGTGGCTTCACGTAGCCATGGACGGAGGTTTAATGCATGGGTTCTTCCGGTGCTCATGTTGAGCATGTGAGATTTGGACGGTGTTTTTAGTTATCCTAGGTTGTGGTGGTGGCGTGGTTTTTAGATAGTAAGGGCTCTGTGGCTACATTTTTCTTCCTCCATTGCGGTTTGTATTTGTTCCTTGGTGGCTTCATTCGGGGCTTCAACAACTGCTCTTTGTGGGCTCAATTCCTGTTTTGAGACGATTTTTGAAGGGTTTGGTAATGTCTTGAGGTTTTTCTGTCTCGAGAAACTTTGATAGTTTTCTATTTTCGGTGGAAGAGTTGCTCTGTAGAGTTTTTGCCGAGACCGTGGGTTTGGTTGTTAGATGCGATTTCTTTACCTTTCGGCTCCGGTTAGGGCACCAATCTACAGTCCATCTATTAGAAGTCGCTGTTTTGTATATAAGTTTTTGAGAAGTTGTATGTAAAGGTCTGCTTTTAGGTTTGAGGGCTGGCTTATTTTCTCGAATTTACTCGTGGCAACTCGAAGAATTCTGCAGTTTGGGAGCTTTCCTTGGTCGATCGAGCATCTTAGGTCTTCGAGCATGTTAGTTCTTCAAGCTTCAGTGTTTTAAACCCCCCCCCCCCCTTGTTTTTTGTCTTGTTCAATTCATGTTGTTGTTGATCTATGTTATTTTTTGGTATTTGTTTTTTTTTGTGTACTCTATATTCTATTTTGAGTTTTAATAAATTTTGAATGAAAAATGGGTAAAAAATCCTCATCTTTTCAAAAAACATTAAAAACTCTCATTTTTATTATGGGTTTTTAAAGCCGCACCTTTTAATAAATGGTAAAATAAACCGTAGGTATTATAAAAAATTAGCACATTCTGTATTTTGATTTGAATTTTTCTTTTTGAATAACTAACTTGAAGTAATTAATATTAGTTGGTTTTGAAATATCTTTAAGTTATATTTTAAATATATCTTAATTTTATGTATTTACTTTTTTTTTAAATGGTGTGGAAATTTATGTACATTCGTAATAATAAAAGTATTTTTGTTTGTTTTCATGTTAATAAGTTTGTGTAACCAAACCAAATAAACATTTCTTAACATAAATTCATATTCGGTTCAAAATAAAGTTATATATATATATATATATATTCATATTCTTACGAAATGAAATTTATTGAATATGAATTTGAATATAATATCAAAATAAAATCGATTATAGTATTATCTTATATGAATTTTATATTAATAAATATTTATTTGGTTTAGTCTCATAAACCTATTAACATGAAAACAAAACAAAATTTATATTCTTATGAAAGTACATAATTTCCACACCAAAATACTTTTAATTTAAAATACATAAAATTAAGTTATATTTGAAATATTTCAAAAAGCGACTAATGTTAATTACTTTTTATTAGTTATTCAAAAAGAAAATTTTGAACAAATTCGAATCAAAACATGGAATGTGCTCATCTATAGTAATATTTTAGTTAGAAAAACTCAATTTTGGGAAAAATCACCAACTTAATTTAGAAAAATAAATTATAAACCAAATTTTATTTATTTATCTTTATTTTAATATAATGATGTATTTTTTGTATATAATACCTAGAGTTTATTTCACCATTTTCAAATGTTTTCGAAAAAGTTTAGGGTTTTTTTACCCATTTTCCTATTTTTGAATTTTTGTAAATTAGAAATTTTGTTATTAAATTCTCTTAAATCTCACCTAAAACTATGAGATTTGGATCTTTGTATTTTAACTAAGAAATCTCATAAAATCGCACATAAAATTTTAAAATCTAAATCTCAAAAAAATTCAATAATAGTAGATTTTATTGTACATTTTCAAATCACTAATCCAATAACACTGTATTTTAAAAGATATTTTCAAATTCATGTTTTAACAATACATGATTTGTCATTTTAACTCAAAAAATTTCAATGCTAAGTTGAATACATCTCTCTACAATTTTAATAAAAATATGATTTTAGTGGCTAATATATAATATTTTGGTAGCTTTAAGCTTATCTCGCTTATCATAAAAAAATATGATTTTAGTGGCCAATATACAATATTTTCATCTGATCTCGCTAATGCTCCGGACCGGTGCTGATTATAATTAACAAAAATTAAACTATACTTTAGTGCTAATAATAAGATGATGTCCAAAAATATATATACCAAACTTGAATTAAGGGTGCAGCTGACAATTCGTCCATTTAAATCCACATGGGACCGTGATTTATGAGTGGTCCGTAAGTGGTTTCCTCTTCTAGTCAAATCTCAGCCGCTTGATTTGAGAAAACGTGGGATCCCCAATAAAGTGGGGGAAAGTGAGCAAAGCCAATGCGTCTTCTTCTTATTATTTTGTTAGTTTTAGATTACCCAAACTGCCCTCTAACTTCAGCAACAAAGGTCGACTTTTATAAGGGTAATTAAGTCCAATAAACCTTAAAACAGCTGGATAATGACGAGAAGCACGCTAATTGATTTCTCTTAATTCGTGAAAACACTTTTCTGAAACTCCCCACTTGCAAACATAATTAGTATTTAAATCAATATCGTAATTTTATAGTTTTAAAATATTTATTCAGCTTGTGAATGTGTACAAACATACATGCATGCTTGTTTGTTGGTGTCTCATGGCTCATGCTGATGGATTTATAATTTATTATGCATATATGATATATGTGTGTATGCATGTGTTTCTATTTTGTGTTATGCTTTTGATTTCCACATGCGTGATCGTCGGGATTATTATGTGTATATCACGTGATAATGTGCCATTTTGGTAAGTTATCCTTCATAATTTGAAGGTATTGTGAAAACTCTCACTGATCTATTAATAATTTTTTGTTTGGTTAAAAAAAACTGGTGTAATTGTGCATCCTTATATAGTACTACTATTGGTAGAGATTTAAGTGGATCTCTCAAAATTTTAAAAATAATTTAAGAGATTTTATCAATAGTGTAAGAGACCCATCTAATATGTCATGCTTCTATTAATTCATTTTTTTAGTTAAAACATTATTTTCAAAATTTGAAGAAATTCACATGAGTCTCTATCAATGTGATGCTCTTAGTTTTTGAAATCTAAATCGTAACTGAAATATTAATTTTAATATGGGAACATTATACAAAATTTTATTATAGTTACAAAATCTTGATGAACAAATGAGCCTAACACATAGGTTCATTTGTCTTTTCGAATTGGAGATCAATGTATGTTTGTTAGTTTTTTTTGTCGACGATATTCAAACTCATGAACTTAATATATCCTCCCATAATGAATAGGCAGACGATTGTGTTGATATTTCCTTTTAGTCATTTCACGATATATATATATATATATATATGTTAAGAAAAAAGAAAGTTTTTTTGGTTCAACAATAAAAAAAAAATCTAAACTAGTTGGCATTCTTTGGTTTGTCTTTACAATCTAAACTAGTATAATAATTAATGTGTTAAAAATCAAAAACGTAACGTTATTTTGTTAAATAGAAAAATATGATCATCTTAGCTAGGTTCCAAATGAAGACGTAAAAAACCTAGCAAATTTGGTTGCGGAATTAACGAAATAGAATTAAAATTTCATTTGATAGACTAGATAATATCTATATTTATAGATTCTAATACTGTTCCGTCCATCCCGCTTCCAAATTCCATCATGCACGTTTCCATGGTGAACCTTAAAATATAACACAAACATTATATATACAAAATCATAAAGTCAATAAAGGCTAAAATCTCTGCATGTTTTTTTTTTAATATACTATTTGTTTTAAGGTCAACCCTTATGAACACAGCACATCAAACCCATCTGATTGGAATTACTTATATTGCCAGCCTCACAAAACACCGCTAATCATGTTTCGTAATCATTTTTATATTAGTTTAATCTTAAAACTATGGAAGTCAACCACACATGGAAACAACATGAAACACCGTTAACGGCAAAAAAAAACAAAGAAGAAGAAGAAGAAGAAGAACCACCCTCTTGCAAGTTAAATATTCCTTTCAAATATAGGTAATTTTAGAGAGAATATATCGTTCTAAGGACCCAAAATACTAAAAGTATTCAGAGTGCAATTCATATTATATGCCGTAAACTTAATCAAGTGATTAATTGCATCATCGAGTCGATTTAGATACAATATCTACAAAAGCTGCGAACTATATGTATTCTTGTCTTGCGTGATTTGGTATTAAGGGATTGGTACTTTAATCTTTGGCGAGAGGAGATGTAGTTGGGATAATATGCTTGAAGCATGTGATTCGAAGTTTACTTTTAGTGAAGGGCACCAAAAAAAAAAAAAAAAAAAAAAATCGAGTGAGGCTTTAATTAAGTTTGTAGGCCATATACGTATATATGCCCTAAATGCACCTGTCCACTTCTTTAATTCCTCTTTAGTTTTCACCAACCAACCTTTGATCATTTGTCTTTGCCCTTCTATTTCATGTATTATACATCTATATATACAGTTGGTATTTAATTACTTGCATTGACAATCATCCATCTATTATATGGCCATCATGTGTGTCGACACCAACACTATACGAATACGTCGGCGTAAAGACGAGTTTTTAATTAATATATTAATTTACCATTATAAAAAAACACCTCAAATTCCGACTAGAGTTAGAGTCGGAATTCAAAGATTTTGACCATTTTTCAACTATAATAAATTAGTCGGAATATGAGAGTCTAAAACACATTCTAGTCAGAAATTAATCGAAACACAATATACTGGTAATCAATATTTATATACCAAATAGCAACAGTATCAATAACTTGTTTTTATCATTAATCCACTGTTAAACGTAACATTTTAAGGTAACACATTGATTGTTTTCTGTTCACGAACTTTATGTATCATGAATTTTTTTTTTTTTTGTTGGTCCACTATTTTAACAACTATTCTTTTTGAGTGGTTAGTGGCTTTGTGCATTCGTCTACTAATTGGCCGGACGGCAGACACTATATTTGCTACACACACCACTATCATCTATTGGGTATATGCATGCATCATTATCAGCAACCACTAACGATTATAATGAATATTGTTTTTTTCTATAAAACTTTCACATATATATTCATTGTTAGATCGAAAAAGTATAGACGTTTCAGCAAAAAAGAAAGAAAAAGTATAGACGTACTAAATTAGTAGATTATTGTTGAAACCAGGAAATAATGGGTTTTGGGCCCATAATATTTTTGGGTCAGAGCTAAATCAATTTCTTTTTCATAGTTGGTGTTTGAAATTTTCTACAAAAAATAGTTTAATTTATAATATAGAAAAATTAATTTTAGATTGAACCGGCGGTGCTGCAGATTCTAGTTAATTTTAGGCATATTTAATGGTTTTAGTTTTTACAATGGTTTTTTTTTTAATCTTAAATAAATTGGGTGGGATCAAAACACACATATTTCACAAAAGTACATACAAAACAAAAGAATAGAACATAGTTTTTAAAATACCAAAACCATAGAGAGATGCATACAATAATTTTCAGATTCTGCATTACATCAGAAAATTTCTCATCATTGAAAAAATCTTGCATCAATAGCAAAGACTCTTAAGCATATGACTCCGTCCTCCTCAACAAATTAGCTTTTTTACATTGATATTTCTTCTTTGGAAAGGTCCAGAGTCTGGACAAACCAACAATAGTACCACCAAGGCAGCTCCGACGGATGGGCTTTTAAAGAGTATCTAAAGATTAAAAAAAAAGTAGGAGAAATGGTGAAATACCTATATCTCAAACTAATTATTTTGGAGCATCTTTATTAGTTGAGAACTTGAGATAACTTCATGGATATCTAACTAATAAAATAATAATATTTTGATTAGAATTTAATTATTTAATTAAATTTAAATTTGTTAAAATAACAAAACCAATAATAAAGTGACACATATTACATGAGTCTCTAAATTAGAGATCATAATAAGACCATCTCCAATGGTTAGAAGCTCTAAAAGTTTCTTAAACAAAAAAATATGATTATTTTAATAGAATTTAGTGATACAATTAAACTTTAATTTAAACAAAACTATAGAACTAATATATGAGGGACATGTGTCCCTATAGGTTTTTAAACAAGAAATTATGACAAGAAACTATGAGTTATTAAACAAGAACTTTAAAAACCCCTCTCTCTTTCTCTCACACACTTTTTATTTTTTTTAATAATAATAATCTTAATAACCCCTCTTAAAAACTCTTCTTAGAGCATCTCCAATGGTAAGAACCCCTCATGGGTTCTTACCAATTTTTTTAATATAATTTTTGATTAATTGTGGGTTTAGAACCTCGTTAAGAAATCTAATTTTTTTTTCTCCTCCAATGGTAGAACCTCAAAAGGGGTTCTCAAGAAAAAGAAATTAATATTTTGAAAATTTATTTATTTAAAGTATAACTTATTTTGTTACAATTTATAAACATATAAGTTAATCTATTACTTAAGTCTTCACCTAATCTATATCTAACAACATTCTCATTCTGGCAAAGAGTTAAAAAGATTGAAAAGGTGATGAATTACCTTGTTGTGGACCTGTTTTGGACCTGGATTTGTCAACACGTTCCTCACAAATTTCCAAAATGCATTACCCTTCAAAAAGAGAACATACATAAGAAAACAGATTAGTGAAAAGATTCAGAGAGAAATAAGAAAAGCTTACCTTATCATCTCCTTGTTTGGAATGAAAAGCACCATGATCATCAATAGTTCCAGCAGCAAAACCAAACCCCATTGAAGAGGGTAAATCCAGTTAGATACTAAGGCATATTATTCATCTGTAAAACGAAGAGGATCGATTGTTATTCGCTTTGGATTATCAAATCATATGCAGTGATGATATTTGTAAGTGATGAAGTAGTTCAAACTTAAACTTGTAAGTGTTCAAACTACATTCACATGGTACACAAGAGGAATCACTGAAACAATCAAGCAAAGACGATTTCACATGTTCTTTTCACAATCTCATAGCTATTTTGCATAACCAGTTATCATATGTCTAACTCTGTATAACCAGTTAACCGAGAAAGAGAATCGAATCACAGACTGAAACATTAAAGCTATCATATTCAGAACATGATTTGGAAAACTCAAAAACACTAAAGCTATCAGCTATCATATTCAGAAGCTATGATAACATCAACCAACCATATATATCATAAAACTACTCTAAACTTCAGAACATGATTTGGAAAACTCAAAATTATAAGCAGATGTTCAACTAAGAAGATTCAATATATCTTTCACTCAAAAAAAACCTTCTGGAAAAACACTCAATTAAAATTAATTGAGTAAGACAATATCATTCCCGCAACCGAATCGGATTCCTACTTAATTAAGACATATGTATAAGCTAAAGATCAGAATTAAGAGATAAGAGACAGAAAAGGTGCTTACTTTCATCTTGTTCTTGTTGGCATTAAGCTTCTTGATCTTCTTATCCTGTATTTCTTTCTCTTCTGCAAATCGAAAAAAAATCTTAATTTCGTTGGCAACATATGCATACAAGCGTATTGTACTGATAAATTCAGGAGATAAAAAGAAACCTACTGTGGAGTAGTTTTCCCATCTATAACAATCTCTCTAAAACACTAAACCTATCATATTCAGAACAATTCCATAAACTAATGCCACTACCATAAACCTTATCTAGCAAGTCAACGTGACAAAAAAAAAAAGAAATTGAGCCTGACCTTTGATGTGTTCATGATGAGTAGCTCCATCACTTCCTCTCTTCTCAGCACCAAATCCTCTTCTGCCCATAAAGATCACTAAACTATTGCTACATTCTTCTCTGTGTAAAGATCACCATATCTGCAAAAATCAACAACAACTTGCAAATTTTATCTATACATTCTCATCGAATTCGTGTAAAATTGGTTCTAATTTCACTAGCTCAAAGATCAATCTAAATGTCAGATTCTTAATGGAAGAGCTAGAGAATGATTTAATACCTTGCCTTGACTCGTTCAAGAACTTTGATTGTGACGATTTGAGAAGCCATACACGGGTCTAGATTGACAAAAACGACACGGTTACCTTGAGGCTCAGCGACGATGAAGGCACGAGCCATTTAACATGATTACCAAGCAAATTGAAAACAGTATAGATTTTTTTTTTCCAAAAAAAAGTATAGTTCTATGATGATTAATTTACCCAAAAGATAAAACAAGTTTCCTGATGGTTTGTTTACTCCTAAGCTAGGGTAATAAATGAATAAGGGCCATATTCATTAACAGGCCTGGCCTTAAATAGATGGTTCCGAGAAAATATTCTAGCCTTTAGCTAGAGGCAAACATACAAAGCAAAGCTAGAAGAGACGAGCATTGCGTATTCATCCATCTCATTCTTTGCCTTGCCAAGACGAAACAGAAGACCTCCAAGAAAAGAAGACCTTTATTAGAACATAATCTGACTTGTTCAATTGCTTCATGCAACCTTGGACATTATTTATATATGTGTAGACTTATATGGTTGTATGTCTTTTATATAAAAATTCCTTGTTCCAATCATGTCATTGAGTGTGCCTATAACTCAGGCCGATGGTGCACCCAATGGAGTCTTTAGGACATTTTGTCTTTACTGGTGCTACCATTGTCATCGTACGGTCAGGATTGCATCCTCGAACCTATCAGAGATCGCGTGCCCTCGATGTTTAAGGCAGTTTGTCGTCGAGATTGAGACAAGACGGACTCGATTTTCTTTCAATCATGCTGCTCCGCCTTTTGAGACTTCTTCTGACGGTCGTCTTCTCGACGCTTTGTCGCTCATGTTTGACCCATTTCTTAGAGCAAGATCAAGAAATATCTTGGAACCCGAGCTATTTATTGGAGCAAGATCAAGAAACATCTTGGAACCCGAATCAAGACCCCGGCCGCAACATGGACGACGCTATAGCCTTGACGTTGTTAACAATGGCGGTTTACCGCCACCAAGAAGAGCATATGTAATTCTCCGACGACCCATTGATCAACCTAGTCCACTAGGAAACATGATTGAGCCACATAATACTCCACCACCCCGGCGAGTGGACCCACATGATTTCTTTACTGGAACATCAGGCTTAGAACAGCTGATCGAACAGCTAACACAAGACGATAGGCCTGGACCACCACCTGCATCAGAACCTACCATTACTGCACTACCAACTGTGAAGATTACACCACAACATCTAACCAACGACATGTCCCAATGCACAGTGTGCATGGAAGAGTTCATTGTTGGTGGGGAAGCAACAGAACTACCCTGTAAACACATTTACCATAACAATTGTATTGTCCCATGGCTTAGGCTTCACAATTCTTGTCCTATCTGCCGCCATGACCTCCCACCACCTGTCAACAACGTTGCTGATTCTCAGGAAAGAGCCAATTCTGTTAGACAAGACATACCTGAAAGAAGGCCACCGAGGTGGACCCAGCTCGGGAACTTTTGGCCCTTTAGGGCAAGGTTCCAAAGGGCTAGTCCAGAAGAAACAACACAGCAGAACCCTCGAGGTCACAGGACTTAAATCTGAATATTTCAGGGACAATGGAGTCACTATATTTCAAGAAATATTAATTGTGACTACTAATTTGTATAAACGATGTGAGAAATTACCTATTGGAATATATGCCTATGTATCTCAGAAATAAATTAAAAAGGGAAAAATTTTATTTAAATCGCGAAGTTTAAAAAAAAGACTATTTTAAGCATCAACTTTCTCATCGGCCATTAAAAGCATCAACTTACGTTGACTTCATTTTTTATACACAAACTTGTCGTTGACCCGGCAATTAGACATGCCGTTAAATCCGTCAATAACAGTCCCGTTAGTGATAAAATGATTTCGTTTTATCACGAACTTTAAATCGCAAAGTTTAAAAAAACAGCCATTTAAAACATGAACTTTTTGTAATAGGCCTTTTAAATCATCAACTTTCATTCGTTGACTCAAATCTTCTTCCACATCAACAATGGCCAATCATCATCATCACAGTCATCACCACCATCATCTCAAGTGCTTGCTTGATCATCTCTGCATTTCATTTCGTAATTAGGTTTTTCTATGTCGATTTTGTTAATCTGTTGTTAATCTTCTCAGGTGCTTGACTTGATTTTGTTATTCCGATGATTATGATGTCGGTGGATCAGTTTCCGATTTACTTTTCTCTGTTACTTGATTCGATTTAATTTGTTTTTGCTGATTTGTTTAATTTAGTTTTGACAGATAATCAATGATCGTTGGTCTCTGTTTCCGATTCCGATGACTGATCATTGATTGATTTGTTTCTCTATGACTTGATTCGAGTAATTGCTTACTATATGTCTCTGGTGCTTCTTTGATATTTGTTTTTCCCACCGGTATTGATTTTATGAGCCAGCGATTTTGTTATTACGATAATTGTGATCTTTGTTGGATCTAGTAAGCAATTAATCGGAAGAATTAATTACGAAATGAAATGCAGAGATGATTAAGCAAGCACCTGAGATGATGGTGGTGATGATTGTGATGATGATGATCGGCCATTGTTGATGTGGAAGAAGCTTTGAGTCAACGAACGAAAGTTGATGATTTAAATGGCCTATTACAAAAAATTCATGTTTTAAATGGTATTTTTTAAAAAAAATTTACGATTTAAAGTTTGCGACAAAAACATGTCATTTTATCACTAATGGAGCTGTTAACGACGGATTTAATGGCATGTGTAATTGGCCGGGTCAATGACAAGTTTGTGTATAAAAAACAAAGTCAACGTAAGTTGATGCTTTAAATGGCCGACGAGAAAGTTGATGCTTAAAATTGCCTCTTTTTGAAACTTCACGATTTAAATGACATTTTTCCCAAACTAAAAGTAACGTTTCGGGCTTAAACAGTGTGTGATACATATGACAAGCTAACTTAAGTTTTGAACAGAGCTAGATTACAGAGTTTTCTTTTATAAGTATATACAGTCGATGTTCATTCGAATCTCCCAAACGATAAGAACTATTTGATTCTAATGGTTTGGGACATCTCTGGATTATGAGATCAATGTAAATCATTTATTAGGGAAGTGATTATTTGTGTATATTTTCTTATTTCGAAATATTAGAATGTATGTAAAAAACTTGCTAGTCAAGTTATGTGTTTGAGTAAATAAGCCTAATTGATCAAAAAGTATGATCTGAATGTTTCAAAACAAGATGGTGTGAATTTTATGATGGTTCCAGATTAGGTTTCAAGGATTGTTCTCCTCTGTGGGGAGATTTTCTGATTAGTAAAGCTTGTTAGGCTGCATCCTGAAACATCTCTGGATTTTAAGATATCAAAAGTGTTTGTTATTTGTTTATTTCTCTAAAGAGTTACCAAAGTCTATGAAGTTTACAACACGAGCATGGAACACAAGCATTGGTTAAATTTTCTTACTCATGTATGCCAATGAGATGTTCAAGGTGTGAAAATTAGGGACATGTGGAGAAGGTGTGTTTGACAAATGGGGACCCTAAATAAGGGGTCACATGAAATCTATTGTCTATAAAGAATATTTTAGAAAGAGCTAGTGCAAGTGAAGTCACAAAGGGAACTATGGAGGCTTGGATTGTGAAGGATATTGTTTCTAACGAAATTGGTGATGTTTTTCTCAAAACAACTCAATAGCGCATGCGGATGATGTTGAAGAAGGAGAGTGGTATACGGTACGAAATTGCTAAGAAGAGTGGACCGCATCCCAAATAGATATAGTGAAGTGAAGTTTGATCAAGTGTTTATTCTTTCAAAATAAGGTTTTTAGTGTTAGGTGATATTGTGAAAGATGGTGAATTTGTTGAGAAAGATAGGGTTGATGACTTCACAAACTGGTGGTGGCTTATCGTTGGTTTGATGATACGATAGCGACCACTATTCTCGTGCGAGATCGATGTCAGGTGATGTGTTGGCGGTTTGAAGTGTGACATCTACATATTTTACATGTTTGTTTTGATCACTTTTATATCATTTTGCATCATCTAAAAGGGTATATATGTATTTGAGTATCACTTTTGGGTTATCTCACATCTTAGAGTCCTAGGTTGTTTATATTGCATTCTGCATAGTTTTGAGTATATTTAGGTGTATGGGAGACTTGAAGCATTGGCAAGGAGATTTGAGGCGAGCGGAGCGAAGGAAGGACGATTTATTTGGAGAAATGAAACCTGTAGCGATCCAGCCGCCATAACCAACCGCTGGTGACAAAAGAAGAAGAATCACCCCTCATATGTCATCTGTGGCAGTCAATAGATCACCACGCACTACTGCCAGCTGTGTCACAGAGCATTCATGGTGGTCCCAAACTCTAGAAACCACTGCCAACTTTAGCACGGTGCACTTCTTGGCAGCCTAAACCACCAAATATGACCACTACCTGCTGCTCCGTTTAGCTTTTGTTCCTTCCTAATACTTGTAAAAATACATGTAAACCTAATTTTTTTCTTCTCTCTAGAGTTGGTGTTTAGATCCAAACTCTTTTTAGATGTTTTGGATTGATCTTCATTATATTATGCTACTCTATTGAAATATTTCTCCACTTCTATCTTTGTAAATCCATGTTTGTATATTTTCTTTTCTATTTTATTCATTTTAGTATATAGTCTTCTAGTTGGAACATGGGTTATGCTAGATTATGATGAATTGATTGTTAGATAATGGTTTTTAGGTTGATTATAGTTAGATTCTTCATTTAGGTTGATCATAATGCTAGATTTGACTTGATCTCTCAAATTTTTAGAGTTCATGAATTTCACACCCATAAAATGTTCGATGAAATGTTTGAACCAAATCTTTTATGAGCTTTACATACCTAGCCAATGAGAATGGATGATTAAGGTGTTTAGTGAACTTAGTGGAATTATTTATTAATGCTCATTGATCATTTGATTGCTAACAAGAATGATTGATGATTGGATAATTGATGAAGTGATAAGTGTCACGAAAGTGGATTAGTCATAAATTGTGAATTACTTGTTTTAGGATGATGCTTAATTCAATCTCTTGCATTATTTGTTTATTGTTAGTTCACTCTTATGATAGTAAAACCTACAATCCAATGCTTTTATGTTGTTTTCCGCTTTGATATTAAAATCTTGTTATTTCTTTGTCTATAAACACCAAAATATCTACTAGTTTGAAACCCATAAATTTATTTATTTTTGGAATTTTTTTACTTATAAATCCAAAATTTATAATTTTTTTTAACCAATCATTAAAAAAATTAGAAACTCACTCCAGTGTTGGTAACCCAAACTGGAGGAAAATATTAACAAACATAGATTTAGAAAATAAAAGTCTAGAGGTTCGTGTAAAACAGTCGGCTTGTTTATTGCTTGATCTTGGAATTTTTGAGATGATAAAACCATGTATAGAATCTCAAAAATAATGATTAAATCATTCAAAAAATAAAATAGAATGATACATTTTAAATCTTGTATTATATAATTTATATGTTTAAAATTGAATTTGAATTGTATTTACTTATCATAATTTTTAAATAGACAACTTCAAATTTAATGGTTTTTATATGTAATTAATAGTCAGACATATATTAATATTTATTTAGGTTAGTTGTTGTTTAGAAAAATAAATTAATTACTTATATAATTTACACATGTGAGAAAATAAAGTTGAGAGCCCCTTCAGCCATTATATGTTTTAAAATGAATCTGAATTGTATTTACTTATAATAATTTCAATAATATAAATTCAAATTTAATAGGGTTTATATATAATTAATAGTCAGATATATATTAATATTGATTTAGGTTACTTGTTGTTTAAAAATATAATAAATTAATTATTTATATAATAATTTACTTATGTGAAAAAATAAAATTGAGATAGACTAATAAAAAAAGGTTGATGTGTCATTACCTAAGAGCCTGAAGTGTCATTCCCTCGAAAGTCTAATAAACTATTATACAGTAATATAGGATTTTATGGAGAGTAGGTATGAAAAAGATAAAAAAGTTGGAAGAGTTTTTGCAAGTTTTTGGTGGGATTCTTGTTGATTGTTTGAGTGTCATCAAGGGGTAGGCATTCCGGTTTACAGTTTGGTTCTAGTTTGGTTTTCTGGTTTTACAAAAAATGAAATCATTTAGAAATCGATTGAAATATGGTTTGGTTCGTTCGGTTTTTTTTTCAGGTTTTTTTTGTTTACAGTTTTAACCATAATTAATTCGGTTCAGGTTAGTTTGGTTTTTGTAGATTATTTCATGATTTTATAATAAATAATAATTAAAAACTCAAAATCAAAACATTAAAATTTTAATTGTATTTGTATATGTAAAAAATCAATACTCAAAATCAAACAATTGGAAAGTTAAAACTTAAAATCGATTCTATTAAAAAACTTAAAAGAGAATGAAAATAAATTTAGTGATACGGCTTACAAAAATAATTTGATGAAACTCTAGTAACAAAATAAAAGAATGATGCAAAACCTTAAATTATATATAGGATGCTTATATATCTAGAGCTTTTATATATTTATTTTTATAAAAAAATTTTGTAACTGTTTTAAGGTACTGTTGCTAATTTTTTTTTTTTTAAATTCATGATACAATTATCTATTTAAGCATATATAATAAGTAGTTTTATAAAAGAATTAAAAACTGCGGTTTTACGGTTTTAAACCAAATCGAAACTAAAATTGAAGTAATTGTATAATGGTAACCGAATGGATTTTTAAGCAAAATCAAAAGCGAACCAAAGTACAAATTTACAGTTTGGTTCGATTTGGTTTTCTTGGAATCTGTTATTTTGCCCACCCTGATCAAAAACTATATGAAGGAAGAAAATGTTAATAATTAATATTAGGATAAAATATGAAAATAAGTAATAGTATGAGGCAAAATTGAAAATTTGCAATTAAAATGTGAATCTCAATTGTTTGATACGAGATCGGCGTGTCTAGTGCTTTTGGGTGTCGTCAACCTCTCGACTTTGAAGCCTGTAATCTCCATCACAGCAGTTGCTGAAATTTTCTCTTTTACTCCTAATGATGTGACACACAAATTCGACGTGTTTCTAGCCTTATCGATTTGATTTTTGCTACCGAATTTCAATTGATCTGAATAGTCTGATACAAGATCTCCGTTTCTAGGGCTTTTTGGTGTCTCCTGACATTGAAGCTTGTAATTTCCATCACAGTTCTTCAAAATTTCAGGTTTGTTCTCGAAATGAAATTCAATTGATATTTGTGATGCACAAATTCTACTTGTTTCTAATGTAATCGATTTGATTGATTTTTACAGTTCCGTGCTATTGAATTTGACTTGATGGAGTGCAACAAAGATGAGGCTATGAGAGCAAAAGAAATTGCAGAGAAGAAGTTTAAAAGTAAAGACATTGTTGGGGCCAAGAAATTTGTGTTGAAAGCTCAGAGTCTATATCCAGAGTTAGAAGGCGTTTCACAAATGTTAGCAACTTTAGATGTGTATATAGCTGCAGAAAACAAAGTCAACGACTGGTATGGGATACTCAGTGCAAATCAGAGTGATGATGTTGAAACTTTGAAAAGAAAGTACAGGAAGCTTGTTCTAATGTTGCACCCTGATAAAAACAAGTCAATAGGAGCTGAAGGAGCATTCAAGCATGTTTCTGAAGCTTGGAAGTTTTTGTCTGATAAAGATAAGAGAGCTGCTTATGATCGTAGGATGAGTTTGCACACTGTTTATCAAAAGGTTTCTGTTTCATTTTCTGATAATGGCTTCACCAATTTCGCCAAGACCACTTTTACTACTAATGCCACCCAGAAGAATCATTCGCAAAAGCCTGTTAGGGATACTCCAAAACCAGGACGGACTGGTCATCATACAACAAAACCAAGCTCATCTACTACATTTGCCTCATCAGACCAATCAAAATCGAATACATTCTGGACAGTCTGTAGAAGATGCATGACACAGTATGAGTATGTAAGAGCTTATGTCAAGTTTGACCTTCTTTGTCCTAATTGTCTGCATTCGTTTCTAGCAGTTGAAGTACCCAAACCTGGTATATCAAGCTCTTGGACTAGTTGCAGTCGTCTAAAGCGAAACCTAGATCCAAAGTCAGCTGCAAACCACACTACTACTTCAAGTTTGTTTAACAATTCCAAATGGAAATTCTCAAGGACAAGTAGTGCAGCTCATGCTGCGAGCGTGGTTCAACAAGCTTATGAGAAGGTAAAGAAAGAACGTGAGGAGGCAAAAGCAACCGCAAGAAGAGAAAAGAAGAATGCTGAAAGGAAAGGCACCACTGATTCAATTGCTTCTGGTACTTCTTTTAAAAGGAGGAAAGTAAGAGGAGAAAATGATGTCGGTTGCTCTAGTGGAAGAAAGTGCACTTACTATCTGACTGATGAAACCGGAAAAAACATGGGAAAGTTGCAACATGGAACGAAAGAAAGAGCGGTCAAATTATCACCTAGAAGAAGCCAGAAGAAGATTAGCAAGGAGAATGTAACAAGAGAGATGAAGTCATGTTAGCATTCTGAATCGGTTGAGGGAGTTTTTTAGTTATGCAGAAATGATGTGTTATATATAAGCTCCAGGCTATAACCAATCGTTAGGATATATTTTTGTAAGTTGAGTCATTTGGTTCTAACAATGTAGAGACAGACTAGACTAGTCTTTTTGGGCAGAAGACTCAAACCGGTTTCCAAATGTTTTAAAACAGAGTCAGTGTTGTAGCTAGTAGCTACAATGACTTGGTTTGGCAAAGTAAATGCTCTGTTTCGGTTCTCAACTTTCAGGGTTTTTTTTTTCTCTTTTACTCCTAACAATTTTGATACACTACTTGAAAGTTAGTTCAACTTCTTTACGGAATTTTTTCAACCAGCCTAGACTCAAATCCGACCATTTGCTAGCCTGATCGACTTTATTTTTTCAGTTCTTAGTAGTATCGAATTTCACTTTTTCTTTTCTGGTATTGACGAAATTGAACTCCTGAATGAAGATGAAGATAGATATTGCTTTGCGATTTCTATGGTTTCATATGAAATCTAGGATTTTTGTTCTGTGATTTATGATTGGGTTTTGTTTGGTGTTGTGGATTTGCTCTTGTTTCTCTACGTCTGTTTATGGTTTAAGCTTTTGGATTAGCTCTCTGCTCGGAGCTTTGAAAGATTCCTTACAGATTGTTTTTTGGAATCCCTAGCAAGTTATATTTGTCATATTCCTTTTAACAATGGGCACAAAGTTTAAAGCTTCTTAGGTTGTTGTTTTACCTAATGTGTTCCAGGTTTTGGGCTCGTAGGCTTTTTCTACATCTCTTAGTATTTTTTTCATTTCATAAAACATGGCAGATACACAGAAATGGAAGAGCGCACAAAAACAATCTTTCTTCTGAGTATTTAAGTGTGCTCTATGGTATAAATCATGTGGCGCCATGGATAGGTGAAAACTGCCGTGGTCCTTCAACAGCATATTGTCTCCTCTACCGTGAATGCTTATGTATGTACACATGCATGTATGAATGTACGCAAGCATCTATGCATAGATAGTGGAGCTCATCAAAAGCACTGACCACTGTCACCCTGTTAAAACAAGAGCTCTGTGTTTCTTGTTCCAAAGGAAAATACTCAAGACGGAGAGAGGGGTTCGGATCCGGCCACACTTGTTGAGGAAGTCCGAACGAATGAAGAAGTAGTAGAAGATGGAGAGAGGGAGTGATCCCCGGTTCGGAATAGTGAGGAAGTCGTCGGAAGGAGTGAAGAAGAAGGAGAGAGCGAGTGATCTCCAGTTCGGATTCGTGATGAGGATGTGGGACCTAATGAAGAAGAAGGAGATAAGGACAAGGGAATTACCAACTCGGAAAAAGTTCTTCTACAAGCTGAACCGTGAGCGACTCCATCGACTCAACGGTGAGTAGTTGGATTCGATTGGACAAGTATAACTAGGAAAAACTAATTCATTTTGGTTAGGAAGAGTTTCGTGATTTGTTTGCTCTTAATGTCATTTGGAATTGAATTTGTAGGTTTTAAGTAATACTGATATAAATAGGTACAAGAAGTGTGTTTTTGTAATACTGGTAAAACTAGATAAGACTAGTCGGATTTTATTTGTAATAATGGTATAACTAGGTAGAACTATTAGTGGTTTGTGTAACAGAGGCGCGTTTGCTAACGGATTAATGTTCAAGAATTGTATTGATTACCAAGAAAAGATTATCTGTTGATCAGTCAGGTACTCATATCTGACGGTCATGCGTTTGTCTTTTAACGGTTACTGCGGATTATATGGTTTGCAAAATGTTGGCCTGATAAGTTCAATTTAGACCCAATAAGGCCCCCAGATGTTTGATTTTCTTGCAAGTTGCAGCATGAACAAAGATGCCTTGATCTAAACTCTAAAGTCATTCACCTTGTCGCTATTTCAAGTGATCCACTAGCCTCTCCTTCTTTGCATCGTTTATAATATATATATAACAATTCCTTGCTAGTTGGCTCACAAATTCATCTGGAAAAGACTTATTTTTCAGTTCATATATTCTTTGCCACGACCGGTGTTGGATTAGGTACATAGCCATTATCCTCATGGCCTTCATCTGTAAAAAGAATGACATAGTTTATATTTTTTTTCGTCTTGTGTATAAGGAGAACCAGAAAAATATCACAAATGACAACACAACACAAGTTGGTCTAAATTAAGACAAATAACAACAAACCGTCTGAAACTTTAAAAACAAACCAAACCACAAAAGAGACAAATGACCCGTGTTACTTAACATACAAAAAGAAACCTTGGCCACTGTCCTCTTACCTTATTCAAGACTCACACTGGCACATTCGGACTAAGTAAAAGAAAGAGCATCACTCTTCTTCGGACTCAGACTCAGCGTTCTGGAGCCACTCAATGAACGGAGTCACATTCTTCATCACTGGGGAGCTTTTGATGCCTTTATTGTACCATTCAACAATCACATCCTCTTCCAAAAGGTCTTCATCGTAAAGCCCTTTGATCACAAGAGCAACTTCTTTTGCAGCCTCGGCGCTCGCCTTCATGCAGAAAGATTCTATCCCGTTAAGTAAAACCATCTGCTGAGGAGCTCCTGCCTCTTCTTGCAACATCATCAAGGCCACGAGATACTTCTTCTTTTTGATTACTTCTTTAGCGAATCCCTTGCCTTCGCCTCCAAAGAGGGCAGAGAATAGTGCGTCCATTTTCTCTTGAGGAGTTCCACAGTTTGGAGTCAAGGCTGTTTTGAGTTGGGAAGGAGATGAACCATTGCTTAGAAGCTCTTTTATCTCCTTCACAAGCTTTTCGTGTGCGTTATCAGGTACCTTGCTAATGCCGTTCTCATGCAGCATTGATGGCAGTGACGACTTCTCCTCAACTGCTGGCTTAGGCTTTTTTTCTTCAATTGTAGAGAGCATCACCATATCAGCTGTTACAGCACTGAGCTGTTCTTTCATTCGTTTCTCAGCAGCTTCCCGGGAAGTATCTGTTTGCCACTGGACATCGTCGTCATCTTCCTCACTGTCAGCTTGCTCATTTTCATCAGACTGGCTGCGAGGTGGGGACTGATCTTTCTTCTTCAAAACTTTTTCTTTCGAAGTACCCGTTGTTGTTGCTGCTTTCTTTTTATTAGCAGCTTCCTTCTTAAGTTTCTTCATCTCCTCATCAGCCGCTTCACCTTCTTTCAGCCTCTCTTTCTCAGCTCTCCTCATTGACTTCTTATCCTTGGAAGACTTCTTCTGCTCTGGAGGATTCTTCAAAATGAAAGAAGTAAGCTTGTCTCTCATATCAACATCCGAGATAAACCCACAAGCAGCACATTTCAGCTGTAACATTTGCGTCTTAGTGATAAGTATCTCAGTTTCAGGATTCCCACAACCATAACACTGAACATACTTTTTGATAAAGTTCTCCAAAAGTCCCGCAAGCTTAGAGGTATCATGAGCCCCATTCACAAGCGAGGTTCCAGTCTTCTCATCAAATTTTGACTGCGCACCGAGCTCACAACCAAAATACTTAGTAGTATAAGCAGGAGGTCTCCCCAAGGCCTTGGCAATATCAACCATATTAACCACATTAGTCTTGATACCATTGCCTCTACCTTCAATCTTAGTCATCATCCTCGGCATCTTATACCTATAAAAGGCATCATCGCGGTTGGAAGCACCAATGTTTTGCAAAGCCATCTTGAATCAACACGTAATGGATACAGGGGATATGTCAGAAGAGAGGGCAGTGATCAGTAAGTTGCATAAAGTGAAAACCAGAACAGCTTGTGTCCTTGTTGTTGTTCAAGGTCTTAATAATAGATCCAAGACGCAAAACACCAACTTTATGAGTAGACTTTTTCCTAGATATAGGACAGTACTCCCCTAAAAGCCGTATAGATGATTGAAACAGAGAAGCCTGTTCAGACATAAAAGATTCTTCACACTTTAGACTCTCCACTTTTAACAAACTGCTAAACCCCAGCAGCTTAAACTGCTACCTTCCTGCAAAACGAACACAAAGAGTAGCCACAAATGTACAAAATCATTAAAGATACTAAGTGCAAAAACAAAAACTTTACAACTTCTCTCAACTCAAATAACAAAGTAATCAAAACAAATTCCAACACAACTAATCCGAATCCAATAAAAGGGTCAACATTAAACCGGAGATCTTAACCGGAATAATTATAAATCATGAGAAAAACAAAGAAAAGTTTCTGAAATATGTACAATATGAAAACCAAATATAGCATCAAATTATCTGCTTAAGCAAATAGCAAATACTTGACCATTTCAATTCAAAGAACAAAGATGAACAAAATCAAACATATCTAAAACTCAAAACAGTCAAAAATTAAGCCAAAGATCTAACCAGAATAGTCCTAAATCTTGAAAAAAGTTCAAGAACCAATTACATAAAAACAAAGAAAAGTATCAAAATTTACAATAGTAAAACCTAGTCTAAGCAGCCACGAATCAGATATAAAATTAACAGAAAAAAAAAACAGCTCTTTCAGATACAAATCCAACAAACTCTAAAAGACAACCAATCAAATCGATTAAAGCCGATCAAATCGGATCAAAATTCAATATTTTACATCAAGTAATATCAACAAAAAAATATAGAATTGAAGCGTTACCTTTGTAAGATGTAAGAAGAAAACAAAAGTAAGAGAATACAATTTGTGAGTTTGAGAGGAGAACGTAAGCGCCGACTAGATGAATGAATGAGAGGAAACAGCGAAGCAAAAAAGAGGTATTTTGGATATTTATATTATAAAAAAAGGGACAAAGGAAGGAGGCTAGAAATGGAGACGCGTAATTTGGTGTCAATCCTTTTAGGGCAAACTCATCGTTTCCTGTCCAATTATTTTTATTTATTTATTTATTTATCATGTTATACAAGAAAAATCAAACAATGAACGAAGAAAATTCTAGAAAGCCGAATTTTGCTGATACGTCAACCATATTTTTACTTTTCTCGTCACGCCGGAGGTGGTCGGTTCAAAACTTGGAACCATTCAAATCTTATATTGCTTCTTTGGGTTTCTCCGCCAACTTTTCTAATCAGAATTTGTTTTGTGCTGTGATGCATTTTGAATAAATTTAAACTTGAGATCATAATGAGGAATTAGATTAATAACCCGACGCCCGGGTGCAATATTTACTGACTTATAAAATAGTTCTTTTTTTGTGTGCTAATTTTATTATATAAATTTGCATTGCACTCACGAGAAGGCTACACGTGTCAAAATTATATTTCACGAGATCATGACACGTATCACAAATAATTCAGATTTTTACACGTATCAAATTCATAAATATATAAATATAAATACAGGAATAAAACTATATCTTAAAAATAAATAAACCAAGAATATGTAAATTTATCTAATCGATCATTAAAATAACAAAAATAATTAAATAATTCAAAAATATTTTTTAAAAACAAAATTAAAACCATATTTTAAAGAAAAAAGAAATAAAACCATAAAGGCAATACTCATAATTTGTTAATTTAGCTAATCAATAATTATTATTAAATAAAATTAAAGACAAAAATAAAACCAAATCTTTAAAAAAGGAAATAAAGAATTTATAAATTTATCTAATCAATAATAATTATTAAAAATTAAAACACATTTAAAATAAAAAAGGAAATCAAGAATTTGCAAACTTATCTAATCAAAAATTAAAATTAACAATAATTTTAATAAAAAAAAACGAATTTAAAAGAATTTTTTTTAATTTGTCTAATTAATAATTAAATTAATAATAAAATAAATCAAGGCCCAAAAAAATTCTAAATAACAAAAATAATGAAGAAATATTTAGAAAAAAAAACGAAATTAAAACCATATTTTAAAGAAAAAAAAACCATAAAGGCAATACCAATAATTTGTTAATTTATCTAATAAATAATAATTATTAAATAAAATTAACACACAAAAAATAAACCAAATCTTAAAAAAAAGAAATAAAAAATTTGTAAATTTATCTAATCAATAATAATTATTAAAAATTAAACCACATTTAAAATAAAAAAGAAAATCAAGAATTTGTAAACTTATCTAATAAATAATTAAAAATAATAAATAATTTTAATAAGATAAAAAACAAACGAATTTAATAGAAAAAAACAAAATTTGTCTAATTAATAATTAAATTAAGAATAAAATAAATCATGGCTCAAAAAAAAAACTCACCGACTGTTTTTAGTATAAAATAAATTTCATCCCTTTCTTTTCCACCATAACTTTTACAAAAAAAAAAAAAACTGCCACACAAAGTTTTATTTTTATTATGGCTATCACTAAAATTATTTGACATTGGATCAATTAGATCAAAAGCGTGTCTATCATAATTTTCATGTGATACTACGCCTTCTTCGTAAGTGGGAATTTAGAAACTTCAAAAAGATGATGAACTATTATGAATCAATTTTCTATTCGTTGATGAGAAGGTTAGTATATTTTCTAGCTTATCATGCATCGTTCTTTCAATAGTATATTTTCTTATTTACCATGCATCATTCTTTTAAATATTTATTACAATTAATAATTATTCATTATATATCTAACTATCATTTCCATTATTCTACACAGGACAATACAATACAAGGAACTATGTATCATTCTCTTTTCACAAGATTTGGAGATAAATTATGTGAAGAAAATCTTATTGAAATTAGCAATTTTGTTTTGCAAGATTGCAATAAAAACTACAAATTTTCAGATCACAAGTTCCTAATGAGATTTACAAAGACAACAAACATTGACAACATCGATCAACAACTCTGCCAAATACCCAAAGAAAAGTTTCGTTTTCAAAAATACGATGTTTTAGTTAAATCAATAGATCAAACTATTGATTTATATGGTAAGTTGATTATTATTTACTTTCCAATACAATTAAATAAATATATGGTTTCAAATATGTTTAATATTTATTTTATCATGCAGATTTAATCGGATATATTAAACATATAGAAAAAAAATAGATGTTCGTGCTAAGGCTACATATGCGCTAAGAAGAGTTACTCTCACTTTATTGCTAGAAGGGTAACGTACATGAATCTACTAATATTATTTTATACAGCCTTATTTTTACACTAACATCTATTAATATTAATTTTGGGTTGATTCGCATTGTTAATAGTGGAATTGAAATAACTCCAAAACTGTGAACAGATCAAGCAGAGTTGTTCGAAGATAAATATCGTGTGGTTGAAAATAACAATATTGTTTTCATCATGACAAGTGTTTTGGTAAAGATTTATCAAGGTGCATTTTATTTGTCAGCGTCCTCTAGTTCTAAATTCTATTTCAATCAAGATTTTGATTCAGTAGTTGCCTTTCATCAAAAGTATTTATTCTGAATTTCCAGACCCTATTTCACTAATTAAATTAAACTAATATAATAAAATTTCCTAACTTTTCCCAATTGTATTATATTAGTTTGAAGTACGATAGTTCCTGCTTAGTGAATTTGGGTCGCATGGCTGAAGAAGATAACCGTCTTGGAGTACAACACTCAATTAATGATGTTTGGGATTTTGTATCATGTGATGACTGTCACGTAATACTACTCTTCTTTAAAATAGTTAAATTTTTTTATATACGTAGATGATTTAAATATCCAATATTTACATTTTTTTTGGTTAAAATCTAATATTTACATATTTGCAATTATTTAATATAATTATAGAAAAGGAATTTTGTTTGCAAAGCAACTATTACCGAAATTGTCTTATATAATGATTAGAATTACATATTGTGTACAAGTTACTCCAGAAAACTCCAAAAATCTGGGTCTTCAGTTATATGTGTAAACAAAAAAATGTGGTAAATCACCAGATGTTGGAGTCCTCAGATAAATTATTCATTATCTTTCACCT
The DNA here is from genome assembly GCA_028015245.1 of Cardamine occulta. NCBI lineage: Eukaryota > Viridiplantae > Streptophyta > Magnoliopsida > Brassicales > Brassicaceae > Cardamine > Cardamine occulta. The sequence goes on along the minus strand of CM051363.1, from coordinate 15,631,158 downwards.
AATGTCTATTGTCTTTATATAATTTATTTCTATCATTACTAGGTCTATTATTATTTTTCCAGATTTAAAATTGAAGTCATAGTGGATGATGAACATGACTAGGCCTGGGCAAAATATCCGATATCCGAAAACCAATCCGAATCCGATCCGAAAAATCCGGATCCGAATCCGAACCGAATGGATTCAAAATCCGAATGGATTCAAAATTTCCCTACCCGAATAATCCGAACCCGAACCGAACCGAATCCGAATCCGATCGATATCCGAAATAAATCCGAAATAATCCGATATTAACTATACAATATATATATATTTATATAGTTTATATATATATTTTACAGTTATATACACTCATATAGTCATATTTCCTTATCGAGATCTCAATTTTCCTTTTCTTTTTTGATTATACATCCTATTTTGATTCATATTCGGTTTTTTTGGATTTTTCGGATCTTAGATACAAATCCAAATTAACCGAATATATGTTGGGTTTTATAAAAAAAAAATGAAATCCGAATCCGAATCCGATTAAATCCGATCCGAATCCGATTAAATCCGATCCGATCCGAAACCCTATTATAATCCGAACGGATTCTAAATTTCCCTATCCGAAAAATCCGAAATCCGAAAAATCCGATCCGATCCGATCCGAAAATCCGAATGCCCAGGCCTAAACATGACTCTGCAAAGTTTGTCATATTTGACAAAGAAGGTACATAAATCACTGGAACAACTGCTGAAAGCGTAAAAATAACATATATTTCTATTGTAAACATACGTTGTTTATATTTCTATTAATAGCTAAATATTTTTCACACACAAATCAAAAACAACTCAGGCGAACAAGGGTTGAAAGGCATACCCACATGCGTGTAATCAATTATAAGAAGCACTTGTCTATTCGAAATTCAAGTTAAAGAATACAATTTTGATGCATCCTACAAGAGTTTTACGGTTTTTAAGATTCTCGACCAATTGAAGGTAAATACTAAATACATAATTAGTCACTTCAATATAGTATTTAACATAAACATATAAATTAATTGTCTTTTTTGTTTTACGCAAGTTCAAAAAAGATCAATTGTGATAGCAAACGAGAATCAAGCTTCAAAGACACCAATACTGACACCATACAAGAAAACTCCAAAGTATGACATGAACGTGAGGAATCAAACAATGATCAACGAAAGAACCCAAGAATTAAGGACTCACTTTGATATTTTATTACTAAAATATTTAATAGAAATATGGTTTTATTTCCTATTAAATAGAAATAAGTTTTTAATAAATACAATTGTTTTACTTTCATGATTTCTTAGTTATTGATTATTTTAATGACATAGTATTTACTTTAAATTATTAGTACAAACTCTGTTTTAATGTTATGGTATCTTATTACTAATTGTGATAGATCAGATCATAGAAAATAAAAATACGTAAGATAATTAACAAAAACAAATCTAAGGGTAGAACCCTTGATAAAAATAAAAATAAAACTTTAACGTGTATATATTACATGACTCTTTTAAATTTAATATTTCTAATAATTTATTTGTTAATTGTAGTCTCGATCATCTATTTAAAAATACTCACTGTTATTTAGGAAATTGGAATGTACCATCTATTAAACTCATTCCTAATTAATTTATGCATTTATAAAAGATATAAAACACAGTTGCATTAGCTGAATCCTAATTGATTAACGTATTTCCTTTTCTTAAATAGAAAACACAACTACGCATTACTAACACAATAGAAAAATAGAATTTCTTAATACAATATAAAAACATAAAAGTTAATATACCTTATGTAATTAGAAAAAAGAAATGTATTCTATTCTCTATATATTGAAAGCATGGGAAGCCCGTAATTAAGAAACACAAAATAACATTCAAACATGAACAACTCTGCAGAAAACAAAATGGATGCGAAAGTTGAGAAATCAAATAACAAAAGACAACGAAGAATTATGAATGATGACCAAATTAGTATGATCGAGAAAGCGCTAATAGATGAACCTGATACGCGTTTGAATTTAGGCTCACTACAGACATGAGTCCATAAACTAAATCAAGTTTGTAAGTATAAATATATACTTAGATTGGCTAACTTTTTAAAATTAAATATAGGGTTCTCAAATTACAAGCACGTAACTTAAAAATTGGTAAGAATGTTTGCCCTGTAGGTTTTCTTCTAATTTTTATAGAAGTTTATGTTTATACAGTTAGTAACATAAAATATAAAAAAATAATCTTTTCTACCAAAATTGTTTTTTGCAGGCTTTACAACAAAAGAGCAAAGGGCGTAAGATAATCATCCAACCAAACGCATCAACCTTAAGATTGGAAGATACCTTGGTAGATAATCATACTGAAAATAAGTCTGAAAGTTGCCAAAATATTGATATGACCCATGCTAGAGACAAAAGACGACGATTTCTAAGAATAAAAAGACCAAACAATAATGGTAAATATCACAGTGAGAATTATTAAATTGTTTATTTTATACTATTTACTTATTAACTTAGTTATTTTAAAAATGCAGCCGAAACATCTACACAAATATCAAAGTATCAACATGAAGAAGTTCGGTCAAAAGGTAGATGAAGTTTTAATACATTTCCCCCCTCACATTAACTTTAATTGCATATTAGCTTCTAACAATTATATCATAATATTTCCTATACAAAATTTTTTAAATATGTGAAATTTATTTAACAGCTAAACGTAGAAAGACAGAAGAAAAAGCTAACGAGTTAGTGACATGTACTTTCTGTGAAGCTTTGATTTGGAAATCCGAAATTTTGAAAAACAGCGGCAAAGTATTAAAATTCTCTATTTGTTGTCAACAAAGGCGAGTCGTACTGCCACCAATTCGAAGACCACCTACCTTTATAGATAACTTGCTATCGCGATCAGCATCCTTTCGTCAAAATTAAAAAAAAATAAAATAAAAAAAAAATAAAAAAAAATTACGAGCTTACAATTCTATGCTTGCATTTACGTCAATTGGAGGAAAAATTGACAATGATATTAACTCTGGAAGTGGCTCTTACACTTTTCGTATTCATGGACAGAACTACCACAAAATTGGATCTCTACTACCAGCAGAAGGTGATAGACCGTGTTTTGCGCAGCTATACATATATGTACCTCCAATGAAATCAAAAACCGTCTCAACGCGCTAGGAAGAGGGGGAAAAAATGACTTGGATGAAGTTGTACTGAGCGGGTTGATTGACATGGTGGACACGTATAATGAATTAGCTAAAGTGTTCAGAAGGGTTAGAGATACATATGAGTCTAGAGCAAGTGAAGAATTTTCAATTAGAATGATAAAAATTAGAGAGCGTGGCCGTCAGTTTGACCTTCCACAAGGATATGAGATTACTGGGCTTATTGTTAGTGATATCTCTATCCCAAATTGTGACAGAGATATAATTCTGCTTCCTAGAATGAAGAATCCTCAATGGATAAGTTTCTTACATCCATCCTACATGTCGTTACAATATCCTTTGTTATTTCTATATGGTGAACAAGGTTACAGTGAGAGAAGCATTTCTTACGGATCTGAAGGAAATGTTACAAAAGATCATATGTTACTATGCGAGAATATTATGCGTACCAAATACATACAAGATTAACATCTCCAGGAACATTAGTGCGGTCAGGCCGTCTTTTTCGTTAGTACATTGTTGATTCGTATACTGCTATTACACACAAACAGATGAATTATTATCAGAGTGACCAGGAACAAAACTACGAGCAGAACTGTACAATAATCTTTGCAATGCAATTGACCAAGGAGATGCCGATCCCACAAAACTTGGTAAAAAAATAATACTCCCATCTTCGTTCACAGGTGGCCCGCATACATGGTGGAGAACTATCGAAATGCAATGGCAATATGTAGATGGTATGGGAATCCTGACCTTTTCATTACTATAACTGCAAATCCAAAGTGGGAAGAAGTGAGTCAACATATAGAGAAAGCAGGAAACGATACTGCAAATGATAGACCAAATATTGAATGTCGCGTCTTCAAAATGAAATTAGACGAACTTCTAAAGGATCTACAAGATGGTGTCTTCTTCGGACCAATAACAGCAGGTATAACAATCAATTAATTTAAATATAGAATCCAAAATAAGATATATTTACTAATACATTTTACGTCTAATATAAACAGTTGTCCACACAATTGAGTTTCAGAAACGCGGCTTTCCCCATGCACATATACTTTTGTGGCTACAAGAGTCTAAACAATATCCAAATGCAGATGATATTGATTCTTTTATTACATCCGAGTTACCTGATAAAGAGGCAGATCCAGAAGTCTTTCAATTGGTTGAACAATTTATGATGCATGAACTATGTGGGAAAAAGTGTATGGAGAATAACAAATGCAACAAAAAAATTTCAAGGCCCTACAATGACACCAAAAGTATAAGTGAAACTGGCTACATTACATATCGTAGGAGAACAGACGAAACAAAGTTTGTAAGGAAAGGTGACACTAAACTTGATAACCCTACGTTGTGCCTCACAATATCTTGCTCCTGAAAAAATACAAAGCTCACATCAATGTAGAATGTTGCAATAGATCAACAGCTATAAAATATTTATTCAATATATTACAAAAGGTATTGACATGGCTACAATGTTGATAGAAAAAATACAAGATATGAGTAGTCAAGGAAATAAATCAAAAGAAGATGTCAACGAAATAAATTTAGGCTATGTTGTTGACGAGGAATGGACTCTAATAACCGAATTTAGGTCAAGTTCTAATTGTGTTCGGCCCACCTCCAACAACAACAAAACAATTGGCTTATGAATTATAGAAACAGCATGGATTTGATCCAAAAACAAATACAAAAATTGCTAAAAAGAAAAAAAATAGTTACTTAAAAAAAATAAAAATTTTATGACAAATTGATAATTCTCGAACCGTTGTTCGGTGGCTGGTAAGGAGTCTAAGGACTAAGAAAGGACTTGGGACACACTGCAAATCCAATCCTACAATGGCGATTTCATTCGTAATCGATCCTTCCATAGCTCCTTGCCTCTCCTTCTCCACTTCTTCTTCTTCATCTCCATCAAGAACCCTACCCCTTCGAAACCTCCATTTCCATCGCAAACCCAATCGTATAATCCCAATCTTGTATCTAAACAACCGAAGCAGCTACTTATCATCTCTCTCAGCTCACCAAGCTTCTTCTCCTGTAAGTTCTTCTTCTCCTCAACTTAAATCTTCTCTAATCTGATATTGAAATCTGTTATCTTTATGATTCGTAGACTAATAGTGAAGAAGAAGCCAAGGATGTAAAAACCCTAATTAGGGCTTATAAACAAGCTCTCTTTAATGGAGACGAAACCGCAATCTCAGAACTTGAAACAATGTTATGCAAAATCGAGAAGGAGAAGAACAAAATGGACCAAAAGGTTTTATCTTTATCAATGAAGATAGCTTCAGAGAAAGAGATGAAGATTCGAATACAAGCTGATTTTGATAATACAAGGAAGAAGCTTGACAAAGATAGGCTAAGTACAGAGTCTAATGCAAAAGTTCAGATTATGAAGAGTCTTTTACCAATTATTGATAGTTTTGAGAAAGCAAAGCAACAGATTAAGCCTGATACAGAGAAAGAGAAGAAGATCGATACGAGTTATCAGGGGATTTATAGGCAATTTGTTGAAGTGTTGAGACTTCTTCGTGTTGCAGCTATTGGAACTGTTGGGAAACCCTTTGATCCTTTGGTAAGTTTAAAGCTTTGCATCACTAAGCTCTTATGTACTGGGTATTTAATGATTCTTATGTGCTAATGAGTAGTGATAAGAGGAATAGTGTTTGTTGATCCTTTGGTAAGTAGAAAGCTTTTTAATTGTTCAGTTTCTAAACTGATTTGAGATAACTATGCACTTAAAAACGATGAATGAAGTCATAGTAAAGCAGGCTCTTATATAGTGCACGACTCTAATGGTTTTATGTCCTTGAAACTGGGAAAATAGTCAGTGATTTTGTTTGCTTAATGTAGGAGAAGGATTTATACTCGGTTAGATGATTCTTATGTGCTAGTGTGTGATGATAAGAGGAGTAATGTTTGTTGTTTTTGGAGTTGGATCCTTCGGATAGTAAAAGTTCTTCAAATTTTTCAGTTTATAAAGATGAAATCTGAACCGATTTGAAATAAAATTTTCACTTATAACTCAAGTATGAAGTAATAGAAGCTTTTTGTTGCATCACTAATAAGGCTCTTATCTACTTTGAATTGGTAACAGAGTCTGTGATTGTGTTTTGCCAAATATATTAAGACATGTCCGTTATGTGATTCTTATGTGCTAGTGAGTAAGAGGAGTAATGTGTGTTGATCTTTGGTAAGCTAAAGCTCTTGAAATCGTTCAGTTTCTGAACTGATTTGAGATAACTTTGCACTTAAAAACGACGAAAGAAGTCATAGCATCACTAAGAAGGCTCTTATTTAGTGCAAGAGGTTGTAATAGAACTTACTTGAAATTGGTAACAGAGTCAGTGATTGTATTTGCCAAATGTAGCAGAAAGCTTTAAATTTAACAACTTGGTTACATGATTCTTCTATGCTTGTGAGTGGGTAGTTACATGATTCTAATGTTCTAGTTAATGGTGATAAGAGGAGTAATGTCTAAATGATTCTTATCTAGTGAGTAGCTATATGACTCTTATGTGCTAAGGAGCGGTGATAAGAGGAGTAATTTTTGTTGATGATTTGGTAAGTTGAAAGCTTTTTAATTGTTGGGTTTCTGAACTGATTTGAGATAACCTAGGATTTTAAAACAATGAATGAACTCATAGCAGCTCTTTGTTACATCACTAAGAAGGCTCTTATCTAGTGCAGGATTTAATGGTTTGATGCCCTTGAAACTGATAAAAGAGTCAGTGACTGTGTTTGCTTAATGTAGTAGAAGCCTTTATATTAAGGCGACTCATCTGGATGATTCATATGTGCTAGCGAGTGATGATAAGAGAAGTAATGTTTGTTGTTTTGGGGTTTGATTCTTTCGTAAGTAAAAGAAGCTCTTCAAATTGTTTGTTTAGTGTATGCTGATGAAATCTGAACTGATTTGACATATAACGGAAGAATAAAGTCATAGAAAGCTTTTTAATTGTTCTGTTTTCACTTAAAAACGACAAAAGAAGTCATAGCAGCTTTTTACTGCATCACAAAAAAGGCTTTTATTTAGTGCAAGAGGTGGTAATATAACAGAGTCAGTGATTGTGTTTGCCAAATGTAGCAGAAGGCTTTAATTTTTTAACAAGTTGGTTACATGATTCTTGTGTGCTAGTGAGTAATGCTAAGAGTGATTTAGTTGTGCCAAATGTAGTAGAAGGTTTTGGTTTTAACACAACTAAGTTATATGATTGACGTAGCAAATACTCTTTTATTGTTGTAGTTGCACGAGGCTATTTCGCGAGAAGAATCTGAAGCGGTTAAAGCAGGGATAATAACCGAGGAGCTTGACCGAGGATTTCTTCTAGGAGATCGTGTTCTGAGACCAGCAAAGGTTAAAGTCTCTTTAGGACCCATCAAGAAAAAAACTCCTTCAGCTACTGAGGAGATGACATCTTCTACTTGAATCAATGTTTGGTAAATTGTTCAATGTCTCATGTTCTAAGTCATTCTTTTCACATATCAAAGTGAAAACAAAAAAAACGCAGCTCATGTTTCTGAATGAGAAGTTCTTTTAGCTGTTGAGATTATGATAAATGTTTTAACGTTTTATAAGCTTTTAGTCTTGGATTTGATTCCTAGCTACGTGTTCTTTCTTGTCGTATATGTTCTGTCTTGGTGAAAAGAAAACATCATTAACCTGATTCATGAATCAGTGTGAAGACATAGAAACACTGACTCAAGATTTAGGATTGAAATACTTTTTCATTTGGTACATCATAAACTTGAATCTTCCTAGGAGTAAGACATCATTGGATCTCTTCTTCCTCCTTCCGTTCTCCAGATCATGGAAGTTTCTATAATCTTACAACAATTTAGGATGAGTATGAAGATCCAAGACATTACACAAAATGCACACTACATTGCACCATAAGAGTCAAAACAACAATACAAGTCTTAATCTCTATAAAAGCTTTAAACTTGAATCTTCCTCGGCTTGTGGCATTGAATCTCTTCTTGCTCTGTTCCGGTTTCGGATCATGAAAGCTTCTATAATTCTCAAGATTGACAATTTCTGAGATAAAATGAGATCAAAACTGCAAGTTAAAGAGGAATTCACTCACATTTCTTCAGGATTCAAAAGAGTAAAAGCTAATTACCATTGAGGAACATGATTCTGAGAACTGATGCTTTTGTAGAATTTTGAAATTCGACCGCGAGATTCAGGTTTTGGTATAAAAGTTTTCTTCCTTAAGCCAAAGATCTCTTGAACCAAAGGAACATGGCTTAATACAAGCTTCCATGCCAAAAACCACCCTGCCAAATCCAAAAACAAAAGATTCAAACTTTACACAAAATTATACAAAACCCAGATGATCAAAACTATTTGGTCAAATTACAGAAAGTTTGAGAAGAGAGAGTACAAAGAGCGATGAAGCAGACGACGAATGAGATTGCAAGAAGCGGACGTATCAGAAAGAAGAAGACATAATCGAGGAGCCAAGGAGATTCCATGGATGAAATTATCGATCACAATAGTTCAGCAAAAACAAAATTCTTTCGGAGAATAAAATTCAATACCAAATCGAATTTAAAAAGTTTTTCTTTAGATCAGGTTTTGGTTGTATATAGGATGTTTGAGTATGGGCCTTTTAGTAGTCTTAAGGCTTCTATTTTTATAGCCCATTGAGCTTTTGAACATTTGTAAGTTTATTTTTATTTCATTTATCTCTTGCGTTTGCGTCTTGTAATGTGTTTATCTGTTTAATGTATTGTTGGGAGACTTGGGACATGGGACATGGGACATGGGACATGGGACATGGGACATGGGACATGGGACAACAGAGTATGTGAGCAACTCCGTCGAACAGAAAATAAAAGGTGTTTTTAACATAAAATATAATAAAAGTAAAAAAAAAAAAAAATGAATGAACAAGAGAGAACCAGATTTCTGGGGAGACACTTTTGTTTATTTGAGACACCTTACGTGTCAGTAAGGTATTGGCCGGAATTTTTTGTTTTTCTCATTAATTTTTTTCATTCTTTATTTACAAATTTTTGAAATTGGATCTGTGGACGACTGTAGATGAACTGTTTATCTCTTCAATATCTTTTAGACAGAGGAACTGTTTATTTTGCCGACCGGAAATTTTCCGGTGTTCTTCCGATTTTTTTAACGGAGATGGCCGGTCTCTGTCCAGCAAATCCGGCTTGTATAAGTGTTTTTGGCTGGCTTTTGTACTTAGTCGATCGGTTTTATACCGATTGCTTTTAGTTTCTTTTTCGTTTTTCTTTCAATAATTTCTATGGACTTCAATTGGTGATTAGTTTTAGGTGCTAATCACTTAAGATTATTTTTTTCTGGTTTGTGTCTTTAGAAAGCTTGATTTGCAGGATCGCCTAAGGTAATGAAAGGAAGTTTTATTTCCAGCATACTGGATTGCTTGTAGCCGTTTCTACATGTATTTGGAGCTTTGGTCGATCAAATCTTGAGGATCACTCAGTTTTTCTTCCTCCTTTACCCGATTTCGCCAGATCTTTGTTTGATGGATTGGCATGCGGATGGGGTTGAATTTTTGTTTGTGTATCCCTCTTTCTGTCTCAGCAGTTTTCGGTGACAAATATCGATGTTCGTTCTTAATCCGGCGTCGATTATGACATGTGTTACTTTAAGCTAAGAAACATATTTCATTTAAGTGACGTTTTTTCTGTTGGAACTCAATTATTGAGTTTCTATAATTCAAAAAGTATATTTCCCCAAAGTTGTCAAAAAGGTATATACGGTTAAATTTGATCAAAAAATCATATTTTAACAAATTCCCCTATAACTTTTTGTCTTGCATATTAATGATGAAGAAAAGAGTAACTTTTATTATTTTTTTAATTTGTGTGTAAAAATTTCAAACTACATATCAACTAAAACAGAAAGAATATAAAATTGTGTTAATTATTACACTGATCAAACTTGAAATCAACAAAATTTATTAATTTATCGACTATTAATTTAAAGAGATTCTACTATATACCTATATCATATTAGATACTCTCGATAAACTTACATTTACTATTCTGTAATAATTTGAATTCTCCATAAATTAAACATGTAATGGACTAATCTTTACTACCAGAAACTGATTTTTTTTGTTGTCATCTGTTTTTAAATTAATAAGCAATGGAATAATACATTGTCAAGATACATAATTACATATATCCACCGAAGCTCCGCCTGAAATCATCATCACCACTACCATTGATGAAAATCGACCATATCTTTTGAATCAGAAACTCCGCCCCACCATCTACTCTCGAATTGAGATGGGCTAAGGTACCATCTACTATCAAAAGCAATAGAAACAGAGGAGAAGTAAAAATGAAAGAGCAACTATCAGAATCTGAATTTAAATCACCGGAAAGAAAAAATCATACATATTTTTACTCAAGATTTGAGGAAAAGAATCGATTAGAAAAAAACATGAGCTAGAACCGACAACACCGCCAAAATTTATTTACCGGTATACAGCCGGACTTTATTATCGGTACACAACCGGAATGTTACTGATAATAGATCAGAAACAAAATTGGAGAAAAACTCTCAATCCTTTAAAAGATCTTAAAAAAAAAAGAGAAAAAAAAAAAACTCCGATTAACGGGAAATCTCCTCTAGAGAAAACTCTGGCCAACCTTCCGATCCACGTCTCTTTCTTTTATTAAAATTTATCTTTGCACCTTTTCCGATTAAATTCAATTGTTTAAGAAAGAAAAAAATGTTTAGTTCGGTCAAAATGAATCTATCTGCCTTTTTTAGGCTAGATTAACTCACAAACCTCATTGTTTCCGTCAAATCTCCATTAGAATTGACAGAAAAAATTTTAGGCTATTACCAGTTGACAAGGTCCACATAACAACCTAACCAACCCGTAAAAGGGTCCAGATTCATACTCCTTAATAACCGGTTCCCGGTAATCTCCTCAAATATCATTCTCCGCTGTGTCCTCATAACCCATTTATTTGTTCCCTCTCTTTCCCAAATCCACAGAACAAAAAAAAAAAAGCGAATCAGGTCTTAAAATTTTTCATCTTCTTCATCAGTTGTATGGATTTTAGTCGATCTACACAAACGAATTTTTCATTAGGGTTTGGTTGTTCCCACGCCGCAGCAGCATCAATGACTCCAACACCAAGAACTCCAATCGCAGACGATTCAATTAATCTCCAAGTCGATCCAAGTTTGCGATCATCACCAACAAACTTCTCTCCGATTCCGTTACAACTCCTCGAACAATCCGTTGAGAAGAAGATCACAATCGAAGAGCCAAAGAAAGATGGAGAACAAAAAGAAGACGAGCATTTCAGAATCTTAGGTCATCATATGTGTCTCAAAAGGCAACGAGATTGTCCATTACTAGCTCAATCAAAGCATCCAAAGAAGAGTTCAACGATTAGTGGTGATACAGATCTGGAATCAAGACGTGTAGCTGTACGAGCTTGGGGTGATCAACCACTTCATTTAGCAGATCCAGATATACACGAGCTTATGGAGAAGGAGAAACAAAGGCAAGTTAGAGGAATTGAGTTAATTGCTTCTGAGAATTTCGTGTGTAGAGCTGTAATGGAAGCTTTAGGAAGTCATTTAACGAATAAATACTCTGAAGGCATGGTTGGAGCAAGATACTATACTGGGAATCAATACATTGATCAGATTGAGAATCTATGTATTGATAGAGCTCTTACTGCGTTTGGTCTTGAATCTGATAAATGGGGTGTTAATGTACAGCCATATTCTTGTACTTCTGCTAATTTCGCAGTGTATACCGGACTTTTATCGCCCGGTGAACGTATTATGGGGCTTGATTCTCCTTCTGGAGGTCATATGAGTCATGGTTATTGTACTCCTGGTGGGAAGAAGATTTCGGCTGCTTCGATTTTCTTCGAGAGCTTTCCATATAAAGTGAATCCTCAAACTGGGTATATTGATTACGATAAGCTTGAAGATAAGGCGCTTGATTATCGTCCTAAGATTCTTATTTGTGGTGGGAGTTCATATCCTAGGGATTGGGATTTCGCAAGGGTTAGACAAATTGCGGATAAGTGTGGAGCTGTTTTGATGTGTGATATGGCTCATATAAGCGGTCTTGTTGCTACTAAGGTTTGTTTCATCTACTACTACCGCCTTTTTTTTATATGATTGAATATTTGGTACTTGAAAGTCTTAGGTAAAGCATTTAGTATTTTTTTTTATACATAGGTAGAAAGATAATACTTTCATATTTTTCTAGGCAAAGTCCTTTTCTTTGGTGAGTTTAGAATGGTTAGTAGTTAGAAGGTTTGTATACTTAGTGGATAATAAAGTTTACAATTAAAAAAATGAGAACAAATAGCCATGTTGTAGCTTTTCATGATATGGATATGATAACAAGATTTTGGTGTGTCAGTCAATATATACACAAGGGAATGATTTGTCGTCATATGTTATGATTCTGTTCCAGGAAAATTTGTTTCTGAATTTTGTTTTGGTAATTTTCTTATCTACAGGAGTGTTCTAATCCATTTGATCACTGTGACATAGTAACCTCCACTACTCACAAAGGTCTACGTGGTCCTAGAGGAGGTATCATCTTCTACAGGAGAGGCCCAAAAGTAAGAAAACAGAACCATCACTCTAATCATTGTGACACTTCCATGCACTATGATTTAGAAGAAAAGATCAACTTTGCGGTTTTCCCCTCTCTACAAGGAGGTCCTCACAACAACCACATCGCAGCTCTTGCCATTGCATTGAAACAAGTGGCTACACCAGAATACAAAACTTACATACAACAGATGAAGAAAAACGCTCAAGCTTTAGCAGCAGCTCTGCTTAGAAGAAAATGCAGACTAGTCACCGGTGGGACAGACAACCATTTGTTGCTTTGGGATCTCACTCCTTTGGGCTTAACAGGTAACTAAAGTCTCCAAACCTACCACACATCGATCCATGTTTAGAGCTTTGTCTGATTGTGTATGTTTCCCTATTGCAGGAAAGGTCTACGAGAAGGTATGTGAGATGTGTCATATCACCTTAAACAAGACTGCAATATTTGGGGACAATGGTACAATATCTCCTGGAGGTGTGAGGATAGGTAAGCACACTGATTGATTGGTTTGCAAATTTTATTTAATGAGCCAAACCTTCACATTCTTATATTTCGCCTGAACGTCTTTTATCAATAGGGACACCGGCAATGACAACCCGAGGCTGTATAGAGTCTGATTTCGAGACAATATCAGATTTTCTGATAAAGGCGGCTCAGATAACGAGTGCGTTGCAAAAAGAACATGGGAAATCACACAAGGAGTTTGTGAAGAGTCTATGCACCAACAACGACATAGCTGAGCTTAGAAACCGAGTTGAAGCATTTGCTTTGCAGTATGAGATGCCTGCTTCATTGATTCGAATTGAATGAAAGAAATTCCCACCCAGCTACAGCTTTCTTTACAGTTGAATTTATCTTCTCTCTTGGGGCATTCTTTTTTTCATTTGAGTTTCTTATCTTGTAAATTAGAGTATATTTATCTTGGGATTGATTTTACATATTTTTTGCATTGTAATTCTGTACATATTTGATAGGTGGTGATGATCTATAGAGTATAGGCATTGCCTACAAAGTTCTCTCTTTTCGAAATTTTTTTAAAAGGTTTCTTATAACTTACAAGTTACAACTTAAAACTAATTGTAATCACCGGTTTCATATGCTTTGCTTTTTATTGTCATCTGAATTTTGATTGTAAACTTGGATTAAATACACAAACTGCGGGTGTAGACGCAACTTGAACACAAAGCCGGGAAAAATGAGATTTTTCCTTAAGAGACATAGCAGTAAACTAGCGAAACAAAAGGATTAAACAAAACAAACGATCAAGGGTCCTTGCATAGACAAGTTTTATACCAGGAAGACTAAGTGATAAATATAATAGAATATAACAGTTTATTAGACTAAGTGATAAATATAATAGAATATAATAGTTTATTAGACTAAGTGATAAATATAATAGAATAAAATAGGCTTTATAATGTTTTATAATGTAACTTACAAAAACTAATGATTCCTTTATAAGATTTTATTAAAAGGGTTATAAAACACTATTTTGTTAAAAGATTACCTACCATTGTACCCAAATAGTTAATAAACTTAACAATGGTCTTTAAAATTAATATTTTATAAGGTTTTTATAAAAGCATTATAAGGTTTTTTATAAAGGCATTATAATTTTTTTTTGTAGAATAGATTTATAAAGGCATTATATATAAGTTTTTTAGAAAAGCATTATAAGGTTTTAATTTTATGATGTGACTTACAAAACTAATGATTCGTTTATAAAGTTTAATAAAGAGAGTTATAAAATACTATTTTGTTAACTTGGCGTTAACTCTCGATGATAATGATGATGTTGTGATGACGTGGATCTACGTAACTAAAGATGAAAAAAATTATGTTGAATCAAACACTCGAACCCGTGATCTTTAACACTCAAGCTTGTCCCTCAGTACCAGTTATGCTATGATGATTTTTGTTATTTTTGTCAACATAAAAATATATATACATTAGCCTGAAAAATTGCTTTGTCAAAGTAATAATCAATCTTCATCTTTTTTCATCTCCGTTTTTTTCAATTTATACTTTTTTTCCGAAACAATCTCAAAATCAAGCTATACATCTTACAATTAAAGGATCAAAAATCAACAAAAAGATGATTCAATTGCATATCTCACTAAAGGAGTTCACATTACAAACATTAGCAGTGCAAACCCATAAACCCTAACAAAACCCCCAAAAATATTCATAAGACCAATTAAACCTCGTCTTCATAGAAGGACCCATTGAATTTCAACATCACCGCATCCTACGAATCCTCCGATAACTCTTGTGTATCGCATAGAACCTGCACCTTCTACCAGAGATTTCCACACGATCTTCGCAAACATGTGCTTGAGAAAATCAAGATTGAAATTGACTTCCTTCTCAGTCACTTTCCAAGCTTCGATCTGTAGAGAAAATCCATTAGAGACTCCTTTGATAATGCAGGAAATCATGTTGTGCGTTGATATGCTCAAATTTATCCTTAGAGTTACTCTCTCAAATTAAGAGATCAATGTAGTATTTAGGGATCGAATCCACAAGAATTTTGAGCTTCACACAATAGATATATCAATTTCGAATTAAGCCAAACAACAAAAGAATTAAAAATAAAAACAATACAAAAGTAAATAACTAAGATGATGGGGGTGTAAATTCAATAAGAGAAGAAGCTATACCTAGGGAAATCAATTAGAGAATACTCAGAATTGCAAACTGGGCGAATTCAATTTAAAATGCATGTATGACCGGTTCTTAAACTCATAAGACAATGATATGATCATTCAACTCCGCTGCAATGATAACTATACTTAAATCACAAAATTCCAAATCTCTTTGTAAACTTTAATGATAAAGGATGCATTAATGTAAGTTATGATATGTTCACAAAATTTCTAAACCAAATCTCTTTGCGAGAAGGCTATTTTGCTCATCTAAGATTAGTTCAAGATATCAATAACACTTTCATGTATTTTAATTATCCTAAGATGCTAGATTACAGGTGATCAATCCAGATCTAGTATAGATTCAAATCTAGATGAAAAACAGTTATGATAATCCTAATATGTTTATGCCCAACTCAACAATTCATCATAAACTCTTGAAAACCCTTGATCTAACAAGTAGATTACTTAGACATAATCAATGAAATACAAAAATGGTATGAATAAATTGCATAGAGAAATCAAAAGTGTAAAAGGAGTTCCGAATCTTCTCTCTACAAGGTGAGTTCTGATTCTTCTCTCCAAAGCTCTAACTCCAAAATCTCTCAAAGAACTTGATAAAACAAAACTTAGTCTTTTTTGACTTCTAAAAACCTAGATATATCTAAAATAAGAAAATGACTTGTATTGGAAATAATTAAAACTCTCGGAGCAACTTTGTAATTCTTTAAACTTGATAAAATCTCGGATGACTTTGATAGTCGTGACCTATGTCGATCAACACCAATGGGGTGTGTCGATCGACGTGAACACCCTGATTCGTTTCTAAGTTGATTTGCTCAGTTACAAGCCTCCAAAAGCTTCAAAGTACATCAACAAGGTTCAGTTCGTACTTGTACCTAATAAGACTAAAAGAATACCAAAAAGAATCTAAAAACAATATTTATATCATGGCTAAAAACCATGATATATCAAGTCCCCCAGACTTAGCCTTTGCTTGCCCTCAAGTAAACAGAAAACCAAACACAAAGAAGAAGTTTGAAAACATGAAACTCACAACGTCATCGAGCACCACACTCACATTAACCTTAGTAATCCACTAGAAATTTCTAATCTGACAAGATCCAGACCCCCATGTATTCATTGCTAGCACTCGTAGTTTTTCCGATAATACCCACAACTTCACAATATAATCTCCTCTAAGTCCTTCATTGCTGCATCTCATCTCTAATTTCAATGCCCAGAACTTTCTAGACTCATTGCCATTCAATACAAAAACAAGACAACTATACAACACTTTGTACTCTTTCTCTCCCCCAGACTTATTCTTTTCTTTATTCTCTTTTCTTTGCTTTTGATAATATTTTCATCAATTTTAATTCAAAGGGGTAAGCGAATAATAGTATCATGGGAAAATCCTAACCTTGCTTCGGCCTTTGCGTGATCATCTTTATATATGTGTAAAATAATGAGGTCACGGGAAATTTTCCTACCCTTTTACACAAAAGAGAATTATCTCATCTTTACATATTAATTAATTGGATCAAGGGAGAAGAGCACCATTTATATTCCATAAAAGTTGTATCATGTCTGGTATGAATGAGGAGTCAAACCCTTAGAACATTGAAATCATCGATGAGGTTAATAGCTCAGGCCATGGAAACGAGGGTTTCTGTTGAAAGTATGGGAGTCTCAAGTCAACCAGCCAGCCTTTGATTTTTCCATTAGTCAGGACTGAATCAATGGTCACTTAAGCTACTGCAAAATGTGGTTATTTCTTCGGTATGATCATAGTTTCGGACTAATTTTGACTCAATAAAATAGAATTTTAAAAAAAATAGAACTGACTCTCAAAATAATAAATAGAGTTAGTAACTACCTCTCTCAGACTAAAACAATACTGTCTCCAGTGTTATCAAGCCCAAGGTTGGCGAAAATAAAATAGAAAATAAAGGAAAAGAAAAATATAAAGAAAAATAAAAACTTACGAGTATGTTGCCTTCCACTAAGCACTTATTTTTAAAGTCATTAGCTTGACTTAGCAGTAGAGCTCAAGGATCTGGTGGACGATAGAGTGGCAATGGATGCCGCTCAGAAAATTGTCGCTTCATTCGTGGTGAAGTATAAGCATTCGATGCATGAGAAAGACTAAGGAAGTGAGGAACATCAGTCGGGCGGGACGTCAGTCTGGGTGGGAAATTTATTTTTTCTGCAAAATCATTAATAGAAGAAATAAGCGCTCTACGATAATCTTGTGGCTTGGTTAACTGTAAAACAGTCTTTGTATCTTAAAAAGTCTTATTGATGATATTAGATGGTTTGGGCTTAGAAAGTGTGTACCTTTGCTTTTCCCAGAGTGAATGGAGTGGGATGTGGAGCTTTCTATTTCACAATAACTCTCGGACTTACAGCATTGAGATCATCCTGAAAACCAAATGTTTTAGACAAATCCAGACCAACTGGCTGAGGGTGTTGACCGACACAAGTGGGTGGTGTCGATCGACACCAACCCGCAGCTCGGATATCTATATTTTTCTGTAATTTAGCTCTGCAATCCTTGTCTCCATCACAAAACATCATCCTCTATTAACCTATCAGTGAGTAGAACCTCGTCTTGGAGCTTAGCCTAGAATAGATGATCACCACTCCAATCCTCAAGCTCAGAAGCTTTCTTATTCACTTGCTCACTAGGATCCAACTCCTTGACATACCAAGTAGTCTGTGGAGGTTTATACAGAAAATGTCTGACCATCAATTGTGGGTGTTTTTCACAGCTTGTCCATGTCAAAGTTCATGACCTGATCACCTACATTTAAACTTATCTTGCTTTCCTTTACATCAATCATGGCAACAACAGTAGCCAAGAAAGATCTTCCCAGAATAAGAGGATCCTTAGGTTCTTCTTCATATTTCAACATCACAAAGTCTGTGGGAATAAAACGTTTTTCAAATTTTACTGGAACATCTTCTAAAACATCTTCTGGAATCCTCTTGGATTGATCAACCAAGATAAAAATTATCCTTGTTGGTTTGAAAGTAGTCATCCCAAGTCTAACAGTAACATAGTGAGATATCAAGTTGATACTTGAGGCAAGATCACAAAGAAACTTAGAAAATCTTCCTATGGAGATGGAGCAATTAAGCATAAAACTCCATGGATCAGGTAGCTTCTCTATAATCATGACACTAACTTGTTTAGAGATAATCACTTCCTTCTGTTTTTATTTTTTTCTTATGTGGGGTCTCATACAAAATAATCGCATTGATGTCTCTGGTAAGCAAAGCTCCTTCCTCAGCACTCACACCATTAGTAACCATTCTCTTAACATACCTCTTGAGTGGAGATGAAAGCTTGACTGCATCAACTAACTAAAGGTAGCTCAATCATCGCTTTATCCATCATTGTTTTGGATCT
Organism: Cardamine occulta; assembly: GCA_028015245.1. NCBI lineage: Eukaryota > Viridiplantae > Streptophyta > Magnoliopsida > Brassicales > Brassicaceae > Cardamine > Cardamine occulta. The sequence goes on along the minus strand of CM051363.1, from coordinate 15,612,319 downwards.
GACCTCCTTCATCTCTTGTTTAGACTTCCTAGAGTTAGAAAAAGTTACCTTATGCTTATAGATTTTCTCCTCAACAGGTGGTAGAGTTTCAAGATGAATTGGTGCTGTTCGTGACGGGTGTCGAGTGACACCATGTTGGTGTCGGTCGACACTGACCTCTAGTGTCGACTCGGTAGTGTCGAGTTCGGTTGATTTCTGTCCATCTCGATTTAATTTCTTGAGAATTTTTAATGGTGTCAAGCGACACGGACCGTTGGTGTCGATCGACACTGGCTTTGCAACCTTAAAATCTTCACCACTCTCCATGAATTCATCTCCATTTCCCACCAAAATGGCATTGCATGCATGTTTTGGGTTATTCTCAGGTCTTGCAGGAAGGAATCCCTCTTGTCTTTTGACAGACCCATCAGTCTGTGCAACATAACTCCATATACTTGACATGAGTACTCAAAGCTTCAATCTTCCCATTCAAATTGGTGTAAAGATTATCAATCTTCCCATTGAAGTCCACAGTGATCTTCTACTGACTTTTGAGAATCTGATCTAACATAGCTTTCATCTCACTCTTTGGAGTCTTAGGAGGTGGAGTCTTAGGAGGTGGAGTCTAATAGTAAGAATTCTCATAGTTCCTTGTAAAGCTGTTTTTGTTCAGCTGAGTATTCTGAGTATCAGTCTTGGGAGGAAATCTAGAAGTGTTATGATTACCTCCATAGTTGTTCCACTGAGCATTCCCACTATAGTCCCTGAAATTTCCTTGAGAATTACAAAAACGCTGACCACTGTATCCAGAACCATTCACATACTTCACATCCTCTTCAATTGCAGTCTTCTTCTGGTTCGAAAGTCTCAACTTTTTGAGCAAAGTGAACTGATTTCTTGTTCAGTAGAAGGTTGTGTACCGTATCCAGCTTAGCTTTCACTTCAGTAATCTGACCATTATCCAAACCAGCTGCTTGCTTTTTCCTCTCAAAATCTGCATTTTTGGTATTGTTACTAGATCCCAAGTTCACAATCAACTCACTAGCAGCTTTTGGTTTCCTGGTGTTGAAGTTTCCATTGCTACCAGCATCCAAAGCAATCTGATATCTCTAATCAATCCCACTAAAAAAAGTTTTCAAAAGCTGAACTTCATTGAAACTATAGTGTAAAAAATCTCTATGATAAGCCTTAAACCTCAACCATGCATGCTTAAAAGTCTCAGTAGGACCTTGAGTAAACTGAGCAATCATGTTCCTTAAATTCTTTTGACTTAGCATCATTATAGATGTTATCTAGAAAATCAGTCTTAGTATCCTTCCAAGTTGTCAAAGAGCCTGGTTTCAATTGCTTCACCAGTGAGCTGCTCTTCCAGCAAGTGAGTATGGGAAGAGCTTGCAGAACATGTACTCCTCTAACACTCTATTGGCTTCAAAATTCTCAATGTGGTCTATTGGATGTTCATTGATGAGAGCATGGAATGGATGTTGCCCCATAAGAGTAAAGTATTGGGGTTTCAACTCAAAATCATTCCTTTGTAAGGGAGGAGGACGGATAGTAGACCTATTGGTGTAGAACTGATTAGGCCTGTTGTACTCAGCAAGTGTTCTCTCCTCAACTTCGTTCTCATCATTTTCTCGCGGACCATCATTGCCCGGTCCGTGTCGACTAACACCAGCAGCGTGTCGATCGACGTGATCGACAATCTCAACAATAGGGTTTCCCCAAAGATTAAGCCGCCTCGACCGCCTCGCGTAAGTTACCCTCTAAATCATGATAGACCCCATCGTTATCCCTCACATGCACAATAGGATTAACCATCTTTGATGTCCTTAATGCCTTACGATTAGCTCTCTCTAACTTTTCAATCTCTTGAGTAGCAAGTAGTGTTTGATCCTTTTTGCTTATAGTGTCATACTTATGCATGCACCTGAAACACACAAGAGAAAGCAAAAGATAGAGACGTAAGTAACAAAATAAAAGAAAAGTTTAGACTAAATCCTAACTGAAATCTAATGATAAATTAGATTCTCCGGCAACGGCGCTAAAATTTGATATGTTCAAATTTACCCTTAGAGTTATTCTCTCAAATTAAGAGATCACTGTACTACTTAGGGATCGAATCCACAAGGACTCTGGGTTTCACACAATATATATATATATATATATATATATCAATTTCGAATTAAGCTAAACAACAAAAGAATTAAAAGTAAAAACAATACAAAAGTAAATAGCTAAGATGATGGAGTGTAAATTCAATAAGAGAAGAAGCAAGACCTGGGGAATTCAATTAGAAAATACTCAGAATTGCAAACTGAGCGAATTCAATTTAGGATGCATTAATGTCAGATATGATATGTTCACAAAATCCCTAAACCAAATCTCTCTGCGAGAAGGTTTTGCTCATCTAAGATTAGTTCAAGATATCAATAACACTCTCATATATTTAATTATCCTAAGATGCTAGATTTCAGGTGATTAATCCAGATCTAGTATAGATTCAAATCTAGATGAAGAACAATTATGATAATCCTAATATGTTTATTCCCAATTCAACAATTCATCATAAATTCTTGAAACCCCTAGATCTAACAAGTATATTACTCAGACATAATCAATGAAACACAAAAATGGTCTGAATAAATTGCATAGAGAAATCAAAAGTGTAAAAGAAGTTCAGAGTCTTCTCTCTACAAGGTGAGTTCTGATTCTTCTCTCCAAAGCTCTCTAACTCCAAAATCTCTCAAATAACTTGATAAAACAAAACTTTATTTTTTTTTACTTCTAAAAACCTAGATATATATAAAATATGAAAAGGACTTGTATTGAAATAATTAAAACTCTTGGGAAAACTTTGTAATTCTTCAAACTTGATAAAATCTCAGATGGCTTCGATAGTCGTGACCCGTGTCGATCTACACCAATGGGGTATGTCGATCGATGTAAACACCCTGATTCGTCTCCAAGTTGATTTGCTCAGCTATAAGCTTCCAAAAACTCTAAAGTGCATCAACAAGGTTTAATTTGTACTTGTACCTAATAAGACTCAAAGAATACCAAAAATACTCTAAAAACAATACTTCTATCATGGATAAAAACCATAAAAACCATGATATATCATGCTTTAAAGGAAATTCATTGTGTTTAATGGGTGATCAAACTCTATCGATCAAAATTAAAATTCTTTTGCAAAAAAATAAAGTATCAATTGAAGAAAATGTAGATGAAAGAAGATGAACATTGATTATTACTTTGATAAATCAGTTTTTTAGGCTATTGTATATATATCTGTATGTTGACAGAAATACCAAAAATCATCATAGCATAACCGGTATTCAGTGATGGGCTTGAGTGTTAAAGAATAAAAATCATGGGTTCGAGTGTTGGTTTCAACACAATTTGTTTTCATCTTTAATTACGTGGATGCCATGTCAAGAGTTTGCCAAGTTAACTACCAGTATTCTAATCATACCAGTGATACGTTTCTCTGGATCAAACACAAGCATTTTCTCCAACAAATCAATAGCTGTAGCCTGTAGGATTCATACTAGGAAACCTAGCTTAAAAGTTATGCCTTGGGAACTTGGGAAGTTTTTTAACATATTTTCTCGCGTTCTCGCTTCTAAGAAACTCTAAACTCGCACCATCAGTTGATCCAATCAACTATTTTAACCATATGAAACAACTCATAAACACAAGGTAAAAATACCAAAAATATAGCGCCCTTTGAAAATATATTTCCAAATAGTTATAAATTTGTTTGCCTGATAAATTATACCAATACGATGCTGCAAATGATCACTCTCGGAGGTGACGCAGAGTGCGAGCTAGTAGATTAAGCTTGACCCTTTCTCGATCAGAAGGTATAGTTTTCACTATGAGAGCTCCCAAGAAAAGCTGGAAGAACATTGCAAACTTGTCCGGTGGTGAGAAGGTAATTTCACAGAAACAAAACATCTTTACACATTTTATTTCACAACTCTCTTAAAAAGCTTTCTCTATCTTTGACTTACAGACTCTTAGCTCACGAGTTTGCTACAAGCCTACTCTGCTTTGCGTTTATGGACGAAATCGACACTGATCCTGGTAACTCCTCCATCACCTTACATTCATATAGTCATTTTACCTCCATATATATGACAGGTTGGGAAACTGTGGGTAAAACAAGGTGGCTAGGAAACCATGCTAAACCTCTGCATACCAACTTGTAAGTTGTCATATTATTAAAATTAAGGTAGCAAAGCAATCTTTAATACTCATGATTGATCCTTAAATTCTTTTTCGTAATGTTTTCATTCAGAATCTATCAAGGTAGAAATCTTTGGGTTTCGATCGATATAGCTAAAACATGTATTGTCTTTATATAGTAAGTTGAGTTTAGAAACAAAACGATTTACTTATTCTACTCTGCGTTACTGTTAGATAGTCTTTAATAAAAACAGGTATCAACTAATATGCATCTAATATCACATTTTGCGTTTCTCGCATAGGAAAATCAATGGGAGAAGAAGAGAGAAAGAATGTCCACAACACATTCACACAAGGTTTGGGATCATCAAGGCATTTGAGTTTCAGTGACATTGGTAACTCGATAACCCAGTCTTTATCTGAATGTAGATGCAGAGTTCAAAGGTAAATGGATTCGAATACAGGTAGATGCAGAGTTCAAAGTCCAAGATATGATAAAGAGATATGGAACAGAGCAAACTCAACGACGTGCAGATTGCACTCAGTACTCACAAAGCATATGGTAAACCGTTTCAGGTTAGTCGTTTTACCTTTTGGTACATTGCTTACAACTCCATAAGCTTAGAAAATAACTTGTACATTTTCAGGTCCAGAAGGAGCAATCTTGATGCAAACGGTACATAACCTTGCTTATGATTATGATTATTCAAAATTCAAATATGATTATTTGTTCACATATATTTTTTGTTTGTGTCTTTTGGGAGCTTTTGGTACAGGGCAACCAAACTTGTTTCCCCAAGGTATGTTCTCTTAAATCTTCTTCTTTTGCTTGCTTGTTCTTTTGAGTTTATTTCTATTCAATAAAAAAAAAGTTGCATCTCAACCAAAGACAGATGAGGTAGACAAGTTTACTCAATTCATTAGTAATTTCATTTGAAGATGCACTTTATAATGAAAACATACAGGAACATGTCACCATAGTCTAATCTAATAAAGGTAGCAAATATGTGTGAAACCTGAAGAATCTCAAACACCATATACAACACAACACATAATACATAGTAAAATCTTTGATCACATATACTTTTTTTCAACAAGTTTCTTGAGTTGTTCCATTTTAGCAATAAGCTCAGGATGCATAAGGTCCTTTGCTTCCTTCACTAGACTCCCTTCTCTGCTGAAATGATACGCCTCCAACACCGTCTTTATCAAGCTCTGCAAATCCACAGGCGTCCTACATTGTACACACACAGATAAACATCCTGAGATTCCATATCTACCTTACATGTATGTATATAAGATAACCCGATCAAGTTTTCTTGTTCTTACGTATATAAGTAGTCTACATCAGTCCCTTCAAGCTCCTCCCCCGGGGTAAAAGCGTCCTGCAGAGCGCTCATCTGTTCCGCGGGATCCTCTATTGACAGTAGATACTTGAGTATTCTCACCTCTTTCGGCATTAGTCTCTGTAGATTTCCTCTTGCTGTTACGTACAAATGATATAATATGTCTTTTACCTGTCAAGAACCAACACCAGATGGATCGAAGATACTACATAGTGGGTTTTATGGACTGATCTTAGGACATATGATTCAAAGAAAATGTTTATTCATTGGTAACTAATTTCAACTCTTTTCCAATGCAATTGTTGGTTACCTCATCTTTCATCATGTTAGATTCCTTTGCAGCAGACCAAGCTTTTGTGATCATAAGAACCAATGCGGAATCAAGTTGATTCTTCTCAGCCAAACTATCAATCTTTTTACAGGCAGCATCAAGCGAAGGAGAGTTGATTATGTCCTGGAGCTTCAATTCCGCAGCGTTTAGTGCGTCGATGCTTTCTGTTGAAGTGTCGTACGCTTGTACAGCCGCAATAGACAACTTCCCAAGTGTTGCAAGAGCTTGACAAAAGAAATAATAGAAATCAATATCAGTATTGTTTCGTCCCTTCGAGATTAGATAAGAGGTATAACATTTACCGTTTTGCTCATCCGGATTTTCATAGTAGGACTCTGCAACCGTATGCAGATGGTCGAAAAACTCATTCGTGAAATCTTTACGTCGCCTAGCAACAAGTTCACTAATTTCAGCCGGTGGTGTCCTCTTAATAACATTCAGAAGCTCATTGTGCCTTTGAATATCTTGATCCACCTGATTAAAAACGAAACCTCACAATTAAATCGCATAGACAACATAAATAAAACTGATTTTCAAACTTTTATCACCTCCTTGAGCTTTCTTGCAAGGCGATGAACCTTGTGCTTCATCTCAGGGTTGTCCTCAGAATCCGCTCGTTCTTGACACTGTTTAAAGAAATGTGGACGGATACTATCCCATTCTTTGCTAAAAGCTAATAGTCTTCTCCAATCAGATGGTTTAGGCTTATCAACCATGAAAACCTCAATGAGCTTATCACAAACTTTGATCATTCTCTCGTTATCTACAAACTTTTCAGTATCTGTTTCGTCTTTCTTCTTCTCTTTAGGTGTAACAACACTTTTATCATCCACAAGAGCAGAGATAGTAAAGAATCTCTTAGTTCTTTCACTCTTCAAGTTTAGGAAACGTCCTGAAATTTTCAACAATTTTCTAACAATTACAATCTAATAAAGCTAATGAAACCAAAAGTAGCAATAAGATTCTTACAAGTCTAAGCAAGTTAAAAAGACATTCAAATAAAATCTGATGTTGCAAAGAAGCTAAATTTATATTTCATTGTAACGCAATAAATCATTAACTAGAAAAAAAAAAGAGAGAAGCTTTGAGGTAAATATTTCAATTTAATCCTTTTATAATCAAGAACACAGAGCAAGTAAGTCACAAAGTTTCGAATTTTGAATGTCTTTTTACCTTCTCTGATTCGAAGACCACCGGAAGTGAATCGGACATGAGTTCCGGCGAGAAACAGAGGAGTGACGGTACGAGATTTAGATTTAATGGAGTGGAGGGTAGAAAGTGAACAAGAGCAAGAAGATTGGAATAAAACGGAAAGCATTTTCTTTGAAAGAGCTCAAGCTTTTGCATAAGATATAGAAGAAAGGGGTTTTAGCTGGAGGAAGAGGAAGCTCTAATGGTAATTTTGTAATATTGATTGAAATTCACGAGTATTTTCGAGAATACATTTTACTTTCAGCACTCGGCTCATTAACATGGCCCAACTCTAACAGAACACGGTTGTAACTATTTGAAACCTCACATTTTTTGGGTTTTTAATGGATATTTGTGGTCTGGATATTGGGTCGGGCCAGTTGGTTCCCAGTCGGTTTGTGGTTTAGAAAAAATCCTGTCGAATAAATCCAAAAACTAATTTGGTTTGGTTCAAAGTCGGTTTTGTTTGGTTTGGTTATGAGGCAGTTTGTTGAAAATTTCGGTTTTGTTTTTAATTTTTTTTTTAAATTGATACATTTTGGCTATTTCGAAATATACCAATTTTGTTTGGTTCTTCGGTTAATTTGGTTCCTCAGTTAAATATCGAATAGTTTGGTTCTTCGGTTAATTTGGTTGAAACTTGAAACCAATTAGATAAACTAAATATTAAACTAGATAAATTAGAAACAAATTTACAAAATCTTTTAAAAAATCCAAAAAAAATCGATCGGTTCAGAGGTTCCAAACAGAGAACCGGAAATTTTTTGAAAAGATGCCAATCGGTTTGCAACTCAAAACTAAAAACAAACTGAATTGGCCCAACATCCGTTTGGTTCGACCCAAATGCCCACGTCTCAGTATCATCACGTTCAAAGTAGCGAATCTCACTCGTACCATTTTTATTGTACAAATCACATTTCTGCATTGAGTTCTTTGTTCTTTCATTGTTACACAACACAAAAACCCTTAAGCCAACAAATTTCAGGACAAATGAACTACAACCATGAAAAATGCAATAATAACTCTTCGAATACATATGCAATGGAGTTCCCATGTCAGAATATGATTGCAAAGAGTATAACTGAACTTGAAACCAGAGAATCTGGTCAATCTTGGTTTAAACCTGTGCTTTCTGAAGAACAATACACCAATTCGACTTGTCGTAAAATCTATCAACTATCATTGCATTGCCTACTCCAGATGCCAACCTATGAAAGATTATTAAAACCATGTTAACAGTTTTAACAAGCAAAAATCAATACTGGACAACCAAAAAGTAAACTTCACACATACCTTTCAAGTTCGCCTGCACTGAAGACATGGTAGTATCTGTTATACACAACAGCTCCTTTTCTATCGTCTTTCTTTGCAAGACCACTTGCAAGTGCAGACGCAGATGCACCACTTACTTCAGCACGGTGGTACGGTAAATGCCAGGGAACAAAGTACTCTTGTTGATTCTTCTTCAGAGTCTCTAATTTCTCCTCAACAGAGGTCTCTGGGATGATACTCTCTTTGCTCTCTGGGATGATACTCTCAGTCTTTTGCTTTCTCGTGCTCTCCTCGCTCTCTGGAATACTCTCAAGACCAAAGCACGGGTTGTTCTCAACCTTCTGCTCCTTAGTACTCACCTCAGTCTCTGGAATGCTCTCAAGACTAAAGAATGGGTTATTCCTCACACGAGGGCTGTTCATTGGACTACCTGGTCCAACCCATTCCTCAACATACTTTGGAGACAAAGGTGTCCATTTGTTAAGCAACGATGTATCTTCCTGTTCCGCAGCCCAAACCATAATGAGAACAAATCCACCTGGCTTAACAACCCTAACCAATTCTTCAATAGCTTTCTTCCTTCTATTCTCTGTACTTAAATGATGCAAAACCGCAATAGATATCGCCGCATCTCCAAACTCCTCCCTATAAGGAAGATTCACAGCATCTGCAACCAAAACTTCTTGCCCTTTATCCGAACAGATTTTAATCAATGGATGACTTATATCACAACCTATGAAGAAACAACTCGGGTTTAACCCCAAATACTTGCCGTTACCGCAACCTGCATCAAGAATCACAGATCCACAAGGCAACGATTCAAGAAAGGCAGCGACTTTAGGCCATTTAGCAAACCTTGTTGAGCTAAAATGCGGAGCAATCGCATCGTAAACCCGATGAACATACTTTTTCTCAATCTCAGGCGTCGATTTAACACTACTCAATGACGAAGATATCTCATTTTCTTCTTCTTCTTCTTCTTCATTTATAAACTCCCTAGAGCTAGCTTTGACTTTGACTTCTCTCATTTTACTTGTCGAATAAAAACCACAACTTGGAAGATTTCGTCTTCTGTAATAAGTTCTTAAAACATCTAAAATCATCAACTAAGCCGCCATAAATCTGTAGAATAAAGTACAACCCAGGGAACAAAATTATCAGGTATCAACCCTAAGCTTTGAAACATAAACTTGTAAATCCAGATTCGAGAACCCAGTCCTATACCAATCCAATTCATCGAAAAATTGTAACTTTATGTATCAAAATGAGATAGAATTGAGGAAGCTTACAGAATCAACAAGTAGAAGAGTGGAGCAGAGGAATCGGGGAATGGAATGAATCTGTCGGTTCGTGATCTGAAACGGAAAGTAGATTTTAGGGTTTTGGGAAGGGAATTGAGTGGTATTTGAGATCACTACTCCCACCTTTCACTAGTTTACGATATTTAACCCATTATTATTGTTTTATACAAAAATCCCCCCTTTATTTAGGTGATGTTCGTTTTGTTTGTTGCACTCTGGATTTTCTTATTAAACCATAGATGAATAGATATCTGAAAACTAGTACAAACAAAAAGAAGCAAAGTCCTAAATTATAGAGAAATTAAATAAGCACAAAGGAGGTTACAAACTACAAAAGCAAACCGAAAAACAAAGACTAGAAACAACAACTCTAAACAATTAGACTTATCAAAAGAACTTCCCAACTTTCGGATGATCAGAGCCAACCACACCGGACCAAACGAGTCCACTAACATCTAACAAGTTTTCTTGTAGTGAATCCAAAGTACATACCAAAATAAATTGATCCGACAAGAATGAAGCACACATTGTGTAAATGACCCACAAATATTCTAGATGTCAAAATGTCTAGCACCACGACAAATTAACGCCTCCACAACAAACGAACTACTCACACATGATGAAACAAACAATAGTAATATATGTAGAAAGCATAATCAAATATAAGTATTAAACGGATTTTAAGTACGGATGGGCATTCTGGTTTACGGTTCGGTTCCAGTTGGGTTTCGGTTTTGGTTTTTTGTAGATTATTTCATAAAACAAAATGAATCTTAGAGTGCAACATAAAATCAATAGTATAAAGTTCAAAAAAATTGAATCCAAATCAAAATAAATAATAAACCCAAATAGCAAATCTAAAATCAAGCCTGTAAAACTAGAAGAAAAGCGAGAAAAACTTAGAAAACTTCCATCATTATCATCAGCCACGGTTGTTCACCTCTTCACATTGTTCATGAATCTCTAGTCAACATAACATAAAATAAATTAACAATGAGAATTAGCATAAGATCAAAATACTTACCAATATAGCTTAAGATAATTAAAAAATTACGATACATATCTTGTTGTAAGGAATCCATAATATCAGTTTCTTCTAGTACTTTGTGAATATTAACGTCTGCATCTGTATTAGATGACATCTTAAGCCAATTTTGTGTTAAAATCAGGGTATCGACCATAATGCAAGCACATCTCTTGCAATTTATATCTAGGGTATCACATGTGCTAAAATCAGAGTATCGCATGTGCTAAAAACAGATTCTAATGAAACATTAGAAAAGGGAATAGCAAGCACATCTCTTGCAATTTCTATCTAGGATTTTTTTACTAAGAAATTTTTTTAGTTTCCTTAAAGTTAGCTAACTATAGTATTTATTAGATTTATTGCTTATCTATTATATAATCATATATATAACAAAATTTTTAAAAAATCAAAAAAAACGAATGGTTTTACGGTTTTTAATCAAACCGAATCAAACCGAAACCGAAGTAATTTCTATAATAGTAACCGAATGGGGTTTTAAGAAAAACTAAAACAGAACCGAACCACTAATTTACGGTTTGATTTGGTTCAGTTTTTTTTGTTACGGTTATTTTGCCCACCCCTAGTTTTAAGGATTATCTTTGTAGCGTAAAATATCTTCTTTTGCTTAGACAATATGAAATCAGAAACAAGATGCAAAGAGGTAAAAAAAAACAAGGGGATGATCGATGGTTTGGGGACAAACTCGGATGTGAAGTTCGTCTTCTATAGGTGCTGATCTCGGCTCCGCACTTTTTCTCTTCTAAACATGCACACGGACTTGAACTTATAGTGTTTGAGCCATTATAGTTAGGTTTAGGCCGGGCTTCTAAGAACGAAATAAATGAAGTGTTGTTGTTTTGGTCTCGTGACTGATTTGAGGAGCATTGTCGCGCCATCGGGTCTTCTTGGCATGGCAGATGGGGCTTGACCGCCCCATGCTACATTCTCACGCACTCATTTAAACCAGTGGTTTAGGTTTCAAATCGAGTGGTTTAATCTCTGGTCAAATTGGAGAACTGGTTTGGTAGCTTCATGGACTTTAAGCGAGAGAAATTGTTCCAAAGGGCTCAGGCGGTTTTTAATGTTATCAAGAAAATCAATAAACTTCAACTGTATCGAATCGAATCATATAAGCAGAAACTAAAGTATCCGTGTTTTTGAAAATTTTATTTTTATATTAAATTATATTATATTAATAGAAATATTTATTTTTTGTTGCTAACTTTCATAAAAAAAAAATTTGAATTCTGAATTTCAACATTACGTTATAATTAATTATAGATCAATCTGTAAGCATCCAAATTTAAACATAACTGAATTCGAACGGAAATGCCCACGTAAGCGTAACCGAAAAAGAAATTGTTGGGACATGTTAATCAAGTTCCGTATCTTCGCAAGGTCCTCTAAGAATGCTTTCAGTCCTATACAAAGACCACTTTTGCGCAGAAGCTACATAACCATGCGCAGGCCATACATTTGGATATAATCAATTGCGAAATTATAAAGTAATTGAAATAGTTAATTGGCTAGTGATCTCTACATTTATTCAGTTCACTGCAGATAAATAATTACTAAGCAAAGAAAAGTGATATAGCCACTTCGAAAAGAAGACTACTAATCTTTCACTTGCTAGACTCTAGCCTATGTAAGCTCTTCGACAGTTTTGTAGATTCAGCTTTTTGATGAGTCTGTACTAGGAGTTAGTTCATGCTAAAAGTTAATTCATTGCAGTCAACATCGGGCAAAGTAAATGCAAAATATGCAAAATCCGAAAACTTCATTAACCACAAGGGGTTTAGAAACCAAAACAACCTACAACAAGTCATCAAATATCTTTCTCAAGTGTGACAATTCTAGGCGGAACAAGAAATTACTTTAGATAGAGTAGAGAAAGGGCAAAATGATAATGATCACAAATCACTGGTCTCCAGGAAGTGACTTGATGATGTCAGAGTCACCTGAAATATCGCACAATAAAAATTAACATCTAACAATGCATGTTAATGATATTGAACCGTGGAGAAGGGATGTTACCTGGGTCAACTATGCTGAGGCATGACACACGGAAGTATTTACCGCAGGCAGTTCCCAGATCAACATTGTCTACAATCAAGTAGTAGACGAAATAATCAGGATATGCAATAGCTTATAGATTTGCAGAGACAATATCAAAGCAAGGAAAAATTTTATGGATTAAAACACTCACTGGTCGATATGACGAATGAGTTCAAGATTTGACAATTATATTGAAACAGCTAATAGGGATTTGGATAATTTATATTTCCAGCACTCTTTTATATAACAAGTTAGTTTCAATTTCTGAATCATATCAGATTCATGATATAACCTATACTAAAGAATCTGACTACATTCACACCTTAATATATTATCAAACCAAAGCAAGCAAGGAACAGTTTTTGTTAATTAATCACTAACTTAGTCGCTAATACCACAAAACGTAGAACAATCCCTGGTGCATATAGTAATTCAAGAATCGATATGAGAATGTAATCAAACTTTATTAAAAAATATTAATAACTTAAGAACATGCAAACCCAAATGAGTAACTTGGATTTTTCCATTTCCAGCACCATTGTATATATATAATAACTTAGGTTCAATTTCTTCATCATCTGAGAATCTTATAGCATACACTTAAGAATCATATAGCATATACTATATAACCCAAATGAGTAACTTGGATCATTTCCATTTCCAGCACTATTATATATATATAATAAGTTAGTTTCAATTTCTTCACCATATCAGAATCATATAGCATATACTTAAGATTCACCCACATTCACAGCTATACATTGTACAATTCAACCTAAACGAATCAGAAAAAAAATGTATAGTTTTCTCGTAAAAGCTACTTACTTCCATTGTAGTGATGAACTCCAACCTTAGCAAGCATAGCATAGTACTCAATCTCAGACCTCCTCAATGGAGGACAGTTGCTAGATATCAATATAAGCTTCCCTACACATATCACAATTAATTTCAGATAAATCACAAAAATAATCTAACAAAACAACGAAATCAACAAACAAAGTTTATACAACCTTTGGAGCTACGAAGAGATTTGAGAACAGATTTGTATCCAAGAGTGTATTTGCCACTCTTCATCACCAAAGCTAATCTACTGTTGATTCCTTCATGAGACTTCTTCTGCAAGTTTTTTTAACCACATTAAATCGGAAGATTCAAATTTCGCGGAGATCGGAGAAAGTTAAATACCGTCTTCTTCGCTGCAACCATCTTCTTCGCCGGATTACTGATAATAATTTTACAGAAATAAAGCAGATAAGTTAGAAACCGCTGACCGAAGAAACTAGAGTTCCGGGAATGAGATCGGAGATTTCTTTTACCTTCGTTGCCTTTGGGGTTTGGGTGGCGCAAAATGAGAGGAGAAAAACTAGAGCAGAGACGAAAGGAACCATTTAGGGTTTTTGAGAGACGACTGATTTGCACTAATTGGGCTTTAATAAGTTGGGCTTTAACGGTACATGATGTTGCTTATTTTTGAATACCCAGTTATGAATAGTTTTTTCTTTTCCTTTTTTTTTCCAACAACAATTTCGTTAATAATAAATCAAGATACAGTAAAACCTCTACAAATTAATATTCGATCAATTAATAAATACTATAAAATAATAAAATTTACTATTTCCAAGTTAGACATGTGTAAAAATGAACAAAATTCGATAAGTTATTAAGATAATAATTTTTTTAGAATTTCTATATAAACATATGGGCCCATTAATAACATAAATTAATAATCATGTATTTTTGAATATATATATATATATAGATAATATACTTTTAATATTTTTAATAAATTTCTGTTAGAACTCATCACTAATTTTTCCTATATAAGAAATATTATTTTGTATTTTAAACTATCTTATTGTTATAACGTATATTAATTTTTTCATAAAAATAAGCGAAATTTTCTATAAATTTTTAAATTCTAATTATGCATATTTTTTATTTCTATAGTCGTATAGGCTATTTAAATACAATAATTGATGTCACTAATCATAAATTTAAATTTATGTTAATCGTTTGTATAAGTGAATTCATCTATAATCTTTGTTATTTATTATTAAAATAACTTCAATTTTCTTTTTAAATTTATAACATTCAAAACATTAATTTTATTTGTATATTTTTTTTAATTTGTACATTTTTAATTTTTAACAAAAATCTCTATAAATTAAAAAATATTATTTTATAGATAAATTAATATCACTATAAATTAATCAAATATCATGGTCCCAACATTATTAATTTATAGAGGTTTTACTGTAGTTGTGAAGCGACGTGATTTAGAGGTGGTTTTATAAGTCTAATGAGCTGGAATTGTCACGGGGTGGGGAGCGACTTTGATAATTCAAATCTTAAGGGAAATGTGTTGTGATCGTTTTCTGGATTTTTGTTCCTCATGGAGACTAAAGACTCCAATAATCATGTGTTAGGATTTCAAGAAGTCGTTAGGATACGAGAAGGCTCAAACTGTGGAGCTAGAGGGTATGAGTGGAGTTCTACCCCTATTTTGGAAAACATCATATAACGTGGAGGTGCTTCACTCGAATAACTGTGTTATTGATATAAAAGTGCGTTTCGGGTCTTTAAAAATTTTCATATATTTCGTGTATGGTGACCCATAAAACAGTTAAGACAAGATGTGTGGGGTTTGCTGGCTGATATTAGGTGTAATAGAGAGGAGGCATGGTTAGTGATTTGAGATCTCAATGAGTTAGTCGATAACTCGGAGAAGTTGGGTGGGCCACTTCGAGAAGAAGCATCATTTTACCCTTTCCATAACATGATATTAGATTGTCGACTCCGTGAAGTTCCGCATTCAGGTAATAAATTTTCCTGGGCTAGTGAGAGGAATGACATGTATATTCAATGTCGGTTGGATAGAGTTTTGGGGAACACAGAGTGGTTTCAAATGTTGCCGAGAGTCCATGGAGAATATTTGAGAGGATAGGGTCTAATCATAGACCCATTTTGTTAAGGTTTGCCAATGAAAATAAGTCACGGTCTGGTTATTTCATGTTTGACAAGAGATGGCTATTAAATCCTGGGATTAAAGAGATCATACAGAATGTTTGGACAAGCAGCAGTGGCGGTGAATCGAGTTATGTACTAGAAAATATAGCTGAGTACCGGCGTGCTTTGTCTAAATAGAAGAAAAGGGCAGATTGTATCTCAAAAAATAAAATAAGGAGGCTTAAGGAAAAGCTAGACATGGAAGGGAGTAGGATTCGGCCGGATATGTCGAAAGCTTATGACCGTGTAGAATAGAAATTTTTAGAGGAATTATTCACGAGATTGGGGTTTGATGATATGTGGATCAAATGGATTGTGGAGTGTATTAGGACTGTTACATACTCAGTTTTAATCAACGGCCGTTCACATGGATTTATTAAACTTGAGAGAGGGCTTCGCCAAGGTGATCCTTTATCTCCTTTTATTTTTATTTTTTGTGTAAGCTTTGATACACATTATGAAGAGAGCTGAAGGGGGATGGTATGATTACCGGTTTGAGTTTGACTAATGCGAATACTTTGGTACAACAACAATTACTCGCGGATGATAGATTGTTCTTACGTTGAGCTACTTTTAAGGAAGGGAATGAAATTCTAAGATGTCTGAAGTTATACGGCAAAGCCTTGGGTCAAAAAAATTAATTTTTAAAAATCCTCAATCACTTTTGGTGGTAAGATTGATCCAATTATGAGGTGTGTATTAGGACTGTACATGGGTATTACTCAAGAGGGCGGTGTCAGGAAGTATTTGGGTTTACCAGAATGTTTTACTGGTTCGAAAAGTGAACTCCTAGGTTTTGTCACCAATAAGGTCAAAGCAAGGTTAAGTGGGTGGTATGTAAATACTTTATCTTTGGGAGGAGGGGGTAAAGAAATATTGCTAAAATCTGTGGCAATGGCTCTTCTGGTTTGCGCTAAGTCATCTTTTAAACTAACAAAGTTATAATGTGAGAAGATAACAAGTGCTATGACGAGTTTTTAGTGGAATAATTGTGAGGATAAGAAGAAAATATGTTGGGTGGCGTGGGAGAAGATGCGCAAATCAAAGATTGAAAGAGGCTTGGGGTTTAAAGACATAGGAGATTTTAACCAAGCTTTGCTTGCTAAGTAAGCATAGAGGTTATTCACAAAACCTTAATTGCTATTATCTCGGCTGTATAAGGCACAATATTATGCTAGTACAGATTTTCTAGAAGCAGCCGAAGGACACCAATCCTCTTATGCGTGGAGAAGCATTTTATTTGGTAGAGAGTTACTTGAGCATGTGATTATGAAAAGTATTGGTAATGGGCTTAGTACACGTGTGTGGATGGACAATTGGGTGTTAAATGATAAACATCGAAGGCCTATAACAAGGAGATGAGGATGAATTTAAGGTTAAGAATATAAGACCTTATCACTACTCTATGGTCGTGGAATATTGATCTTTGAAAGGAGTTGTTTCCTAGTGCTGATGTGCACAAGATCATGTCTTTCCCACCTAATATAGATACGAAAGATGAGTGGTTATGGGCATACTCTAAGGAAGGGAAATACATGGTTCAAAGTGGGAGTTGGCTTGTGTCCCAACCAATTGTTTGGACTACCTATCTCTGCAGAAATTAAAAGAGATAATAAACTTAAGGAAAAGATCTGGAGCATTAAAAATGTTCCTAAGATTTGGTTATTCTTGTGGAGAGTTTTGTCAGGGGCTTTAGCAGTTTCAGATTGTTTATGAGCTCATGGAATTGATTATTCATGTTTTTTTGGAATGTGGAATTGCGTTACAGGTCTGGCATGTGGCTAAAGTACCTTTGCTGCACCACAGAGTGGCAGCTACAATTGAAAATTATATGGACCATTTTCTAAAGTTGCTTAATTCAGGTGAGGTACATAGTGAATATCGTCAAGCTTTACCATGGATTATTTGGAAGCAGAGAAATGGTAAAGTTTATGTTGGGAATGTGCAGATGCGGATATTTTAGTGGCACAAGCATTAGAAAAAGCTGAGGAGTGGAGAGTGGCAAATGAAGAAGTGAAAGAAGCACATGCTTTATCATTAGGCGCAGGTAGTAATCGCCAACGATGGATGAAACCGCGTCTTGGTTTGCTGAAGTGTAATGTCTGCGTTTCGTGGTTCAGCTCAAATCAAATGTGTGGAGGTTCATGGATAATCAGATATCATCTAGGTAAGGTTCTGTTTCATGCTCGTGATGCGTTCCTACCGGTTCACAATAGGATTGCTGCAGAACTTAGAGGCATTATATGGGCTTTACAAAGCATATTTGATACCATTGTGAAAACATCGAGGTATGGTCAGGGTGTGGAGAAGTTGTAGAAGCCATTAGGAATCCTATCGATTAGCTGAAGTATAGGTCTTACCTGGATCGTTTTAAAAAGTCACAAAGGAGATTTTAACATTGCAAGGTAAAGTTGTCAACAGCTCTAGCAAATAAAGCTGCAAGGAAGATTGCTATGAGTCTTACTAAGGAAACTATGTGTAATTCTTACCTAGCGGCAGGAGAACCAACATGGTTACATTCAACCTTTGAGGAAGACCGGCGATCATGAGAGTCATTCTTATCACTTTTTTTTTGGTTTTGGGTCTCAAGGCTCTGTTTGTTGTTGGTGAGCTTCATGCTCTGTTTTTTTTTTTTTTTTTTTTTTTTTTTTCTGGGCATAGATATGTTTCTATTTGGACTTCATTATTTGGACCGTTTGGTCTTAAACGACAAAAAAAAATAGTAATGAATTATATAAAGTCAAGATGTGTTTTAGTTTTGCAGTTGGTGGCAAATTGAGGCTGCTAGTTTTTACCTATAGAACCTTTTAGCATAACATGTAACATTTAAGGACGCTGTGCCTCATTTGGGTGACCAAAGATCATTCCTGACACCTTAACAATGGAAATTATTGAAGCTAATATATAAATAGCAAACATGTGATGCTGAATGACTACCACCATTCTGGAGGAATTTATCAAATCCGGACCTTGAGAAGCTCGTTTTCAAGACCTACTTCTATCATGGCCTTGTACTGATTTCCCCGGAATGTGCTATGTTAGTTGATTACACACCAAGATGAACCATCTGGCATATATATTGTATATGTGAAGCCTCATCTAGCATGTAATTAGCTAGAGATTGCAAGGCATTGGTGATAATCTCATAGCATTATCGAAGCATCAATTTGATCGTTGAAAGCATCATAAGCAGGATCAAGAGCTTCATAAACAACAACTTCATAGAACCTGGACAAAATTATTCTAGTAAATACCAAATAAATTGAATCTTAAAAGAGAGGGCAAGAAAATATGCATTATTGTGGATACAAGATCTCACACCCATAAAATAATGAAATGTTTATTAAGTAAAATAATAGTTTTGTAAGAAAATGAACGAGTAAATGAAAATTAAGTTTAACAAAAAAAATAGTGAAAAATTGTGTATATTGATCTTTTGTGCAAAATGAGCGACCCCCTTACAAG
The DNA here is from genome assembly GCA_028015245.1 of Cardamine occulta. NCBI lineage: Eukaryota > Viridiplantae > Streptophyta > Magnoliopsida > Brassicales > Brassicaceae > Cardamine > Cardamine occulta. The sequence goes on along the minus strand of CM051363.1, from coordinate 15,593,158 downwards.
ACTATGAGGGTTGATATTTACACATGAATTAGAGAATAAGTGCTAAGAATAATGACTAATTAATTATATCATTCTTCTTTAAGTCGTCGGTTTTGACCTAAACTTTAATGTCATAACGGTCTCTATTTTGAATGACATCTTCTCTGATGAGCAGTTCCACCTTGCTTCATGGACAGTCTTTGGCATTGCTTGCTTCCTCCTCCACAAGGCTTCGCTACTCCCCGGATCTTATTTTGCTTTTCCGAGCTCTTGATTAGTTTGCATGCTCTTCTTATTCTAAATTATCTGATAACTTTTTTAATGTATTATATATAATGACATGTGTAGTAATCTGGAGAGAATGGATCCTCGGTACGGATCCGGTATCAACATTTTGCCCCCAAGTCCTGTGAGCTGCTGCCTGGCTCAGAGGACTTAAGTGTTCTTACTCTTTTGCATCTATCTTGTGATCCCTTTAATATCAGAATTAGGCAAATATTATGCCTTGACTCGTGCTCCATTAGATATTAAATGATGATTTTCTTGAGAATATAAGCGGGAGTCATTTCCTCTCCCACTACCTGTAAAACAGTTCCCTGTTTTTAGTTTTTGTCTTTTCATCTTCTCTTAAATATCCAGTTTTCTGAACCAAGTCTTCTCCTAAAATTGAATCACCAGTTGTTCCGATTGATCAAGAAGTTCCTATTGTTGGTATAGCTCCTGAGTCATCAACAAACCTGATGAGAGCATCTCGGATTTCATCCAACTATACTCAGGCAAATGATCAATTTGGACCTTATTATGCAACAAACCTTTATGAGGGTAAACTTCAAGATATAAAAATTCGGTGTTTTATCCCTTCTCCAGTCGAATTTCTCCTTCCAAAATTGGATGAATCCCCTGAATCAGTACCCCAAGTTACTTTTGTATCTATAAAGTATACTTAGTGGGATGTGGGTTATTTTTTCCCATTCCTGAGCTTATTTTTGAATATCTCGACTATCTAGATCCTTCATTTTCCCAAATGGCCCCCAACATGCTTCAAAGCATTCTTTGTTTGATAACAGCTACTTCAGAGTACGGGTATCTGATCAGCGTTGAAGATCTTTTAGAATTTTTTAGTGTCAGGATCCTAAAAGGCAGTTCAGGGTTTCTGCCCACTAGAAAATATCGAGCTCTTTAGTGCCTTGGGACACGTTAATTGCTATTGGATCTTGAGTATGTGACTAGTAAGGTAACATGACATTGATACTTCTTGATCTCTTTTGATTGCTGCTACCACGCTTGGAGTCGGAAACTTCACACATTGATAATATATTGAATGTACTGCTTTCATTTGATAAATCCAAGGAATACCCAAGATAGCAATGTATGCTGCTAATCGATAAAAAATCGTGAACTTTACAATTATTGATACTTCGCATACGAGCACTAATAAATTAATGGTACCAAGTGATATAGTAGTCTCACCTGCAAAAGCGATGAGTGGAGTTGGAGATCCGATGATGCCTGCTCTGCTCACTCCCATTCTTTGTAACGTACTTAAAAAAATAAGATTGACCGAGCTTCCAGTGTCAATTAAGACTTTGGAAACTTTATAGTTTGCAATGTCGAGTGTTATCACCAAAGAATCATTGTGAGGTTGTGTGAGGTGTTGAGCATCAAATTCTTCAAAAGATATCTTCGTGTTTTCACAGATATTTCTTGGCTCCTTGCTTACTTCCATCATGGCGGCTCTTCTATGCTTCTTGATAGACCAAACTGTATTCTGACATAACTTAGATCTTCCAATAATCACATCAATGCGTCCTTTTGGGGGCTTTGTTGGCGTAGCAGCAGAGGTCTTCGGTTTATTTGCTTGTGATTCTTCGCTTCGCTCTTCGAGATCCTTGTGATATTGTTCGACGAACTCTTCAATCTTGAAATCCACGAGACTACCTGTTGACCATAAGTCTGCAAGGTGCTTTTTCAGGATGCTACAGTCCTTAGTATTGTGGCCATGAACTTTATGAATATCACAGTAAGCGTTCTCGTTGCGAACCCAAGTATTGGAGGAGGGAGACCCAAACTTTCCTTTTCCTAGAGAGGATTGCCCAACACTGTTGTTATACGGGGTTGACCCGAATTGTTTAGTGTCATTTGCTGCTTATGGCTCAAAATTCTTGGTTGTAGGCACAACTCCAGTCTTTATGTCTTTGTAATTCTTCTCAAATTTGACTTTCCTCTTAAGCTTTGATCCAGTTATTTGCTTGGAACAAGGCATCTTGGATATTGGTTGGCTTGTTAACTGTTACCTCCAAACGGAACCTTGACAGATGCCACAGACCATTATGCAGAGCTGCCAATGCAGCGGTTTGGGAAATTCTCGGAAGTTTGGATAAGATATCCTTGAATTTAGCGATATGCTTCCTCAGGGGCTCTCGTGAACCTTGTGCTAGATTCCACAAATCACTATCCGTTTTTTTTTCTATCAATACAGAATATTGCATGATGAAAGCCGATGACAGCTGGTTAAAGTTGTCAATCAAAGCGGATTTGAGTTGCATAAACTATAACAATGCTTGTCTGGAAAGATTTTTTGAGAACAATTTGCAATAACCTACATCTTCTTCATGTGCATCAAGTTCGATTCGTCCGGCGGCAATGCGAAAGGCAGCAAGGTGACTCTTCGGATCGGTAGTTCCATCATATGTTGGAAGGTTGACTCTCCGAGCATCTTTGATGCAAAAGTTAGCTATCCTTGGAGTAAATGGTGATCATCGTGTTTCTTCAATCACTTTATCGACCTATAGGGCGGAACTGGTTGCTTGATGAAATTTTGACTTCATTTCTTGAATAGCTCAATTTACGTCGTGAAAATTTGAGACAACTGCTTATTTCCAAGTTTCTCCAATCTATTTTTGACCACATCCACTGGAGGATTGTTATTAGCGACCGGCTAAAAAGTTTGACTTGCGTCAGCAACAGGTGTGTTGTCAGTTGGAAGTGCTGTTACCTGATTGATGGGCGCTTGAAAGCTGGTGGTCTGAGATGGATTCACTGGAGTCCGGAGACTGGAACTTTGGATCCCAGATGGAGGACCTGTAGACATAGAATCCACTAGAGAGAGGAGAGCCGTTTGGTTTTTGGCCAAAATTAAATGGCTACCCTTCAAAGTAGCCATTTCTTCTCCACATTCCCTAGCTTTGCAACGAGATCAGTCATGGTTTGACTGATTGTTGTAAGAGAATTCTGAATGGTAGCAATATCGACAGGATTTGGGTTGAAATTGGTCTGATCATCACTGGTACCACTAGCCATGTTGCACTTGATGAGAAGAACTCAACTGAAATCAGGTGATTTGTAGATTGATTTCTGATTCTCCCCATAGATGGCGCCAAAATATGGATACAAGATCTCACACCCAATAAAATAATGAAATGTTTACTAAGTAAAATAATATTTTTGTAAGAAAATGAACGAGTAAATGGAAATTAAGTTTAACAAGAAAAATAGTGAAAGTTGTGTATATTGATCTTTTGTACAAAATAAGCGACCCCCTTACGAGACTATGAAGGTCAATATTTATACATGAATTAGAGAATAAATGCTAAGAATAATGACTAATTAATTCTATCATTCTCCTTTAAGTTGTCAGTTTCGACATAAACTTTAATGACGTAACGTTCTCTATTTTGAATGAAATCTTCTCTGATGAGTAGTTCCACCTCGCTTCGCTACTCTCCGGATCTTACTTCACTTTTTCGAACTCTTGCTTAGTTCACCTGCTCTTCTTATTCCGAATTATCGAATAAACTTTTCAATATATTAAATATAATGACACATGTCGTAATCTGGAGAGAATGGATTTTCAGTACGGATCTGGTATCAACAATTATATCTATTTGATTCTGAGTTAAGTTGGCCATTTTACCTTGACAAATTCTGTTTAGGGCTTTCACTTTATGCTTGTGTGAATGCTTAACTGTAAATTTCTATATATATCTCTTTTTCTAACTTTACAAATACATTTTTTAATCATTAACTATCTCTGCTGCAAATTAGAAATCATATTTGAATTTCTTTGAAATTCCACTAATGTTAGTGGAGATTGCACCATGAAGAGCACACTGACAGATGAGTTTAGAGTAAATATTGAATGTTTGGGTGTGGTAACTTATGTATGTAGGAGTTGTAGGCGCGAAACTGATTAGTGAAGGAAGGTAACACCGACTCATTAGAAAATTGAGGAACTATATAATACAATGAGATTCCTGATCACCATCTTACTCTTATCCAAACAATCCTAGAATCAGAGGTGAAGAAAACAAAGAGTATAATGAATGCCTATATAATTTTTTTTATACTTCCTTTGTATCAAATATTTTTTAAAAATGTATTTTTGCATGATACACGAGGATGAACTTTAACAAAATCTGCAAGTTTTTCCTGAACACTTTCCTGAGATTGATCTTCTTACTCTATGATTTAGACTTGTCATTGTATTCAACTGCATCAGCATTGACTATAACATGAAGATCTGGTTTAATACAACAAGTTGTTTCATCATGTATCAAGATTCTCTTCATCTCGATTGCTTATTGTAATATATGTTTTAATTGAGCTAAGTGACTGTACGTAACAAAACCTCCTGCAATATATTCACATCAGAATTACATATACACATCAGACTCCAAGATATGATTTGTTGGAGATATTTTAGAAAAAAAAAAGAAACAATTAATCGTTAAAAACAGATAACTCAAGTTTACTAC